>JAQHUG010000199.1:2401786-2429466 GCA_028555095.1 Dicrostonyx torquatus
GGAAAATGGATGGAGCTAGAAAACATTATTTTGAGTGAGGTAACCCAGACACAGAAAGACAATTATCACATGTAATCACTCATAGGTGGTTTTTAAACATAAAGCAAAGAAAGCCAGCCTACAAACCATAATCGCAGAGAACTTAGACAACAATACGGACACTGAGACTTACATAGACCTAATATACATGGGAAAGTATAAAAAGACTCCTGAGTAAATTGGGAGCATAGGGACATTGGGGGAGGTTTGACGTGGAGAGAGCAGAGAAAAATGTAGAGCTCAATAAATATCAATAAAGAAAAAAAAGAATTCCAGATAGTATCTGATACTATTAGAGCTTATGGTACCAATCACACAATACATACCTACACACACACACACACACACACACACACACACACACACACATAGCATGTGTTGAAAGGAGACTTATAACTGACTCCTATGCATCAGGGAGACAAATCAGAATGAAAGGAGAGGGTTAGACTAGAGTCTATTAGTCGCTAAACTATCTCAGGGCTTCCGATGTCTAGGCAATCATATGCCCTCATCCTGTCCTCTCACTCACTGGTTCTTGACCTTCCTAAAGCTGTGGCCCTATAAAACAGTTTCTCATGTGGTGACCACCCCCAACCAAAAAATTATTACATTGCTACCTCCTAACTGAAATTTTGCTACTGTTATGAATTGCAAATATGTGATATGCAGGATAATCTGATACGTGAACTCCCGACAGGGTCATGACCCACAGGTTAAAAAAATCACTACTCCTGCCACTTCCCTGCTTCCAGCATCCCGAAGTATTACTACTTTACTCTGAATGTCATTTGTCAAATATTAATGTATAGGTGCACTTCAACATATCCACAGTTAAGCAAAACTACGTAGGAAAAGGCATGTACTAGGATTACAGTAACACTGACCCATCAAAGCAAAAATTTCCCATCCCAAACAGCTCAACTAGCGTCTTACATATTCAAGCATTCCCATAAGCTTTTGAAAACTACCAACTGCCATATAATTATTTGCCATTAAGAACAAGTTATATTAGTAACAAACCAGATTAACAACTTAGTTCATTACCAAATTGGGTCAGATTCAAATTTGTTATACAAGCAAAAGGTTCAATATTGACAGATCTCTTAAACAATTAAAATTGATTTAAATACTTCTTATCTTTCAAACAAATAGCAACTTTGAAAAACTATTTGGAGAACTAAAGATATTTAATGGAATTCAGAGAACACCAGGTTACTTAGGGTGATTTTACCTGTTCTGTTGTTTCTCTACCCATGGACAAGTCTCGATATTTGTATTCCATTAAGAAAACACTAAGTTCTTACCTTAGATAACAAATTATTTAGTTCATGAGGATGAAGCTTCACTACTTCTCCAAGCTGCTGTGCAGCAGCTTTTCTTGTAACTGGAGTTGTACCAGTATCCAGGAGGATAAAAAGACGATCGAGTCTGTAACAAGATAAAAAAGGTAGCAGTTAATCTGGATGTGTTCCCTCATAAGTTTGAGGCAGAAAATGTATTTAAGACCCCTGAACAAAGCGCTATGCTGGGAGCCAGGCACAGTGGCATGTACCTACAATCCCATTATCTGAAAAGAAACAGAAATATTAAGAATTCAAGGACAGTCACAGCTACAGAGCAAATTCAAGGCCAATCTGGGCAATGCAAAACCTTGTCTCAAAATTAAAAGATAAATAAAAATAGAAATAAAAGATCTGTGCCGTGGCCATAAGGAAGAAGGAACAGGAGCCAGCAATAAACTGGGGGTGGTGGCTCATGTCTATAATCCCAGCATTAGGAAGGCTGAGGCAGGACTGTCACAAATTCAAAGCCAACCTAGGCTATATAGTGAGTTCTAGTCCAGTCTGGGCTACAGAGAAGACCTTGTCTCAAAAATATATAAATAAATGAAATTTAAGACTCAGCAATAAAAAAATAGAATGCAACTTGCAAAGCAAATAATATGGCTTGGTTATAATTCAGGGTAAAAAGAAAACAGGATGATCAGGCACAACTCCTAGATCTTGGGAGGAAAGCAGAGGCAGGTTATAAGTTTGGGGCCAGTCTAGTCTATATAAAGTGTTCACCAGCCAGGACTTCATAGGAAGACCTTGTATAAATAATAAACTAATGAAAAAGAGAGGAAGGAAGAGAGGGAAAGAGAGATGGAAGGAAGGAAGGCGGGCAGGCAGGCAATGATGGGAGGGAATGATGGGCCCAGCAGGGCATAGTGGTACACAATTATCTCAGTACTCAGAAGGTTAAATAGGATGACTGTGGGTTTAAAACCAGCTTTGGACTACATAAAAAGAAAGGGGAAAGGAGACAAGCAGAAGAAAGTAGATAGACGGGCTGGAGAGATGACTCAGTGGTAAAGAGCATTGCCTGCTCTTCCAAAGGTCCTGAGTTCAATTCCCGGCAAACACATGGTGACTCACAACCATCTGTAATGAGGTCTGGTGCCCTCTTCTGGCCTGCAGACATACACACAGACAGAATATTGTATACATAACAAATAAATATTTTTTTTTAAAAAAAAAGAGAGAGTAGATACAGCACCAAGTGTAAGTGGAGTTATGCATTAGAAAGAATGACCTGCAGTCGTGGGATGCTTTGTAAACAACTAAATCACAATCCAAACAGAAATACAAAGAAGTTAATAGTCATGATACAGAAGAAAAGCATACACACTAACAAAACATACATAGTGTAGTAAATAAGGAAAACATCACGGGTGTTGGAGGAACAATGAGATTTTTGAATCTTAGAAATGAAGATAACAAGTCAGGCTTTGTGGCACATGCTTATAATCCCAACACTTAGGAAAATGACGCAGAGTGATCAGTTTGGGTGAGACCAGCCTGGGTTACAACTGAGTTCAAGACCAGCTTGGGCTACATAGTAAGACTTTGCCACAACTCCCCATCCCATCCTACTCCCTAAAAAGAAAAATATATCACTGAAAGAAATAGAAAGGGCAGCTGAAACACGAGGAAAGATGGCAAGCTCACTGGTGGCAGGGAAAGAATAGCTAGAAGAACGACAGTTGGAATAGAGCTAATGTGAGACCAGAGTTGGTAGGTAAGGTCACCTGTGCAGAGGTGATTAACATGGCAATTAATATATTCCTGAGTTTGTAACTCATATGGATATGATGCAAATCCAAACCCTAGGTCTGCTACTTATAAACAAAGTGTGCAATAAAACCACAATAGATTATGCCTAGAGTAAGCAGAGAAGGTGGACAAAGTCACAACTACACAGCCTACCTACATGTCATACAGTAGCCTTGCCACTACACTAACCCACTGAAGTAAAGTTAATGCCATGTTTATGATAGGTGGCTTCATATTCGAGATAAATGGACACTTTAAACAAAATGGATAGGAACAATGAGCAAGGTTATAACTGCCCATCTGCATGAGGGGAGAGCTAGTGGATATAACTTTACATTTTGTCTATGAGCAAGAGATAACAAAGTCTCAAGAGGTAGTCATGAGCTTTAAGCATCAATAAACTAAGAGCTTTATAATACTTCTAGGACTCTGTTTCATAGAATCAAAATGTTACAAAGTTCTGAAAGCCTTTTATTTAAGAAAAAAGAGGAGAAAAGGCTGAAGAAATAAAAAGACTAATAGAGAACAAATGAAATAGATGAATTTCTTTCACACTAAGAAGTAAATAGGTCAGGCATCATGGCAGCACATGCCTTTAATCCCAACACTCAGAAAGGAGACAGAGGCTGATGGATCTCTGAGTTCAAAGCCAGCCAGGGCTACATAGTAAGACAGAAACATGGTATTTTAGTATGATTCATATTGCCAGGAGCATCGGTGCATTCTAACTCCAGCACTCGTGAGGCAGAGGCAGAAGGATCTCTGCTGAGTTCCAGGACAGCCTGATCTAATAAAGAGCTAGCTCCAGGACAGCCAGGCTACATAGAGAAAGAAACCCTGCCTAGAAAAACCAAGAAAAGTAGGGTGGTGGAAGTACACGCCTTTAATCCCAGCACTCAGGAGGCAGAGGCGGGCAGATATCTATGAGTTTGAGGCCAGCATGATCTACAAAGTGAGTTCCAGGACAGCCAGAGCTGTTATACAGAGAAACTCTGTCTGGAAAAAAAAAAAGCCCAAGGGGAAAAAAAGTCATATTCTTATTAAACACAAAATCACTATAAATGGTTAGAAACATAACTAAATATATTTCTCAGTCAATATGAGTAATATTAAAATGCTCAGCATTTCAGAACTGAAATGAGACATGATTTATATTTTATAGTTTAAGGGTATTGTAAGGAAGATATGGTTCAAGAAAATTTGTTTAGGCAATTAAAGCTACAGACAAAAAAACAACACAGTTAAAGTCCAAAAGAAATGCAAAAATTAATTTACACATATACAGTACATGTAGATTGTATTTCTTTTTGCTCATTCATAGCTACCTAAATGCTTGCCTTAACCCCTCTGTAGAATATAAAATATCTCCACAGACTAATGTGTTGGCAGTTTGATTCCCCAG
The DNA here is from genome assembly GCA_028555095.1 of Dicrostonyx torquatus. NCBI lineage: Eukaryota > Metazoa > Chordata > Mammalia > Rodentia > Cricetidae > Dicrostonyx > Dicrostonyx torquatus. The sequence continues at coordinate 2,406,323 of JAQHUG010000199.1, forward strand.
CATATGGTGCTATTTGGGAATGTAGCAGAAGCTTCAGAAGGTGGGCCCGGCTGAAAGAAGTAGATCACTGGGGATGTCTTCAAAGGGTGCCTCTGCCTCTGCCTCCCTTCTCCTTTTCTCTTCCTAGGGTGAGGCAGTCCTGCACTACCATACCCTTTACTCAAGCCATTCTGCCTTCCCATAGGTCAACCAGGGACTGTAACTTCAGAAACAGTAAGCCAAAATAACTCCCCCCCTTTTTTTTTCCTTTCCTTTTTCAAGACACAGTTTCTCTGTAGCTTTGGAGCCTGTCCTGGAACTAGCTCTCATAGACCAGGTTGGCCTCGAAAGCTATCTCTTAGCACCTGGCACAATGACAAAACACTGACTGGCACACCTTTCATTCACTGGGTTTTGCTAAAGGATTGGTGGAAAGGTTTGGACTGAGACAAAAGAAAGGAAAACTGTTTAGAACCATTAGTATTCTTAAAAAGTTCTAAGGGAGGTCAAACTTAAAATCCTTTTACTATAAACTGATTCCCTTAATCCATTTTATTTGTGGTTATTAGGTTTGAGCCCTTTGACTTGTTTTCATGAGACTCCAACAAGCACCCTCTGTGAATGTTCACAACAAATATCCTAGTAGATGACAAGCATCTGCATATTGGTATCCAGAATGCCTCAAACTCAATGACAAAAAAAAATAAATTAACAAAATTTTAGGAGATAAGATGGCTTACTGAGCAGGTAAAAGGGCCTGCCACCAAGCCTGATGAACTGGGTTCAATCTCTAGAACCCACGTAGTTGAAGAAAAGAATTAAATCCCACAAATTATCTCCTGATCTCTACATACATACCATGACACATGTACGCCCTGCCACCCCCAAAATAAATTTTTTTAAAAAGAAATTTTAAGCATGCAATAGACACCATGACAAATATCTATTTTCTTAAGTTTTCCTGTTAAATTCAACTAAACTTAACCTTTTTCTTTTTATTTTATTTATTTATTTATTTTTGGTTTTTCGAGACAGAATTTCTCTGTGTAACAGTTCTGGCTATCCTGGAACTAGCTCTTGTAGACCAGGCTGGCCTCGATCTCACAGGGATTCACCTGCCTCTGCCTCCTGAGTGCTGGGATTAAAGGCGTGAGCCACCACTGCCCTGCCTCAACCAAACTTAACCTTCTACTTATAGTATTTAACAAACTGCAACCTCACTTGGGCCAGATATGCATTTTAAATCTTGAATTCTATAGAAGGCATAATCGCCAAAAATTAATTATTCAAATAATTTTTATTATAAAATAGTTGAAGGGGCTGGGAGATAGCACACTGTTGGACATGCGTGAAGGCTGACTCAAATCTCTAGTGCCCACATTTGTAAAAAGCTGGGCATGGCCATGCATGTCCCCTGTAATCCAAGGTCTGTGGAAGTCAGTGACAGACAGGCTGGGTTGCTGAGGCTTGCTATCTACTGACCTAGCTCATGGTTCAATGAGATCCTGGCCCAAGTGAATAGGTGTTGAATGACAGAACAGGACACCTGGGCTACACAAGATTGAATCTGTCTAAAAGAGAAACAGCTCACACAAAGGTGTGATCCCACGCCTTTAACCCCAAAACTACGGAGATGAAGACAGGAGTGATATGGCTGGCTGGAGAGAGGAATATACGGCAGGAGGAAGACAAGAGCTCAGGGCAGTCTGAGGAGACAATCTGAGGACAGGATCTCCCCTTCGATCTGAACATTGGTAGAGGTAAAAGGTCTCTCTAGTGGCTGGCAGCTCTGTTTCTCTGACACTTCAGCTTTCACCACGTAATACCTGACTCTGGGCTTTACTTCTTAAGACCAATTAGAATTCATGCTACAAGGTTCCTCACGTAGCCTAGATTTGCCTTGAACTCTTGATGCAGTTGAGGCTGGCCATGAAATCCTGATTGTTCTACCTCCACCTCCCAAGGGCTAGGTAGAATTACAGGTGTTTGCCACCATGCCTAGTTTAAGGGGTAAAGGGCTAATATCAAATGTGAGACTTTATGCATTTAAGCACTCTACCAACTGAGCTATTCCCACAGTATTAACCATGTCTTCTAAACTGGGTTTGGAGACTATGATCTTGAGTTCAAATCCAACCTGTGTTACATAACCAAGATAGTGTTCTGGGTCACCAATAAACTTCTATATTAGCTTGCTTTTATTGCTGTCATAAAACACCGCGACCAGATAGATGTAGCAGTACATATCCTGGGAAGTTCACAGACCAGTTACCCTGGTTTACAAAACAGGGGTGGAGATGATGACAAGAGACCCTGCCTTCAAAAAAAGTAGAGGTGCCTGGTAGTGGTGGTTCACGCCTTTAATCCCAGCACTCATGAGACAGAGGCAGGCGTATGTCTGTGAGTTTGAGATCAGCCTGGTCTGAGTTCTAGATAGCCAGGGCTATTATACAGAGAAACTTTGTCTTGAAAAATCAAAAAAAAAGAAAAAGAAAAAAGTAGAAGTACTAACCTGAGGGATTGTCCTCTGTTCACCATTCTCCTACACAAACATCTTCTGATACCTCTCTAATGCAATGCTGACCCTATATATCCCACAAAGTTCTTGCCCCTCCTTCCTGTGGAACCTTTATCCCAATGCCAAGTCACATCTCTGCTTATCTATCAGACAACTGCCCTACGATCACTGTCTCCTTCAATTCTGGCTTGTTTCCTCCTATTTCTTCCACTGTAGTAATAACCAAAATTGCCTCCTTGAACAGAGGAATAACACACAAGAATACTTCTCTAATCTTCTTGATCAAAACACTTCTTGGAGTTCTCAATTTCTTATAGTGGTATATTATTTGTGTTTTAATAAATAGTTTGCCTGAAGATCAGAGGGCAAAGCAGCCATACTAGTCAGCCATACAGGCCAGGTAGTAGTGGCACACACCTTTAATCCCAGCACTCAGAGACAGATGGATCTCTGTGAATTCACAGTTACCCTGAGCTACACAAGAGCCGATCCAGAAACAGATCCAGGTGGTGGTGGCTCACACCTTTAATCCCAGTGTTTGGGAGTCACACACCTTTAATCCCAGCACTAGGGAGATAAAGACAGGAGTAATATAACTGAGCAGAAAGAAACATAAAGGAGAAGAGACAGGAACTCACCGGAGTGGGGAGTCTGAGGATTCATGTAGATTGGATCTTTTGACCTGAAGGTTTGGTAGAAGTAAAAGGTCTCTCTAGTGGTTGGCTGCTTTGCGTCTCTGATCTTCAGCTTGAACTCCAATATCTGTCTCTGGATTTTTATTATTCATGCTACTATCCCTCATGTCAGACAGCAAATTAGAGAGCACAAAAAAGGAAAAGCAAAGGAATGAACAGACAAGGATCTGACAACAGGACAGTCTGACCTGTTAATCTAGGGTAGCCAGCTATGAGACAAGTAGGGTATTCATCAGGGTCAGACCACAGTGATGAGTGCAAGCTGGTAGAGGTGATGGGGGAAAACACCAGAGATAAAATCAGTATTATGTGAGATAGTACGCACAACCCTTGATGAGGGAGGCTAGATATCAAGAGAAAAGAGAAAGTAAAGAATTGGGCAAGAGGGTTTGAAATGTAGTACTTTTCTTTCCCTTCCCCTTTCCTTCCTCTCTAAGCATACTTCCCCCAAATAAGAGGTGATGTTTGTTATATTGTTAATTTATATGTATAGGTGTTTTGCCTGTATATATGTCTATGCATCATGTGTGTGTGGTGCCAGTGGAAGCAAGAAAAGGGTGTTAGTTCCCCTAGAACTGGAGTTTACAGATGGTTGAATGCCCCCATGTGAGTCCTAGGAATCCAACTCAGGTAAGAGCACCTAGTGCTTTTAACTCCTGGGCATCTCTCCAGCACCACTGTCTGTTTTTCCTGTCATTTTTGGAGAGGGGAGGTTCAAGACAAGGTTTTTCTGTGAGCCCTGGTTGTCCTTGCTCTGTAGACCAGGCTGGCCTTGAACTCGCAGATCCACCTGCCTCTGCCTCCCAAGTGCTAGGATTAAAGGTATATGATACAATCCCCTGGTAAAGATTTTATTTTTGTTGTTGTTGTTTGGTTTTCAAGACAGGGTTTCGAAAATCCTAGCTGTCCTAGTGCTAGCTCTGTAGACCAGGCTGGCCTTGAACTCGCAGATCCACCTGCCTCTGCCTCCCAAATGCTAGGATTAAATGGATGCACAACCATCTCCCGGCTCCATTGTTTGTTTTTAAGGCAAGGTCTCAATATATAGTTCAAGTTGGCTTAGTACTTGAGATCATCCTGTCTCGGTCTCCAGAGTACTAGGATCACAGGTACTTGCCATGCTGGGTTACCACAAAACTTTGGCCAGGTATGGTGGCACACACCTTTAATCCCAGCACTCAAGAAGGAGGCAAAAGCAGGCAGATCTCTGTGAGTTAAAGACCTACCTCATCTACATAGTGAGTTCTAGGTCAGCCAGAGCTAGTAGTAAAATCCTGTGTTATCTTAATTCTCAAAAGGATAACAGATGGAAGAAACAGAAAACAAATGCCAAGTTGAATAGACTGCACTGTGAAGAGACCACAGTGCAGTGCTTGAGAGCATTTATGGCACTTGCAGAGATTCTAAGTTCAGTTCTCAGCATATATATTAAGTGCCTAACTAACTGAAACTCTTCTGGCCTCTATGGACACTGCACACATGAGAGTAACTTATATACTCAGGCATACACATATACATATAAAGATTAACATATCTTTTTTTAAAATAAGGTAATTATATTTAACAATATTCACTGGCTGTGAAATCTACTGGTGCTAAGAACTCTACCCTGCTTTCAATTCAGAAAAAGTAATACAAAAGACATGATTCATGTTTGTTTCACCAAACTTATTTCAAACAAATGTTCTGAAAATTGCCTTAAAAGGGGAAAGGGTATATGGATGTTTGTGGAAGTTCTGCAAGTAACTGTAATGTAACCTTTCTCCTCTCTAGATGTTGGCAATATAAATTATAACAGTTAAACTATTAAAAAGATAAAGAAATCTCATAGATTTTAAACTATAACATGCCCCAGATTACAATTTTTAACAACAACAAAAGCTACATTTCTACTCTATGCCTACCTGAAAAGAAAAAAAAAAATCTCACTGGAATTCTTAAAATTTAACCTCTGAAAAACTGGGGAAGGACAATTGACAAAATAGCTCACAAAAGTGGTAATGTAAACTCAGTTAAGAGTGACTAACACTAGCAGGACTATAGGTTATCCCAGGACACAAAAAGCCATAAAATAAATAATCCTAAAACACAATGCTCCAGCTGTGGTGTTGGAAAGCTGGCTCAGCAGTTAAGAGCACTGGCTGCTTTTGCAGAGGACCTGGGTTTGGCTCCAGCAACCACCTGACAGATCCCACACAGTGGGAGATCACAACCACCTGTAACACCAGTTCCAGCAATCTGATGCCCTTCATCTAGTCTCTACAGCCACTGCACAGAGACAAAGAGGGCTATACATTAGCAAAATAAATATTTTTTAAAAAGAAGCAATGGTCAGTTAAGTTTGCCCAGCTGAGTGCTTTTGTGGGTTTTGGGTTTTTGTTGTTTTGTTTTTTGGAGACAGGATTTCACTGTGTAACCCTGGCTGTACTGGAGCTAGCTCTGTGAACCAGGCTGGCCTTGAACTCAGAGATCCACCTGCTTCTGCCTCCTGAGTGCTAGGATTAAGGGCATGTGCCATCACCTCCTGGCCATTATGCTATTTTTTTCACATGTAATTAAAGCACAGTAAAATTTAATGTAGTGATTGCCTGTGCTATTTAAGAAATAAAGAGAGTAAGCCGGACAGTGGTGTTGCACGCCCTTAATCCCAGCACTTGGAAGGCAGAGGCAGACGGATCTCTGGGAGTTTGCGGCCAGATGGACAGCTAGTGCTGTTACACAGAGAAACCCGGGGTGGGGGTGGGGTGGAGGAAGGCTGGTCTGCTACACCAAGTACCTTGTATCAAGTTATTTTCCAAGTTCTCTATTTTTTTTTTAAATGGATTATCTTCTAGTTCCTACTGAGAGCAACATAAAACCATGTTGATGTTTCTTTCTAAATAAGAAAGCAGATTAACTTTAAGTTGCCATGTAGAACACTCATAATGAGAAGGAAGATGAGAAACCACGGTCAGGTGCAAGCACAGGTGGAGAATGCTTTGGTTCTGTTCTAATTCTAGTCCCTAGAACACAGAAGACACAGAAGCAGTCCATAAATAGGGCCAAATGGGTGAGCCATTTTCCTATACTCCACCCCATCCAACAACTTACAGTCTTTCATGACTTTATCTTAAAGATCAAAAATAGTAAGCGAGAATACATAGCATAAATACATGCGATTTCAAATTATATGAAACTACATCCTTTTAAATGGCTGAAGTGCATTTTGCTGTAGTACCACACTTAGAAACAAAAACATGGTCAATGGTAGGGGACTTGCCCACCGTGCATATGTAAGGCTCTGGACTTAATATGCAACACAGTAAATTAAAGCAAACTTCGTAAATGTACTTTGAGAAATAAATCAACAGGTTGAAATTTACCACAGTGGGCAAGGTGGTGGTGGCGCACACCTTTAATCCCAGCACTAGGGAGGCAGAGGCAGGTGGATCTTTGTGAGTTCGAGACCAGCCTGGTCTACAAGAGCTAGTTCCAGGACAGGCTCCAAAGCTACAGAGAAACCCTGTCTTGAAAAACCAAAATAATAATAATAATAATAATAATAATTTTAAAAAAATAAAGAGAGAAATTTATCACAGTGAAATGGAAAGTCTTCTATAAAGCCTCCTCTACTTTTTCCTCATTGTCTCTGAATTTTCTAAAGAATGGAATATTTTTTAAAATGTAATTTACAGTAATCCTTCCTGTCAATCTTTTTTCTTTTTCTTCCTTCTTTTTTTTTTTTTTTTTTTAAATTGGTTTTTCAAGACAGGGTTTCTCTGTATAGCCCTGTAGCCCTGGCTGTCCTGGAACTGATTCTGTACACCAGGCTGGCTTCAAACTCAGAGATCTGCCTGCCTCCCAAGTGCTGGGATTAAATAAGTGTACCACTACCACCAAGCTCCCTATAATCTTATAAAGGTTAAAAATAATGGTAAGGGAGGCAGAGTATCAGGCATAGCATACTAAAATTGACCCATAAGTAATTATTTCCCGTCCCTAGCACTTTCCCACACCAAGGAACTTCCTTTTGTCAGCATGTAAGCTCAGTACTGAGAACGGAGACTCAGAAGGCTACAAGATCATGGGGGTGGGGGTGGGCAGTACCACTTCCTCTCACTTGTAGAGCAGGCCTGTAAAAACAATGTTTCTCTCAAGTATCAGCAGTGTAGTGAGAAAAGTTCCATTCCTATATAACAATTTAAGAGACATATTTCCTTTTTCCTCCCTGAATCTGTTCTGGTTATATTACCTACAATTCATATATTTGCAGCGGTAGAGAGGAGAGCTTTTAAAATAAATCCTCAATGTCGTCGAAATACTTTAGACATTACCTTTTATGCATAAATTGGAGAAAAATAATATAAAATACATTTCTGAAATGACATAATAAGAAAAAAACTTGCCTGGCTAATAGGAAAATATTAATGTACAACAGTCAACTCAGTCAGTTATGGAACAGGCAACCATACCAAAAACCTGTATCATCTACTAAAGACACTTACTGCTAAGCCTAATAACCTGTGCTCAAATCCCCAGACTCACATGGTAAAAGAAACCAACTCCCTCAAATTGCTTGTATCGCAATATTTTCTAATCCACATTAAGCGAAGCATGGTGATACACACCTGTAAGCCCAGCAGGCAGGAGAATGAGAAGAAGATGGCCACCAACTGGAGTTTAGCCTGGGCTGCATAAGCAAGACCCAGTCTCAAAGAAAAGCCAATCTATGTTAAACTTAGAACCTAACAGTTACAGAATCACTACAAGTGATAAGCCTTAACAAACCCACTAAGGTTGCCTTTTCTGTTCTAATTCCTGCTAAGTAAAATAGATAGCAGAAGAGACTTCCACAAAGCAAGAAGATAGAATTCAAAGAGTTAGCAAGTCTGACTGTTTCCAAGCAACACTCCCAGGACAGTCACAAGTCATATAGTAATTAGTTTAGCTGACTTTCTAGCCTCCACATTATAACAGCAGTTAAACAGTTAAATTATTTAAAATTCTGACATATAGATTCTCTTTCAAGCACCTAAAGGAAACACTACCTTCCAATGATATTTTGCTGAATTTTACAAAAGATTTCAAATTCTACTTGCATTTGCAATCTTCAAGACTCAGTTAATTATGCAAGATTTATATCCTTGGAGCTGGAGAGATGGCTCAGAGGTTAAGAGTACTAACTGCTCTTCCAGTGGTCCTGAGTTCAATTACCAGCACCCACATGGTGGCTCACAACCATCTGTAATGAGATCTGGCACCCTCTTCTGACATGCAGGCAAACATGCAGACAAAACGTTATGTAAATAAAAAATATTTTTTAAAAATTATTTATATCCTCATCCACAGATCAAAAGCTCACAACTTGCCACATTCTAAGTACAATAAAGTCAATCCTTATAACAATGTAAGCAGAATCAAAATTTTTAACCATACAAAATGTAGGTCAAAGCCAGGTGGTGGTGGCACACAACTTTAATCCCAGCACTCGGAGTGCAGAGGCAGGTGGATCTCTGTGATTCGAGGCCAGCCTGGTCTACAGAGTGAGTTTCAAGACAGGCTCCAAAGCTACAGAGAAACCCTATGTCAAAACAAACAAAGAAACAAAAAAAAAAGGATTAGATTATATACACTTTACATCATAAAAAGCCATGTTATAACAGGACTTATTTAAAACTATTATGATGGGTTTTTTGCTTGTTTTTTGTTTTTTTGCTTGATTTTTTTTTTTTGATTTTTGAGACAGGGTTTCTCTGTAATTTTTGGTGCCTGTCCTGGAAGTAGCTCTTGTAGACCAGGCTGACCTCGAACTCATGGAGATCCACCTGCCTCTTGTTTGTTATTTTTGAGACAGGGTTTTTCTGTGTAGTCCTGGCTGCCCTAAAACTCATTCTGTAGACCAAGAATGGCCTGCCTCTGCCTCCGAAGGCATGCACCACCACCACCCAGCTTGATAATTTATTTTTTAACATGACCCCGGGTTCTGCAGTTTAGAGCACTGGCTGCTCTTCCAAAGGTCCTGAGTACAATTTCCAGCAATCACAAAGTGACTCACAGCCATCTAAAATGGGATCCGATGCCCTCTTCTGACAAGCAGCTGTACATATAGATAAAGCACTCATACATAAAATAAATAATTTTTTAAAGCACTTTCCTGTTCTTCCAGAGGACCTGAGTTATACTGCTAGCACCCACATCAGGACACTCACAATAAACTGTAACTGCAGGTCCAAGGAATTTGATGTCTCTGTCCTCCAAGGTCACCTGCGTTCACATCCACATACACCACGTACAGGCATAAGCATAAAACTAATAAATATTTTTAACTATAACTGTTATACTTTTAGAAACACATATAATACACTTATAAACACGCAATATGCAAAACTAAAGTAAATGTTTTTCTTCCCAGCAACAACAAAAAAGCAATTGGGTGTCTGACTTGTTAGCATACCTATAAACCTAGCTTTCCAGAGATAGAGACAGACTGATAGCTAGTTGCTGGTCAGCCCTTGGTACATATCCAGAGTCTAAAACACAAAACCAAAGCTAGAGTTGAATTTCAGTGGTAAAGTGTTTGCCTGGCATTCACAAGTCTCTTGAGTTCACTCCCCAGTATGATCAAACAAAAACCTATAGCTTAGCAGAACTAGGAAACACTCACTGGGAAAGTGGCACATTCCTGTGGTCTGTTATGGGAAACTGAAGTAAGGATATCTTGGGCACTAACTACATTGAGACCCTGTCTCCAAAAAGAAAAAATGATAAAAAATAAACCCCAAATAGCACAAGTAAAGTAAAACTCAGGAAGGAGACTTCCTGAACAAAGTGCGATGCAGGCGTTAAGGCACAGCTAAGGTTATAATGAGAAGGACCTGAGATAGGAAGGAAGTGCAGAGAGCTTCATGCAAAATGAAGCAAGAACCAAGAGATCTACAAGATTTTGGGGATTTGACATTATCCTAAAGTAACAGAAAGCTAGCAAATTTTAAGTAGAAAAATAATAGCATTAACATTTGCATACTAGCAAATAACACATCTGAAGTGATGAATAAATTAGAGATGCCGGGGAACAAGTACAAGGAAAAAGGCTGTTGTGAGCTGACCAGCTCAACCTGCTGCCTCACCTGCAGCAGGTGAGGGCATTTGACAAGTGGGCCTCACAAGCTGAGTTCTATTCTTAGAAGCCAAGGTAGAAAGGAGAAAACTGACTCCCAAAAGTTGTCCTCTGCCCACCACATGTACACTCACAAAAAATGTTGTTTAAAGAAACGCATTTCAAAAAAAGAAAGACAACAGAGAGAGATGAAAAAAAACAGAGAGAGATGCATTTCTTTCTGCTTCCTAACTGGATGCAGTGTGGCCAGCTGTATTATGATCCTACATGCCTTCCCCATCATGATCAACTTTAACCTCAAAAAGAGATAAAAGAAAACCCACTCTTAAAAAAAAAAAGAGGGTTCCTATTGGACTGTGACGACTATAGGAAAAAGACTGGCTGCAGGAAGTTTAGAAAAGTAGAGCAGAATTGGATTTAAGGACCGGAACAGAAAAGATACAAAAGTCAAAGATTATTCCAGATCTCCAGACAGAGGAAGGAACAATAGTACAGATTTATTACCTGTTAGAAATGTTTATATAAAATCTTAAGATTATAAGGTTTCCCTACAGCTATGTGCACTGACACAAACAGGGCAAAAATATTTTTAATTTGATTCTGGCATATGGTTTCTATTTCTCAAACTTTCTTCTTCCTACTTTACCTAAAAGTACTAAAATGAGCCTCCATTTTCACAATACCAGCAAGAAAAAAAATGAAGCTTATTTAGCATAGACATATGCTGAGTGCATGAGATCATATCACAGCTGAAACCACAAAATAAAAAAAAGTTTGATTTTGAAATTGAATCCACAAATATTTTTAAAAGTCCAGTACCCTCCATCTCCCACAAACAACAAAGGATTCCAAAATATTCGCTTGTATTACTAAGCTAAGCACAGAAGCAGTTTTTATAAAATGTGACTTTAATTTCTTTCAAAAACTGGGTGTCCTAAACTTGGGCCAATTGATTAGTGTTAATCAAAGAAGATGAGTCTTTTTGAGCACTGTTATTTTGTCTCTATAAAGCTTTCCAACACTGTACAAATATACATCTAGTTTAAGAAAAGAAGTACCAATTCCCTTAAACTAGAAAGGCCTGATAAGGCAAGGTGACACCACACCTCTAATCCCAGAACCAGAGAAGCCTTGTGAGTTCAAGGCTACATGAGACCCTTGTCTAGGAAAGAGAGAGAGAAAGAGAGAGAGAGAGAGAGAGAGAGAGAGAGAGAGAGAGAGAGAGAGAGAATAACTGTTATATTGTTTATGTAGCAATATATTTCTTGCATACATATTAATGTATTACGTTGAAGATAAATTATAAAGTTATCCGTACTTGCAGAAAAAAAGAAATGCCACTTGAATTCTCTTAAAGCAGTTTTATAGATGCTGAAATAAAAACCTAACACTAAGTGGATGAGTCTGCTTATGAAATAAAAATTAGATGTCCCGTACTACTGGTACCTAGCAACCCCGTTCATTCAACTCCCATGGGCTTCTCCCACACACTATTTCATCAGTTCCGTAGGGAGTTGTGAGGGATGGGTTAGTCTTTTATTAGAAGAGAAAACTTCAGCACACACATACTGTATTCAGAGGAATGTGTTCAACTAACTGCGAAAAATGAGGGTAAGCTGTTTCTTTTCATTTCTCTCCTTCAGTCCATATGGCGAAAGGACTCAATTCTCAGTATAACTTCATCACCCCGACTAAAGAACTTGGCAACTCTTTCTGACTAAACACCGAGATGTCATCGGGACACCAAAATCATTTCCAAGTTTTCCAACCTGTTCTATCATCAAAAGCTATACAAGTCAAATGCTTGTAAGTTTTTCTTAGACTTTCCCACAGTAGGCAAAATTTTTCAACAATTTAAGATCTATGATATCTCTTGGGGAGTAAATGCTAAAACAGCGTTTAAGACTACACGCTGATGACGGAATGCTGCTCACTGCCGAACAAAAGGAGGAATCATACCTTTAAAAAATGAGCAAGGCTATACCCTTAACGCTGTAATTTTTTTTAAATTTAGTATAACCAGATGGTCTCTCAGATAACAGTATTTTAACCTCCGCCTCCTTCGACAGTTACCAAGTTTTGCCGTGAAATGGTGGTTAGGGAATCAGCGTTAGATACTAAGAAAGAAAAGACTCGCCTACAATTCAAAGAGGGAAGAGAAACCAGAGAGGAAAAACGTGGTGAAGAAAAAAAGAAAGAAAAAGCCAGTTGGAACGCGCCAAGGAGTCACATTCAACGAGGAAAAAGCCCTTCTTGAGCCGATTTCTCCGAGTAACCCGAGCCCCAAGCGCCGGCCGGTCGTGGGGCGAACTCGGAAGTCCGGACGACGGAGAAGCAGCGCTCCCGGGTCCCGCTGAGGCTCCGGGAGCAGACAGCCTTGCCCACGCGCGCTCCCCGTTAGCTGGCCGGCGGCGACACCCACCTGGAGACCGCCATGACCGGCGCCGGCGGTTCGGAACTCCCGGGGAGCTACACGCCGCGCCGCTCGGGCGCTCGTTTCCCGGGCAGAGCGGCGCAGGCCCAGGCCGTCGGGCGCAGGGCAGCAGGCGGCGCGGCGTGTAACGACCGGCACGAGCCTTCGGGCATGGGCCGCCCACCCGAGCTCGTCTCTCAACGCCACCGAGGTCCTTCACACGGGCGGAGGCGGCACCGGTCTGACCCGCACCACTTCAAACCCGGGGCCCCCAGCCCCGCTCTCTGCTGACGCCAACGTCGGAACGCCGGACCGGGCGTCAGGCCGCCGGAAGTGACGTCAGCGACACGTGGGGCGGCGCGCTGTGGGCTGCCCTCGGAGCGGCGCCGGGGCCGGTAGCAGCTGGGGTTGGTTCGCTGTGCGGAATCGGAGAGGGCTCTTTGTCCCGAGGTTGGGGAGGGACGTAGAAAGAGGCCTGTGTTTCCCAGGAAAGGAACAAGATTACAGCTAGAGTTCTGGAAGCTAAAAACGTCTCTTCCTGAGTGTCTTCCCTCCTGACCGATTCTTCCTCCTACCCTTCTAGGCCGATTCCAAACGGGAACGAACTCGGGAGGATTTTGCGACTCCGACTCGGGTGGCGATGCTGTGGGCGCGGTGAAGTCAAGGAACACCTGCAAAGGGCTGGGTGGGGTGGTGCACGCCTATAATCCTAGTACCCGGGAGGCTGAGGCAGCAGATTGTGAAACTGGAGGTCAGTCTGGGCTACATAGCGATTTCCAGGCCAAGAATCTGCAGTGGTTCCGCGAGGAAGGAGGGGAGGGAGGCTCAAGTGTATACCATTGTTTGCCAGAAGTTCCCCATAACTGCCGAAGGGACTGCCCGTGATTTTACCAGGCCTGCCTCCCTGCTTCCCCTCTTTTCCTCCCGCTCTCCCTTTCCTTTTACTACTAAACACTCCTCTTTTGCCCCTATGGCCTCTTGCCACCTTAAAATGTACTTTTTATGTAGGAGCCGCCGGCCTTTACTGCCGAGCGAGCACTGCCCTTCGTCTTCCGTTATTAAACCCGGAGCTCTCAGAAATCACCTTGCTTCAGTTTTCATTTGTCTTCTCTCTCCCAAATGTGAACTTTCGGAGTAAGTAGAGATGTCTCTTCATCACTTTTACCTCCGTATTTTACAAAATGCCTGGCCTTAGGACGCCTGACGTGTTGAAGGCAAGAAATTCAGGAATCTGGTTCAGTGGGTTTCAATTTGGGGATGGGAGTCTTGGATTTCTTTTCTTTTTTCTTTCCTTCCTTCCTCCTTCCTTTAAGACAAGGTTGCTCTCACAACTAGCTCTGACTGTCCTGGAACTGTCCAAGGACCAGGTTGGCCTTGAACTCACAGATTGCTTTGTCTCTGCCTCCCAAATGCTGGTATTAAAGGCGTCCATCACCACACCCAGCATCCTGGATTTCTTTACACTTAACATTTTTTAGGACCTTAACATTTTTTGTCGTGTTTTTGTTTGTTGTTTGGTTGGTTTTTCGAGACAGGGTCTCTGCATAGTCCTGGCTGTCCTGTAACTAGCTCTGTAGACCAGGCTGACCTAGAATTCACAGAGATCAGCCTCTGCCTCCCAAATGCTAGGATTAAAGGCCTGGGCCACTGCCCCAGGCTTTTGTTTGTTGTTTTGAGACAGGGTCTCCAAGTAGCTCCAGCTGGCCTGGAACTCACTGTTTAAACCAGGCTGACTTTGTATTCACACTATTAGGACGCGCAAAGGCTTTTGTTTATATAAAAGATAGGTTTGGTTTATTTGCTTGAGGTAGTTTCCCCTTTTTAAATGGAGCTAGCCTAGGACTCATTATGTAGCCCAGGCTTCCCTGCAACTCATAACTCCCCTGCCTCGAAAACCTCATAGTCGTACGATTGCTATGTATAAATGAGAGTGAAAAATGGGAATTGTTACAAAATATTGTTACACAAAGAAAAACAATCTCAGAAATCCTGTAGGAGGGCTCTTTGGAGCCAGTTTAAGTTCCTTTTTTAAAACAACAACAACAAAATGTACATTTTCTGCCGGCAGTCAAACTAGTATTTCTCTAGTTTCGGCAAGCCTGGTTTATGGGCCCCTGACAGATTAATCTTCAAAAGGCACCTGTCATGTCAGTCCTCTGCTTATAAAACATGCCCATCGGCTTCTCATCACCTTGTTAGAAGTTATGTCTCAATCCTTGAGTCTGTTTGTCATCTGTGAGATGAGAAGCACCCTAGAAGGCTGTGAAAATAAAATGAGGTCATGTATCTAGAAAAACTCACAAGAACTCTGAACTACACAGTAGATATGATGGGAAGAAATAAAGCAAGTAGCTGCTGAAGTGCTGTGTGGGTGCTCACTCGTCTCTTACAATTACAGGCTGTATAGAATGAGATGTTTTTCCAGTTTGTTATTTGATGGTGCTGGGGCTAGAACTCAGGAACCTCACAAGAGCTTGGCCACTGCTTTATCACTAACTTTCACCCTCAGCCTTTAAAAGAATTTTTTTTTCTTTTTCTTCTGTTTTTTTGTTTTGTTTTGTTTTTTGTTTTTTTTGTTTTTTTTTTTTGATACAGGGTTTCTCTCCGTGACAGCAACAGCCCTGGCTGTTCTGGAACTCCCTCTGTAGACCAGGCTGGCCTCGAACTTGCAGAGATCCTCCTGCCTCCCGAGTGCTGGGATTAAAGGCATGCACCATCACCACCTTGCCCTGATTTACATTCTTTTTTTCCCCATGTGTCACACCTAGGTAACAACTTTATTTTTATTTATTTTTTTTTTTTAAACATTTATTTATTATGTATACAATATTCTGTCTGTGTGTATGTCTACAGGCCAGAAGAGGGCGCCAGACCTCATTACAGATGGTTGTGAGCCGCCATGTGGTTGCTGGGAATTGAACTCAGGACCTCTGGAAGAGCAGGCAATGCTCTTAACCACTGAGCCATCTCTCCAGCCCCGGTAACAACTTTATTTACTCTGGTTATTTTTGCCCCCAGAGCTGAGGACTGAACCCAAGAACTTGTGCTAATACTGAGCTAAATCCCAACCCCCTGATTTACATTTTTAAGAATCTTTAATATCAAAGATACACAGCTCTGTAGTATAAAGTAAGCTTCAAAGAGAGGAAAGGACTATTGTTATCAATTTGGGATTTTTTTCAATTATGTTTGTGTGGCAGATGCCCACAGAGGCCAGAGTATCTGATCCTCCTGGAGCTGAAGTTACAGATGGTTGGGAGCCTCCTGAGAATCGAACTTGGGTCCTCTGGGAGAGTAGTGTGTGCTCTTAACTACTGAGTCATGTTTCCAGCCCCTTCAACATGTAAGGATAATGTAATTGTCAAATGGTCAAATATTTTCATCTAGGACTGACTGACTTCTTTCTTTTTTGGTTTTAATTTAGATTTTTTTAAAGTTATTTTTATTATGTACACTTTTCTGCCTACATGTATACCCGCATAACAGAAGAGGGCCCCACATATTACAGATGGTTGTGAGCCTCCATGTGGTTGCTGGGAATTGAATTCAGGACAGCAGGAAAAGCAATCAGAGTTCTTAACCTCTGACCCATCCCTTCAGCCCTTGGTTTTGATTTTTTTCAAGGCAGGCCTGTGTAGCCCTGTCTGTCCTGTATCTCTACGTAGATGAGGCTGGCCAAGTCTTTCCTCATCACACTTGACTGTTAAATGTCCAAAGAAGTCTTAGAATCTCACTAAGCTTCAGCTCTACATCTGGGAAGTGAAGAAAACAGTAGACTCAGGTTGGTGGAGACTGCACAAACATTTAACCAAATGACTGCCATAATAAGTACTCAAAACTATTAACACATTGACCTTTGGTGCTTTGTGCAGTGGTGGTGATGGAACTCAGGACCAGGCACATACTGTGGCACTGAGCCAAACCCCTATCCCTGATTATTCCTTTTTGTTAATAACGTGACCTTGAGCTGCTTACTTTATTTCTGTATCTTAACAATTCTGGCAGAATGGTTGTCTAAGTTACAAATTTGGTGATTGAAAAGTAATCTAGTACATATAACTCTTATGATGCCGCACCCCAGCAGCTTCGAGGACAATGCTTTTTAATTAAATATATTTATAGTTTTGTGGTACTAATAGACCTCATTTCCTGAGGATCCATGCATTCCCAATTTAAAGATAATGGCTGTAGAAACACACTCTTTTACTGGGGATGATCCCTACAGGAATGTAACTGAGGGCTGGAAAGCTGGCTCCATGGGTCAAGGCACTTGCCACCAAGCTTAGCCTGAGGTCAATCCCTGGGACCCATACAGTGGGAATACAGCACCGACTCCTGCAAGTTCTCTGACGGTCACTTATGTGCCATGGCACTCACATCTACACACAAACATAAATGTACTTTTAAGAAAAAACGTTTAAAAAGGCTGAGTTTAAAAAAAAAAAAAAAAAAGGCTGGGTTTGGTGGCCCATGCCTTTAATCCCAGCACTCGAGGCAGAAGAAGGGTCTGTGAGTTCAAAACCAGCCCGGTCTACATAGCAGGTTCCAGGCCAGCAAAGGCTACATAGTGAAGCCCTGTCTCCAAAACACAGAAGAAGCATTCACTTGAACACTGTTACTACATAGAAAACCTTCATGTGATCTGAATCCATGGTTTTATCCATCTAAATAAATATCTAACTCTAATTTTATAATAGAATTCCAAAGGGAGTAAAGTGAATAAACAGGATTTATGGACAAATTATAAATTAAAAGTTCAAAAGCTGGGCGGTGGTGGCGCACGCCTTTAATCCCAGCACTCGGGAGGCAGAGGCAGGCGGATCTCTGTGAGTTCGAGACCAACCTGGTCTACAAGAGCTAGTTCCAGGATAGGCTCCAAAGCGACAGAGAAACCCTGTCTCGAAAAACCAAAAAAGAAAAAGAAAAAGTTCAAAATATTTTAATACTTCTACTGTATTTGCTTTAGATAAATTTCTACAAAATTATAGTTAAACTTATTTTTTACTCCTCTCTAATCCCATCTGTCCTCCTCTGTACCATTCCAGAAATAACTGTCTCTATGAAGTTTGAGTTTGTATAAATATACATTGAATATATATGTATCCAGAATATAATTTTGTAAGTTTTTTCTTTTCTTTTTTTTTCTTCTCTGAAACCAAGTTTCTCTGTGTAGCCCTCGCTGTCCTGGAATTCACTCTGTAGACCAAGCTAGCCTCGATTTAGAGATGTGCCTGCCTCTGCCTCCTGAGTGCTAGGATTAAAGGTGTGCGCCACTACCACCGAGGTATAAATTATTTGTTCATTCCTTTTTTTTTTAAATCAGTGCGTGTCTTCTCCACACACACATATGTCAAAGAACAGCCCTGGATATCAGTCCTCAACTATCATCTTGTTTGAACCGATGTCTTTTTGCTGCCATATATGCCAGGCTAGCTGGTCTACCAGCTTCTGAGAATTCTCCTTTCTTAGCCTCTCCTCATGCCATAGTAGAGCTGAGGTTACAGATGTGGTAGGTACCAAGTCAGGCTTTACATTGGTTCAGGGTTCTGCACTCAAATCTTCATACTTGCCTGTCAAACACCTTCCCAACTGGCCTGTCTCTCCATCCCCATTTATTTTTGATAGAGTCTCAATGTAGCACAGGCTGTCTTTGAACTTGCAATCCATAGTGGTCTGTATAAATTTGCTTAACGTTATATTTCCAGTACATAAAAATTCAGAACACTTAATATTTAGGCTTTCCCAATTTGAATTAATATCCATAAAGATAAAGTAACTATACTTGATCTGAGTTTTTACATATATGGACATAAGCAAGTATAGATTATTACAAGTAGGTTAAAAGAATTCACTCCAGACTTTTATTCTCTAGCCCTGGAAGGAAACTGAATGGAGAAGAAAATGGAATATGAAAGAGGTAATAGAAATGTAAGCTTTGTCTTTTGTTTAAATTTGAGACAAAGTAGTATTAGATAGTCCAGGCTGAGCTTGCATTTAATCCCACACATTTAGGAGGCAGAGGCAGGCAGATTTCTGAGTTCAAGCCCAGCCTGTTCTACAGAACTAATTCCAGGACAGCCAGGCAGAGCTACATAAAGAAACTGTGTCTCAAAAGAAACAAAGATCAAAACATAGATGTATCCCTGGCTGACCTCAAACTGGTAGCTATCCTGTCCCAGCCTCCTCAATTTTTAGGCATGCACAACCATTCCTGTCTTAATCACTGACATCATCAACAAACTTGGCCTTTAGACTGTTAAGATTTTTGGGTTGGGGTGGTGGTGGTGCACACCTTTAATACTGGCACTCGGGAGGCAGAGGCAGGTGGGTCTCTGTGAGTTCAAAGCCAGCCTGGTCTACAAAGTGCATTCCAGAACAGCCAGAGCTACACAGAGAAACCCTGTCTCAAAAAAACAACAGCAACAAAAGACTTTTGGGTCACTGAGGAAGACGGTGACTGGGCCAGCAAGATGACTCAGCTGTTTAATCCCAAGAACCCACATAAAAATAGAAGAGAACTCATCTTACTTATTACAAGGATGTACAGCAACCACTTTGCTTGCTGAACCATCTCACCAGCCAAAATTTTAAGGTTGTTTTGTTTTGGGGGTATGTATGCTGTGAGATAATGCTCTTATAAAGATTTGTCACTTGTATTGGTTTAATAAAACACTGATTGGTCAGTAGCCAGGCAGGAAGTATAGGTGGGGTCACCAGACTAGGTGAATTCTGGAAAGAGGAAAGGCAGAGATGCAGTCATTAGCCAGATGCAGAGGAAGCAAGATGAGAATGCCTCATTGAGAAAAGGTACCAAGCCACCTGGCTAAACATACACAAGAATTATGGGCTAATTTAAGTTGTAGGAGCTAATTAATAATAAAGCTGAGTTAATAGGCCAAACAGTGTTATAATTAATATAGTTTCTTTTGATTATTTGGGTCTGGGCAGCCAGGAAACAAAAGTGCAGTCTCAGTCTAAAAACGGCACCCATCATGGGCAAGAACTTCCACATAAAGCCTAAGAAATCTTAAAAAAACAAACAAAAAACAGGATCCTAGAAACACAAGAACAGAGTCAAACACAGCTTCTTGGTAACTGTCTTTTCTCCAGTAGGCTCTGTTTGAAAACAGAGGTGTTGCTCCTTTAAGAAAGGCTTTCTGATTCAAGGTTAGTGGCAAAAACCTTGCAGCTCTTTTAAAAGGCCCTGCCACCAAACACTTAAATAGTTTTTATGAGAAGCTGGTGGCATGGTTCTCTATGATCACATGGACTAGAAACTTCACAGAGTTGTGGCAATAAACATGACTCCTGCCTGTACCTCTACCATGAAGCTAGACTCTCAGGAAGCTAAGGAATGGGATTGGGCCAATCACCAAAACCACCACAGCATCCTAGCCATGCATTTAGCAGATTAAAGACTCATCTGCTTAAAAAAAAAAAAAAGATATATTCAGTAAAGACAGATTCAGATGGGAAAATAAAACTCTGAACAGTTTAAAGTATGTTTTAAAATATATGTAGGCTTGGGAAAGAAAAGAAAAAGGATAAAGTCCTTTTAAAAAAAGAAAGAAAGAAAAGATATAGCCGGGTGAGGTGGCACACACCTTTAATCCCAGCACTTGGGAGGCAGAGGTAGTCAGATCGCTATGATTTTGAGACCAGCCTGGTCTACCGAGTGAGATCCAGGATAATAAATAAATAAATATTAAAAAAAAAAAAGAGCCGGGCGGTGGTGGCGCACGCCTTTAATCCCAGCACTCGGGAGGCACAGGCAGGCGGATCTCTGTGAGTTCGAGACCAGCCTGGTCTACAAGAGCTAGTTCCAGGACAGGCTCCAAAGCTACAGAGAAACCCTGTCTCGAAAAACAAAAAAAAAAAAAAACAAAAACAAAAAAAAAGAAACTGTTCCATAACCTTGCCTACAGCCTGATCTTATGGGGGCATTTTCTCAATCAAGGTTTGCTCTCAGATGACTATAGCTTGTGTCGAATCAACATAAAACTAGCCAGCATATACACATAAAATACAAATGAATAAATTTTTTTAAAATTTTTTCATGGGGGCTGGAGAGATGGCTCAGAGGTTAAGAGCATTGCCTGCTCTTCCAAAGGTCCTGAGTTCAATTCCCAGCAACCATATAGTGGCTCACAACCATCTGTAATGGGGTCTGGTGCCCTCTTCTGGCCTGCAGACATACAGACAGAATATTGTGTACATAATAAATAAATAAATATAAAAAAAATTTTCATTTTATGTACATTGGTGTGACTGTATCAGGAAGTATCAGTAACTTCCTGGAACTGGAGTTACAGACAATTGTGAGATGCCATATGGGTGCTGGGAATTGAACCAGGGTCATCTGGAAGAGCAGCCAGTGCTATTAACTGCCGAGCCATCTCTTCAGCCCATATAAATTGCTTTTAAAATTTTTTATTGATAATTATTGAGCTCTACATTTTTCTCTGCTCCCCTCCCTGCCTCTCCCCTTCCCCCTACAACCCTCCCCCAAGGTCTCCATGCTCCCAATTTACTCAGGAGGTCTTCTCTTTTTCTACTTTCTACTTCCCATGTAGATTAGATCTATGTAAGTTTCTCTTAGTGTGTTCGTCGTTGTCTAAGTTCTCTGGGATTGTAGTTTGTAGGCTGGCTTTCTTTGCTTTATGTTTTAAAACCACCTATGAGTGAGTACATGTGATAATTGTCATTTTGTGTCTGGGTTACCTCACTCAAAATAATGTTTTCTAGCTCCATCCATTTTCCTGCAAAATTCAAGATGTGTATTTTTTTTTCTGCTGTGTAGTACTCCATTGTATAAATGTACTACATTTTCCTTATCCATTCTTTGGTCAAGGGGCATTTAGGTTGTTTCCAGGTTCTGGCTATGTCAAACAAAGCTGCTATGAACATAGCTGAGCACATGTTCTTGTGGCACGATTGAGCATCTTTTGGATATATACCCAAAAGTGGTATTACTGGCTCTTGAGGATGGTTGTTTCTTAATTTTCTGAGAAATAGCCACACTGACATCCAAAGGGGCTGTACCAGCTTGCATTCCCACCAGCAATGCAGAAGTGTTCCCTTTTCTGCACAACCTCTCCAGCATAAGTTGTCATCAGTGTTTTTGATCTTGGCCATTCTTTTAAGTGTAAGATGGAATCTCAGAGTTGTTTTGATTTGCATTTCTCTGATGACTGAGGATGTTGAACATTTCCTTAAGTGTCTTTCAGCCATTTTAGATTCCTCTGTTGAGAGTTCTCTGTTTAGGTCTGTACTCCATTTTTTTTTTATTAGATTATGTGATCTTTTGATGTTCAATTTCTTGAGTTCTTTGTATATTTTGGAGATCAGACCTCTGTCTGATGTGGGGTTAGTGAAGATCTTTTTCCCATTCTGTAGGCTGTGGTTTTGTCTTGTTGACCATGTCTTTTGCTTTACAGAAGCTTCTCAGTTTCAGGAAGTCCCATTTATTAATTGTTTCTCTCAGTGTTTGTGCTGCTGGGGTTATTTTTAGGAAGTGGTCTCCTGTGCCAATGTGTTCAAGTGTACTTCCCACTTTCTCTTCTATAAGGTTCAGTGTGGCTGCCTAAATGTTGAGGTCTTTGATTCATTTGGACTTGAGTTTTGTACATGGTGATAGATATCGATTTATCTTCATTTTTCTATATGTTGATATCCAGTTATGCCAGCACCACTTGTTAAATATGCTTTCTTTTTTCCATTTGATATTTTTTGCTTCCTTGTCAAAGATCAGGTGTTCGAAGATGTGTGGATTGATATCCAGGTCTTCTATTCGGTTCCATTGGTCCTCCTGTCTGTTCTTATGCCAATACCAGGCTGTTTTCAGTACTGTAGCTCTGTAGTAGAGTTTGAAGTCAGGGATTGTGATGCCTCCAGAAGTGCTTTTATTGTACAGGATTGTTTTGGCTATCCTGAGTTTTTTGCTTTTCCATATGAAGTTGAGTACCATTCTTTCGAGTTCTTTGAAGAATTTTGCTGGGATTTTGATGGCGTTGCATTGAATATGTATAAATTGTTTTTTAAAGCGACATTAGGGACTGGAGAGATGATCCAGTTGTTAAGAGCACTTTCTACTCTTGCTGAGGATGAAGGTTTAGTTCCCATCATTTACATTGGGCAACTCACAACTACTGTAACTGAAGCTCCAGGAGATATCACACCCTCTTCTGGCCTGCAAGGGTACCAGACGCATATAGTGCAGGTAAACACATGAAAACAAAATAGTCATTCACATAAAATATTTTTTTTAAAAAAATCAATGTTAAGATATGCACTTCATGTTTTCTTACTCCTATCATATTTTTAATGCCTTGAACACCACCAAAGTTAAAAAATGTTTCTGCACCTCAGAACATTACTAACATTGAAATATTTTGTTCCAGGGGGGCTGGAGAGATGGCTCAGTGGTTAAGAGCATTGCCTGCT
>JAQHUG010000199.1:2436618-2447149 GCA_028555095.1 Dicrostonyx torquatus
CTCGCCTAGGACGTGTCAGCCCCTGGTTGGCTGCAACCCATCGCCCGAGATGACGCCACGGGATAGGCGGGATGGGACGAGGTGGAAAAACCCTTCGCATATGCGCAATGCACCTGTTTATTACTAGGGAACACAGGATCTGCACGCCATCTGTAATGGCGAATAGCGGGTGCGGCTCCCCACAATGGCCTGTGGAAATAAGTGCTTTAACAAAACAAAGTCGAAACACTTTCTTTTATTATTAGTGTGTGGATGTGTCTGTGCCTGAGCGGAGATTGCAGGATAATTTTGTGGAGTCAGTTTTCTTTTTCTGCCTTTACATGGGTCCCGCCAGCCCCTATGCAATAAACTTTTAGAGAGAGAAAGAGAGAGAGGTCACATATATTATGGGTGAAATGGGATGAATACAAAAACCCCAAAGCTTAAAAATAACTTTGCTTAAAATACAAGGTCACAGTCAGATACACAGTGAACTCAAGCCAGGACTGGGTACACGAGACCCTATTTCAAAAGCAAGGGGGCTAAAGAGATGGCTCAGCGAGCAAAGTGTCACGCTGCCAAGCCTCATCGTCAGAGTCTGAGCCTTCAATCCTTGAGACCCACACGGTGAGAGGAGAGGATAGGCTTCTGAAACTTGTCTTCTGACCTCCAGCAAGTGTGCTGTAGCATTTGAGCACATATACACCAAAGAAATAAATATTAAATGTAGAACTCTCTTTCACCTCATACACTTTATCATAAAAAAACCTTGTAAGTTAAAAACAAAAAAATCACACAGCAGATTAACCGGATCCAAAGTCTATCCCTCCAATACAGGTTAATAGTTAAATATTACACTATTTTAGTTTCTATCACTTTCTGACTACAAAGCAAATAGTTCTGTTTTAGAACCTGTAAGTTTTAAAAGAGATTTAGAACTAACTTGTAATACCCCCCAAATAGTTAAAAAACAAAAGAAAACAAAAGTGCCTATCCCTAGATGCACTGGTGAAAATATAGAACTGAGTGATATGAAAAACCAAAAATAATGACTCAGGAGGGAAAGGAGCTTGTCGCTGGACCCCATAAACTGAGTGGGATCACTAGGACCCACCAGGTAGAGAGACAGAGAAGAGAACTGGTTCCCGCAGGCTTTTCTCTGACCTACACACGTGCGCGCGCGCACACGCGCGCACACACACAGTATATGTAATGCAGAAAGAGAAAGGAAACTGCAAATAGATAATATCTGGTTCCAAACAGTTTTGTTTCATTTTATCTTAAAACTTAGGGCTTCATGTCTAACTTTTATTCTTCAGATAAATAAGTAAAAGTTTCAAAAGAAAAGAAACATTTGTTAACATTTGCGTTATTTTCAGCGATGGAAGCAAATACAGCATTTATGTTTCACATCACACGGCTGCTTCTACCATACTTCTGTGGTGTATGGGTCTGCACGAGGGAGGGTGTTTCTTCCGTCTGTGTTTGTGGTGTGGGAAATCCAGTGTGAGAGAAATCTGGGAGGGGCAGAGAGAGGGAGGCCCCTTCTGTCCCATTGATAACAGGTTCATTCAGAGAACCCTTTAAGACAGACTAATCCCTTATGCAGTCATTCGCTCTGCACTAATAGGGCCCCTCCACCTCTTCTAGAATTCGGTAAGCTAAAAGTGCATGTGTTTTAGGATTAACCTGAAATGATTTTGTAGACACTTTGGTGGAGGGTGGCGCGTGAGGGGGGATTATTAAACGTCATTTTCCTATCTCAGTAAACATTTCAAAAACGATTTCTTTTTGTTTGTTTGTTTGTTTGTTTTTTGAGACAGGGTTTCTCTGTGGCTTTGGAGCCTGTCCTGGAACTAGCTCTTGCAGACCAGGCTGGTCTCGAACTCACAGAGATCCGCCTGCCTCTGACTCCCGAGTGCTGGGATTAAAGGCATGCGCCACGATTTCTTAAACAGTAAGTTGTTCCCCTAGGACAACTCTTTAGAGGGGCTCCTTGCAACTAACTGAGAACACTGGTTTCCAGAAAGTACAGGCAGGTTCCTGAGCCCAGGGTGAGGGTTGCATGGGACTCATCCGTAGCCTTCATCCGCAGATCCGAGGATGCTCCTCGCCGCGTGCTGCCTGCACTGAAGCCACAGAGACCCCAGAAGAGTGGGATGGCCACCGCCAGCAGGAGTCCTCCGAGGCCGCGGGCGTTGCTCTCTCCGCTGAGGCTGCTGCTGCTGCTGGAATGCTGTCTCCTCGCGGCCGCTCGGAAGGACAAGGGGGTTGGTAGGGAGGCGGGCTCGGTCTCGGGCCCCACGGTCGGTTCCTCGGGTCGCTTCGTGAGCTCAGAGCAGCACGCGTGCAGCTGGCAGCTCTTGGTGCCGGCCCCGGGGACACTGACCGGCGGCGAGCTGGTCCTGAGCTGCCAGACCCCGGGCGGGGCTCGCCTGCACTGCGCCTACCGCGGGCATCCCGAGCGCTGCGCGACCTCCGGCTCCAGGCGCTCGCACTACTGGAAGCGGCTGTTGGGCGCACTGCGCAGGAGACCGCGACCCTGCCTGGATCCCGAACCGCTGCCACCGCGCCTGTGCGCCCGCAAGAAGGTAGGCGCCGAGCTGCACCCGTCCGCGCTCCCCACCCTATCTGCACGTTCCGTCGAGCAGACCCGGGCCAGGGCGCGGAGCCGGGCTCGGCAGCGACAGCCGGTGTTGTCCCCGAGCTCGCTGCCGCCCGCGGAGAAGCCCTCGAGGACGAAGACCAGAGTGGGCAGGAGAAAGGTGGGCGCTGACCCAGTCCCAGAGCCTCCGGCGGTGGCTGGGCTCCAGCCAGACGGGCTGGATCAGAATGCCCAGCTTACTGAGACCTACTGCACCGAGAAGTGGCACTCACTCTGCAACTTCTTTGTCAATTTCTGGAATGGCTGATGCTGCGGTCCTAGAGGGAGGCACCAGAGCTAGGTGCTGCAGAGCGGAGGGCAGGGCAGCCGGGGCGGGAGGCTCGGGGCGTCTTAGACAGTGGGAATCGGGACCGAGAGTAGGCAGGAGTCCCGATTCCAAAATAGGGCAAGGGTCAGGGTGGGGAGAATCTGAGACTGCAGAGGAAGAAACGTTTTTGAAGCATCTCAATTTTGATTTAAGAGCAGAAGAAATAGTGGAAACGGATAGGTTTATATTAAGTTTGCAAAAACTGTAGACTAGGGAGAGAAGCTGAGAATAGCGGGAATGAAGTCACTAAAGAGGTGCGAATCTCTCCTGTTAAGTAGGAGACATGTATATTAACACATTATCATTAAAATGTAATTGTGAGTAAGAACCCGAGCCAGGTTGGAGTGTTCAAAGTCTTCTTGGCTATTCAGCTGACAAGATGATTAGTTTTTCTCCCCACCCCCTTTTCTGGATTGTTATGAACTCTGGGTGTGACAACATCCCATTTTCTACGTGGATTGAAGCCTTATAGGTACAAAGTAAATCCAGGAATGGATTATCAGGACAATTGCTTTTCAGTTCCTTTAGCATTGAAACTGAATTTTGAATATACTGTCCTGAAAGGTCATTAACTACCTAAAATCTCCAAATACAAACAAAAATCCCCAAGTCTTTACATTTGATTGCTCTTTTGAAACTCAGATAAAATGTAGACATGTATCTCAGTTGTTTGGGCCCTTATCGCCTGTGTAATTAAATTAATTTTTTTCTTTTTTAATATGATGTAATGATTATTTTTAATAAAAATACTTAAAGAGTTATTAAACGATGGAAATTCTGTTTTTGTCATTTATCTATTTCTAAATATACCTTTATTAAAGCCCACATCTCTGTGTGTGTATGTGTGTGTATATGTGTGTATGTGTGTGTGTATGTGTGTGTATGTATGCATGTGTGTATGTGTGTATGTATGTGTGTGTGTGTGTGTTTGAGACTGTCATATTCTCAAGACCTTGATGCCTCAGACTTCCAAGTTTTGGGTTTATAGGTGCTCCACCCTGACCAACTTGAATTAAGTTCTTAAACACAATTTGAATCGTTGTGAAAAGAAACAAAAATTTGTAAAAGCAAGGGTCATAACAGGCAGCTTCTGGGGTGTGCATTGCTCTGCTTGGGCTTCACAGGGCTCTCTCTCTCTCTCTCTCCCTCTCATCCCTCTCTCATTCCCTGCTAGTTTCTCTCCTGCCCCCTGTTGTTTCCTTCTCCTCTTCCTTCCCTCTCTCCTCCAATTTGGATCAACTGTCAGCATTTGAAGACGAAATAATTTCATATAAATCCCCAAAATTTTGGTTTTCTTGAAACGAAAGCAGATCTGTTGACACTGGGCCTGTCTTCCCACATGGTAACTGACTGACTGTCAGCTGCCTCTGTTTGGATTAGGTGTGTTTTCTAGAGTTCTTGCTTATTCCAATGCATCAATCAATTTTATTAATGTGGTGTGTGTGTGTGTATAATTGGGGATTGAGTCCAGGGCCTTGTGCATATTAGGCAAGCACTGGATCACTGAGCTACATCCAAGCTGGGTTTTGATGTGTTGTATGTGTGTTTGTCTGTGGGTGTGCACATACGGCAATCAGGGGGCAACTTGCCTGCCGGAGTTAGTTCTCACCTTCCAATGTGTGGGTCCTGGGGATTGAGCTCCGAGTGCCAGCCTTGACAGAAGGCTCCCATACCAACTGAGGCATCTTGCCAAGCCCCTAAACTTGTTTTTAAATTTTAGTTTGAAATAGGGTCATGCTCTGCAATCACATGAACCCTGAAATCTTCCTGACTTAGTAAATAGCTGGGATGAAAGGCCTGTCCCACCATGCCCAATTATCTTTTATTAACTTCCATACCAGCCTGAGTCCGATGCCAATGCAAGGTCCACTCCCCAGGTATAATATGTTTCTGTGAACCCCTTCAATTTTTACTCTCTCCCTTTAAAAATATCAGTAAGGGCAACAAATTCCTGACTTTCCCTTTCCTGATCTGCCTCTGGGAAGTGGGAGTTATTTTGTGCTCCTTTTGTATGTCTTTTGTACTCACACAGTTGTCAAAGCACACACGTTGAACAAAGTGTTTGGGTAGGCTCATGTGGTCTCATGTTGAGGAACAGTGATCCTTAGATTAAAATTTGTTCTGGTCAAGGAAAGGAAACTCAATGTATCTGGAGACCATTCTCCAAAAGTACTAGGTATCTGTGGGAAAAAAACAAACAAACAAACAAACAAAAAAAACGAGCAAAAGGCACGCTTCACGAGAAAGAAGTGATGGAAAGGCACATGGCTAGGATCATGCTTCCAGCTCTCTGTGAAAAAGGACTGCCAATCCCCCTGATGGACCGACAAACTCCTTTCTAAGAAAAAGGAAAAGGTCACATTCTGTGCGTCCAAGCAAACAGGCAGCCAGTTTGGAGAGGAGTAGGGCCAGGACTCCACCTCAGGAACACAGTAGAGGGACAGGAGTCAGCTACTTTCGGTGGGGCTGGAAGGGATCAGATCCTTCCATCTGTCTTTTGAATGACATTGGCTAAGTCCCAGGGTCTCCAGGGCTGTATGAAGATTGGGTCTGGTTAAGTCTGGGACTTTAAAGCCATTGCCCTGAGGAATTATACAGGTAGTCTCCACAGAGATAATGTGAATATCAAGATGCATAACATATAGAGTACATGATGTAACCCAAGAAAGATGGTGGACTTCAAAGAGCTGGAGAAAGGCAACTGAGATGTCCAGGGAAAGAGAGAGAGAAACCTCTGTATCTGGTGCAAAGGTTTGGAAGAGCACACTAGAAAGACAACACTGCAGCTGGGAGAGGACTGAATCAAAATCTCTATAATAACGAGGAGAATGGTTCCAGGGAAACATGAGTGTTTTCCCACAGGGGCACCATTCAGAGTGGAGGGAGAGTTGCCAGAACATACTAACATTTACAGTCAGTGCTGAGATCGGAAGGTATCAAGGCACTGGCAGCTCTGTCTACGGGAGAACGAGAGGTTATCATAGACACAAAGCCATCTAGTTCTGGTTCTGGGTTCACAATTATTTGGCACTCAGGAGGCAAAGGCAGGCAGAGCTCTATAAGTCCAAGATTAGTATGGTTTATATAATTACTTCTGGGCCAGTCTACATGATAGACTCTGTCTCACAATATATATTATCTACCTTAAGATACTGGTCCGGGGGCTGGAGAGATGGCTCAGAGGTTAAGAGCACTGACTGCTCTTCCAGAGGTCCTGAGTTCAATTCCCAGCAACCACATCGTGGCTCACCACCATCTGTAATGAGATCTGGCGCCCTCCTCTGGTGTGCAGGCATACATGGAGGCAGAATGTTGTATACATAATAAATAAATAAATCTTAAAAAAAAAAGATGTTGCTTGCCTTGGATTTGCCTTTTCCTCACACTTTAGTCAATGATTCACTAGAAACCATGTGGAGGTGTGCAGTACCCTAAGGTGGGGAAAGGAGGAAAGGAGGAAGGCAAACTGAGAAGGAATAGCTTCAGAACTGCAGCCCTGAGAAAACCTCAGCCATGCCTTGTCAGGTCATAGCAAGACATTGCTCATTGGAGGATGCCATATTGGGCAGGAATGTCCCATCCTAGCTTCTCTGCAGGTACAGCCACTTGTAGTGGCCCAATCAAAGTACGGTCCTATGGGAACTGTGGTGTCTTCTGAAGATGCTGTTGGTGAGATGTAGCTGGCTAACGTGGTACCCTGTCACCACATGCATAATTACACATGCTAGTTTCTATAGCTTCCATACAAAGACATGTAAGAAAAACTATTTCAGAATCACTGAGACAAGATTTTGGCATTTTCCCTTCCTGTAGCCATAAAATATTATAGGAAGCTCTAAGTAGCAATGTATACAATAGAAGGCAACAAACATGAGGTCTTGCAGCCCTGTAACCTTGGGCAATTCACTTCCCCTCTCTGAGCCTCAGTTTTGCCATTTGTAAAATATGATGGTCATATAGTACTTTAACCAGAAAGGCGTGGAGAGGCTCAAAAGGGCTGCTCGCGGTAGAGCTCAGCGCCTGACTGGTCCTAGTGTGTAGCTGGTGTATTGTTAAAGCCTATTTTCTTTTGTATACCAACACACACATCAAAAAGGGGATCTCCATCTCCATGATTATCATCAGCAACTCTCCATCTCAATTTGGAACAGCAATAAACAAACAAACAAACAAAAAAAGAAGGCTGGGGTGTAGCTCAGTGCCACAGTGTACTTTGACATATGCAAATACTGAGTTTCACTTTTCCAGCACCAGAAACTGAAAAAAAAGAAAAAAGAAAAAAAGAGGGGCAAGGAGAAGAGGGGAGGGATATGAGCTGGCTGGCACTTAGCACACACATCCCTGAAGCCTAAGCACAGGGGTTGGGATGAGGGTGGTTTGGGAAATCTTCAACATGGAGGACTTGAAAGGGGAGGGGACCTAGCAGCCTAGGGGACCACAGCTGACCTCCCAGCTCCCCAGCTTTCCTGTAACTTCAAAGAATGGCTTCTTTAGTTCTTGACCAGCCCTTACAGCTGCTAGGCTTTGATGAACTTACTCTGAATTCTGTCCCCCCTGTGACCTCTGGCTCATCACATTCAACATTCTCCCCTTTCCGAAATATAAAAGCAACTATAAACTCCTCCTCTTCTTTAAAACAAAACAAAACAGAACAGAACAAAAAACCAAGAAGCCCGCTTCAATTATATTAAAACCATCGGTGCTTTGGGTGGAGTTCAGAGGCAAAGCAAATGCTTTGTATGCTCAATACCCTGGATTTGATCCTCAGCGCAGTGGGGTGGATGGTCATCATATAGAGACAGCAAGAAGTTTAGAAATGTCTGTTAATAGTAGAAACACACGGTAAAAGGAGAGTGAACTCAACAGGAGATAAAGGAAAACTCCATGAAAAACGCAGAACTGCTTTGGGGATAGAAAACAAAGACTCAAATGAAAACACATGGGTTATCATTATTTCATAAGATACATTAACATTAAAAAAATGTATACATTTAAATGCTATTACATTTAAACACCAGTAGGATTTTTGGGGGCCTGAATAGTTAGGCAAGCTGAATCTTAGATTCCAGCGGGAAACCAAAATGAAGTAAAGGAGCAGGGGGGTGGGGGTGGGGGTGGGGTGGAGTGGGGAGTGGGGGGTGGGAGGAAAGGTTCTGTGACTCAGAGAGGAGAAAGATGCCTTCACCAAGCCCGCAGTTTGAAGTGGCTAACTACAGCTGGCAACACCGCCTCACACAATGCAATGCTGTGGTGGTGGTGTTGTTTCTAGGTAACCGCAGAGACTCCTTTAAAAAGACCAGAATCTCCAGTTCGGACCAGTGCTTCGGTTGACAGAACAGTAGCTGCCTTTGAGCTGGGTGGTCATGTGACGGTGGTGGGGCTGAAGACCCTTAGGCTTTGATCCATATATTCTTTTGTTCTCAGGGACAATGGTTACAATGAGGATGATTCTTCTCTAAGTCAAAACAGGGATAGCGTCCCTGATTATCGATTGTAAAGATGTGGGGAGCGAGATGTGGGGGAAAACTGGTCGTGGGAGATCCCAGAAATCCCAGAAGGGTGAGATGTCAAAATTAACGCTTGGTCCTGTGCCATGGAAGTGTTCCTAGGCCGTGCGCAGGGTGAAAAGGCAAACGGAATGCAGAAGCACCCATTTCCCCTCCTCTCCTCTAAATATCTCTCCCTAGGAAACTCAACGCTCTGAATGCTCTCAATTAAAAACCTGGGTGAGAGGGGGAACAAAACAGATGGGGAGACCGAACATCCTCAACACTGGCCGGCAGCGGTAGTATCTAGAGGAAGAGGATGCTCAGGATCGCCTTCTCTCTGGTGGGGTTTTTGCATTTTTGGGACAGGGTTTCTCTGTAGCCTTGTCCTGGAACTCGCTCTGTAGACCAGGCTGGCCTCAATCTCACAGAGATTCACCTCGGTGGTGTCACATGCCTTTAATCCCAGCACTCCAGAGGCAGAGACTGGAATCATCTTCTCTTTAATCCTCTAGCTCAGTAATCCTCAACCTTCCTAATGCTCCGACCCTTTACTGCAGTTCCTTGTGTTGTGGTGACCCCTAACCATAGAATTGTTTCGTTGCTACTTCAGAACCATAATTTTGCTACTGTTATGAATCATAATGTAAATATCTGATATGCAAGGTATCTGATATGGGACCCTTTAAAGGGGTCCAGACCACAGGCTTAGAACCACTGCTTTGGCTCCTGTAACCAAGGTCAGTATGTGGATATGCAACCAGCCTCTTAGACTTTTTTGTTTGTTTTGTTTCGTTTTTTTGAGACAGGGTTTCTCTGTAATAACAACCCCGGGGCTGTCCCGGAACTTGCTTTGCAGAACCAGGCTGGCCTGAAACTCACCAAGATCAACCAACCTTTGACTCTCAAGTGCTGGGATTAAATGCTCTCTTAGACAAGTCTTTATTTAAATTGTTTTTATTGAGCTATACATTTTTCTCTGCTCCCCTCCCTTTCTCTCTCCTCCTCCTTCTACCCTTTCTCATGGTCCCCATACTCCCAATTTACTCAGGAGATCTTGTCTTTTTCTACTTCCCATGTAGATTAGATCCATGTAAGACTCTCTTAGGGTCCTCATTGTTGTCTAGATTCTCCAGGATTGTGAATTGTAGGCTGGTTTTTCTTTGCTTTATGTTTAAAAGTCACTTATGAGTGAGTACATATGATATTTGTCTTTCTGGGTCTGGGTTACCTCACTCAATATGATGTTTTCTAGTTAATCCATTTGCCTGTAAATTTCAAGATGTCATTATTGTTTTCTGCTTTGTAGTACTCCATTGGGTAAATGTACCACATTTTCCTTATGCATTCTTTGGTCAAAGGGCATTTAGGTTGTTTTCAGGTTCTGGCTTTGACAAACAATGCTGCTATAACATAGGTGAGCACATGTGTAATGATCTGTTCTGTCTCTTTAAGAGACATGCCACATGCACTCCCTCCCTATCCACTGAGGCCAGCAAATCTACCTTCTTGCTTGCAGCCTGAGTCTCTTCCTTTTCTTCCTCTCCCCACTTCTCCTCTTCTCCCCTTCTGTCTCTCCTTCTCCCCCTCCCCCTGCCTCTCTCTCTGCCCTTCTCCCCTGCTCCCTTACCCCTCCATAACCCACTAAATAAATACCCAACCTCACTCTGCATGACATGCTTATCCATGTCTCTGTTTCTTGCCAGCCCCCATGTGTCTCCTTGCCCAGGAGCAGCCACCGCTCAGGGACCTGCAGCCGTCCATGCCTGGGACTGACTGCTCTCGGGACCCCCTGCCCTCTGCCTGCTGCCACATGGCCCACTACCTGCCACCACTGGGGGTCTGCAGCATTTTTAATTAATACATTTCAACATGTCCTTATGATACGATTGAGCACCCTTTGGATATATACCCAAAAGTGATATTACTGGGTCTTGAAGTAGGTTGTTTCCCAATTTTCTGAGAAATTGCCATACTGTTATCCAAAGGGGCTGCACCAGCTTGCATTCCCACCAGCAATGGAGGAATGTTCCCTTTACCCCACATCCTCTCCAGCATAGGTTGTCATCAGTAATTTTGATCTTGGCCATTCTT
>JAQHUG010000199.1:2449089-2470942 GCA_028555095.1 Dicrostonyx torquatus
GCTTTGGAGCCTGTCCTGGAACTAGCTCTTGTAGACCAGGCTGGTCTCGAACTCACAGAGATCCACCTGCCTCTGCCTCCCGAGTGCTGGGATTAAAGGCATGTGCCACCACCGCCTGGCTCTGATTTTGTTAATTAAGATATTCTCTCTTTGTTTTTTGGGGAGTTTGGATAAAGGTTTGCTTAGACAGGTCTTAATGCTCTTGGAAAACCCTGTTAAGATCTACAACATACGGGTAGGAAGATGGCTGAGAGGGTAAAAGTGGTCACATGCATGCATGCAGGCAAAACGCACAGAAAATGAAATGAATACATCTTTTTAAAAATGTATTTTTATTGTTTTAATTGATGCTCAGTAATTGTACATGTTTGTGGGGTACATTTTCATACATGTATGTAATATATAATGATGAAATTGTTATTGGTATACTTTCTTGGGCATCCTCTCTATGAGCTGCGTTTGGATATGTAATGTTGTTACCAACAATAGTCAGCCTGCTGTTCTGGAAAGTGTTGGCAGTTAGTCCTTTTACCCAGCTGCACCTCTACATCCATTTCCAGGGCCTGCCACCTGCCCGTTCCCCACACCCTGGTCTCAGGCTTTCCTATTGGACTACTCTCTACTTTTGTTTTTGTTTTTGGAGACAGGGTTTCTCTGTGGCTTTGGAGCCTGCGCTGGAACTAGCTCTTGTAGACCAGGCTGGTCTCGAACTCAAAAAGATCTGCCTTCCTCCGCCTCCCGAGTGCTAGGATTAAAGTCGTGCGCCACCACCGCCCGGCTACTTTTTTTTTTAAGACAGGGTTTCATTGTGTAGCTCTGGCTGGCCCGGAGCTCATCATATGGATCAGGCTGTACTTTTTACATCGATCGCACCAACTTTTTGCATGTAAATGAAAACACGCAGTGTTTTCCCTGTGTCTGGCTTTTTTCACTTCCACACTGTCCTCTCCTACGGTCCATCTGTCTATTCCTTTATTTTTTTAATTGCTGAATAAAACCAGTGTGTTTATCTTATATTTTCTTTATGAGCACCTAGGCTGTCGATTGTGTGTCTTGTCTAACATAAACACAGTTGCAGTTTTTTGTTGTTGTTGTTTGTTTGTTTGTTTGTTTTTGAGACGGTTCCTGTGATACCCAGGGCTTTCTTCCCTGGTGCCGCCTCTCCTCTTAGGAGCTTAGCATACCCTCCTGGGGTCTGGGATTCGGGATGCCCTACCTTGGGCTTTGGGTTTTCTATTTTGTAATGCACTCTCTTCGCAGGAGTTAGTTTACCTTTGTAGTAGAGGGTTAGAGAGACTGGAAACCATCCCTATTAACATAAATATGACTGTGTTCTCCCCACATTCCTGGGAAGGGAATTCTCAAGGGACAAAAAGTGTCATGCAGCCCAGGATGGCATCAAATTCACTGTGTAGCTGAGGCCAGTTTTGAACTCCTATTCTTCCTTACCTCCACCTACTTGAGGTTGGGATTACAGACATGTGACACTATGTCTGGTGTGAGATGGATTTCATGGGTGAGGAATCAGGTTCAGTTATTCAGTGATTTCTCCAGACAGAGGAGCGCTGACACTGAGCCAAAGTCCTCTTAACGCTGCTGAACTAACCCGCCAGGAGGCCATAGACTGACCACCCTTTAGCGCACAGCGGTAGGTTTTCTTGCGGGCAATCTGTTTCATTGAGCGACTTTACTCTGTCTCTCAAAGGCTTCTGAGTGGGAACCGTTCCTAGTGATCTTGCTAGCATCACAATCCTCCTGCATCCACCTCTCCAGGTGTTGAGATCACAAGCGTGGGCCACCAAAGGCAATTTTAGGCGCCTGATTGGGCCATATTTTCCAGTGAGTTAAAACGCAGCAAGCTCCGCGGCCTCGTGAAAGGGTTTCTTCCTAAATTATTTGAATTATGAGAATTCGTGGTTCTAGGAATAAAAATAAGGCCATCAAAAAGTGAGGTTCTAGAAACAGTTATACCAACAGAGTCCTGAGCTCGAGCCAGGGGAGGTGAACGCGCCAAGTCTCCACTGCGCGCATCAGGTGGTCTGGGGAGCACCCTACCCCTCCCCGGCGCGCACTGGGTTAACGGAGATGGGGAGGGAGACCAGGGGCTTCTGCCCGCCCACATTCCGCCGCTCAAAGGGGCGGGTGGTCTGATGCCGGTGGGGTGATTTCGTCTCTTCACGTCCTACCCTCCCACTGGCCGAGCCCGCGCCCCTCCCTGGCCGCCCCGGCGCCGCGCGGTCACGTTACCTTTGCAGCCATTCAAGCGACCCTATGAGTTTACAAAGCCCGGACATTACGAAGTCTGTGGGCGTCGCTGTAATCAGAAACGTGGGGCCAGGATCGGGGACCGAGCTACCGTGGCACTTTAGGCCGTGTCGTCCCGTCTTTTATTCTGACAGCTTCTGTAGTGTAACTCGCTGGTGTTCACGAATGTTTCTTTGCGTTTTGGAAATAAAGCGTGGCACAGCTACTAAAGATTGTTGCCTGTCCTTTCACCAAGTCCATGTTAATTGGCGCGGGGGGGGGATTCGACGTTGTTTAATTTTATAAAGTATGTTTTGGGAAATATGAACGTATATGAGAAAATCAGGTTTTAAGCTATGGCAATTTCAATGAAAATAACAATCCAGAAGCAAGGCCGAATCCCTGAGCCTACTCTCTGACAAACCCACTCTGGGATCTTTTGATAGGACTGAGCTGGCAAAGTTCCCCAAGATATTTGATAAACAAAATAGTGTAAACGTTTTCTTTTGTTCCCTTTTTAGTGCTGTGGAGTTGGCCATAGACTGACCACCCTTTGGCATTCGATCACAGCAGAGAAAGCGAGATTGACTCCATTTATTTAACTAGAGAAAATAAATTAGCATGCACACATAAACAGAATGAAACGTGCAAACACAAGATAAATCGATCACTTCGATTAGCACTTAAGGTGTTGGTGATGATTTAGGGTGACTAGGGACATGGTTCTGCCCTCCTAGTACCCCTGAGGAAACCAATGTTAGAAAGGATGAATTCCAGGTGCTGTAGGTGCCCTGGGCACAGATGCCTCAAAGACTCAAGGTCTTGGGTGTGTGGAACTGGTGTAAGGAAAATTATATCCCTGCAAAGATCCTTACAAAAACATGTTAGTTGGGGCTGGAGAGATGGCTCAGTGGTTAAGATCCAAGTCAGTTGGAGCTACGGAGTGAATTTTGTCTCAAAATAAATAAATAAATAAGAAATAAAAAAATAAAGGGGGTGGGGGCAGTAACTAAGGCAAAGAGAAAGATCATAGGAAGATGCCTGAGAAAGTAAAGTGCTTGCCATACAAGCAGTAGGACTTGAGTTCAGCTTGCCAGAACCCATAAAAAGGGCATAAGTGTTCTGAGAACTGGATAAGGCAGCTAGGGTTTGCAACTTCAGTGCTGCCTGGAGGATTCCTTTAGGTTTCTTGGCCAGCCAATCTAGCTAATCTGTGGGCTCCAGATTCAGTGAAGAGACTTTGTCTCAAAAAAATAAGGTAGAGAGTTTAGAGGAGGACATTTCTGGCTTCCACACACATGCATACACACATAAACATGTACACACACAGATACAAGAGACTTGCAAGTACCTAAAGGACAGGTACCAGTACTCAAACACAGCACAGATGAGGCTCCAATTTCTGAGTTTTCTGAACTTCTTTCTTCCTCCTGTGCCACTATCCAGAGACAGCAAGGCATATAACTAGATGACCCCAACAGGATCTTTGTTGTTGGTTTTGTTTTTGGGTAACAGGGTTTCTTTGTAGCTTTGGAGCTTGTCCTGGAACTCACTTTGTAGACCAGGCTGGCCTCAAACTAACAGAGATCTGCCTGTCTCTGTCTCCCAAGTGCTGGGATTAAAGGCATACACCACCATCACCCTCAATTGCATCTTAGAACCTTTGGCCTGTGATTGAATGAGAATCTCAGTATTTAGCTGTTTTCTATCCAGATGAAAGAAAAATTAAAAGGAGTGACAATAACTGAGCCACAATGGAATATGTTTAGAAAAATTCCCCTTCAGAGCTGGGGGTGTAGCTTATGGTAGAGTACTTGCTTGGTATGCACTGTGCTCTAGCTCCAACATCCCCAAAACTTAATTCTCCTTTTGACTGAGTTAACATTAGACTAACGTGAATTACAGCCACTGAGATAGAGAGAGCTACGAATTTACAGACAGCTGTGCAGGTGTAGGTAAGTAAGTACCTCAGAGTCCTTGAAGAGAGAAGGAACTGCCTTCCTAAGGAACCTGTCTCAAGGTCAGCCAAGCCTGCCCCAAACCTTAAGACCTGTCTGCTCATTTGAGTGTTAGTCTGCATCCCTATCATCCAATCCTGATGCAAACCAGTACCAAGAGTCTTCAGTGCCCCCATACTCAGTAGATAGTCTAACTGGACTGTCATTCAGGCTTTGAATCCGTGAGCTTCAAGGGCATTATTGTGTTCATTTAATATGAATGTCCCCAGCACCGGCTGGAAGAGTTATAAACAAGACTGATGTGTCTTTTTGGTCCACATGTTTTGTTTTGTGTTGGAAGTAGCGTCACAAAGTATTGCTTGTGAGAAATGAGTCTGGATGCTAACTAAAATTTCCAAGTCCATACTTAACAAATAATCAGAATTAAGTGTTCTTTAAGTTCCCAGTTGTTGTTGGGGAGGGAGAGTCTCATGCTGCAGCCAGGCTCTGAAGACAGGCTAGTCTTCCTGCCTCAGTTCCCCCAACACCAAGAGGTGGGATTGATTATAGGTATTGATTCTAATGGCAACCGGCCTTGAGAACTTCCTATTGCACAAGACAATAAAAATGATTGATTCCTGGGTCAGTCTTCAATTAAATCAGAAAAATTAAATTCATTTCTGAATACAGATTAGGTACATAGCTCAAGTATATTGAAACAGACTTCATACCAGAAACAATCTAACCCTGAAAATAAAAAAAAAAAATCCAGTAGATATACAACTAAGTGATTGGAGCTTGTGCTTGCAAAGGATGATCCTAACACACATTGGGCTCTGGTTTTACTTTCTTTTCTAGATGTTCTGTGAAATTCTGAAGATTTTACACACACACAAGGTTCTGTGAAATTCTGAAGATTTTACACACACACACAAGGTTCTGTGAAATTCTGAAGATTTTACACACACACACACACACACACACACACACACACGGCGTGTGCATGCGTATACATCCTTCTGCCATGGCAGACACTGCTTGCTGTTCACTGGAGTGTTACTTTTATTTCATGGGGCTCAAGTATGTTGATAGGATTCTTCTGTTAGTGGTCCTGCCTCCCAAGGCAAAAAGATAGTAACAGGCTGGGGAGATGTTTAATGAATAAAAGCATCCTCCACATACATCTGAGGATCTGAGTTCAAAATACCAGAAACGATATAAAAGCTGGAGGCACAGTGTGAGGCGAAGAGAGTCACCGAAAGCTGAAGGGCTAGTGAGTCTGGTTTCTGCAGCACAGAAACAACAGAAATCCCATCTCTAACACGGAAGGCGAGACCCGAACCCGAGGCTGTCCTCAGTCTTCCACAAATGGTGCAGCGATGAGGGGCTGAATCCCAAACAACCCCTCTGGAAATGCATAGCAGCCCTTTGCCTGGCCAGAAGGGAGAGGGATGTGTGGCCAGCTCCTTCTAATTATCTCCACAAACCCCACCCAGCAAGACTGAGAAAACATTGTGTGGTACGTGTCAGAGAAGCATGCAAATGCGGGCCTCTAATCCTATCAGGAATGTTCAGGGTGTTAATTTGACTGTCTTTCACAGATCATAAATCTCCTTGGGGACAAAGCTGCTCAACCCATCAAGCCAAACCCCTTCAGTAGCTGGAGCGCAGCAGCTGGGATCATGCCCCAGGAAAGTCCAATAAAGAGCTTTGTACAGGGGAACTGGAGGGCAGCTTCTCACATTTGGATACAATGGCGCAGAACATTGGGCAATGTGAATGTCTGATTATCCAGACGGGTGGTCTCCCCGGTGTCCTTCCTGCCCACTGAGCCATGGATCCTTGCTCATTCACGATTCTTTGCACGCAGACGGATCCATCGTTTTCCCAAAGGACAGCGTAAACTCCCATTGGATTAGCTTTTATACTCCCTGTTTATAAATAACTATATAAACTTCCACTGGAACCTGCTAGCCTTTTTATATGAAAATTTATTAACCTGCAGCCAGGTCACTTCTACCCAGATTCATTCTTTTGTTCAGTGGTCAGAATAGAAACTCTCTCCTTCAACAGAGAGATTACTGTGAACCAATATGTGGGGTTGAAACTGTCACTTGGAACCGCTATAAGCCTTCCCACTACAGCTTCATCCTGACTCTACCTTACCTGGGTCAGTTTCAAATACAGATGTTTGTGTGTGTGTTGTTGGGAGTTGGATGGGGAGGGGGTGCCTAGAGAGATGGCTCAGCAGTTAAGAGCACTAGCTGACCTAGGTTCAATTTTCAGCACCCACACCGTGGCTCACAAACATCCTTAACTCCAGGTCCAGATCTGATGCACTCTCCTGGCCTAGGCACTGATTTCTGTTGGCCTCCTTGGAAGGTAAGCTCAAGTGAGTTTTTGCCTCAAGATAAGAGCTCTTCTGGTAAAGCGGTGAGTTGGCTAGGATAAGGAGGAAATGGGGTTTCTTTAGAGTCCTAGCATGAGCTGAGACTGTGAGAACCAGAGATAGCTACCCATCTTGCATCTCAATGGTGTACATGACTGTGGCTTTCTCCCAGATGCCAGAAACAGCACAGTTAGGGTGAGTTTCTGAGAACAGGGGTGTCCGGAACGAAGATTTGAGAATAACTGACTGGTATTTTTAAAAAGTTAATATTCATACACACGTTTGGTTCCAATTCCACAATTCCTCCCTCCTCCAGTGACTCACCGATTCCCCTTCTCAATGTCATGTAGTAATACCCAGAGTCCACTTAGTGTTTGATCAGATGGGAATGGGTGTGGAGCCATCTGCTGGAGCTTGATCTGTATTCCTGGAAAAAGGTACTTCCTCTTTTTCAGCACCATCATTTGCCAAATAGCGCCACAGCTAACGGCCTTCATAAGCCCCTCTTCCACCTACACCTAGATTTGCTGGCTCCATCTTAGTTGTGTGTGTAACAGCCCTGTCACATCCAGTAAATAGTTTTGTTGCAGGCATACTTGTAGCTCTTCATGTCTTGGCCCCCTTTTCTGTGATGACCCCAGAGCACGGGGGAGCGGGGGAGGCTGTAACACAGAAACCCTGTTTTAGAGTTGAGTACTCCACAGGCTCTATTCTTCACCTCTTGGCAGCCAACTTCCTAGAAAACTTTGACTTACTTCTATTACTAGATGCAGCCTTGCTATGTTGTTACTGCTGCAGTGTCTTCACTAGCTTCCCCCCTCTATGTAATGGTGTGCAACTCAGGAAGGAAAGAATGAGCAAGGGAGATGGTTCAGTGGGTGCTGGCTGCACAAACATGAGAACTTGACCTCAAATCCTCAGCACCTGTTTACAAAGCTGATTGTGTGCAGCTGTGTGCAACAAAGTAACATCCTATTGCATGATCAGAGCTTGTATGTGACAGGACTATCTCCTGGCTTTTCTGATTCCCAGCAGTAGCCATGCCTTGTCCATACAGCTCCTGGTAGAGCACATGGTGAGCAGTATCAATGAATTTCTTGCAGAAAGCTAGCCATTCACACCAATCCCTCCAGACTGGGTTTAAACCCTCCTCTTAAGGTTAGGATGTCAATCGCCACTGTTACAACTGGAGTGGCACACTTGTGTTTGTGGCTGTGTTCCCCTCTGTTCTAAGGACAATGAAAGGTTCAGGTGGCAGACTTCTACTTTTTCTGAGTTGCCTTTTAGTTTCTCAGTGCTTTTTTATTTTGTGTATGGGTATTTTGCCTGCATGTATGCCTACACACCACCTGCTTGGCAAAGGCCTGTAATCCTAGTACTAAGGAGGCTGAGACAGAACTAAACTGAGTTTGAGAGCATCCTGGACTAAGGCTTGTTTCAAAAAACCTAAACAAGTAAAATAATTACATTTTATTTTGTGTGAACATGAGATGTGGGGAAGGGTGAATGTGCACATGTATACATGAAGGAAGGCAACTCAGAGTCAGTTTTTCCTTTCCATTATGTGGATCCCAGGGATCAGCTTTTATTTGCTCATCTAGACATTGGCTTCATTCATTCATTCATTCATTCATTAATTCAAGCCTGGCAGTCCACCTGTCTCTGCTTCCCTAGTGCTGGGGTTAAAGGTGTGCACCACCACCTGGTTCTAAAACTTTTCAAATTACCCAATTCCCACACAGAGTTTCTGTGTAACCCTAGTTGTCCTGGAACTTGCTTTGTAGACTAGTCTGGCCTAGAACTCAGAGATCAGCCTGTCTCTGCCTCCCAAGTGCTGGTATTAGAGGTATGTGCCACCACACCTGACTCAAATTATAATTTCTAGTCTTTTGTAGACCAATAATTTTATAAAGAAAAATTAAAAATTTGCATTATTAATTTTTTTGATAGTGTTGGGTAGGCTTGCTTACTGCTTGGTAACTGCTCTACCACTGAGTGGCATCCTCATTTTCTTTTTCCCCTTTTCCACTGGGTGGAAAAGAGTGTGGAGACAGAGCCCATTAGCAGAGCGCACTTGTGTAGATTCCCCTATGTACACTGGCACATCATTCTAGGGCTCTGGCTATCCGTGATATGGGAATAGCAACTGTGAGTAAGTGGAGAGGACATGTAATAGTAATAACTATTTCAAGCCACAACCCAGTAGGCCAAGAAACACAGGGTGTGTCCAGGGACTTAGAAGATGGTGAAAGGCAGTATTCTCTAGGGACCACTGCACACTTTCTGTCACTGTAGTCTGATAACTGGACAGGACAGGAGGTAAAGGCACAGTCGAGAACTAATTGTTAAAAGCTTTGGGAAATTTATTTGCAAGTTTTTTTTCCCAACCTGCAAACAATTGGATCACATCATACGTGGGCATGCACGCTCAGGAAACAGCAAGCAAACACTTCAGTATCATCTTAAATGAAGCAGGAAGATAAAGCAGCTTAAATAGACTTCAAAGTGAAACTCAGGGATACCTGCACCATCACTCTTCTTACGGAACACTGAGGACTGGTTACATACAGGTCATTAGCACAT
The DNA here is from genome assembly GCA_028555095.1 of Dicrostonyx torquatus. Taxonomy (NCBI): domain Eukaryota; kingdom Metazoa; phylum Chordata; class Mammalia; order Rodentia; family Cricetidae; genus Dicrostonyx; species Dicrostonyx torquatus. Next base: position 2,458,243 of record JAQHUG010000199.1, read on the forward strand.
GGAAGTATAAAATACACCACTTTTTTTCCTTTTAGAGAAAAAATATGACAGATTCGGAAACTTATCAAGAATGTTTTTGACATAGAAAACAAAAATATATTTCTCTTTATAAGCTAAGCAGACTGAATTTCATGAATTTTTAGGACCACCAACGACATCTTGGATGGTGTAAACGTCTAAACACATCTTACTTGTATCATGAAGATCTGAATAAGTACAGCCACAACAGTCAACATTTTACATTTATGCTGCACCCTGACACTATCAGACTTCAAATACACTGTTTTCCTGAAATTATGATTTACTATAATCTCAATGAATTTCTCAAGGACCATTCAACACATTTACACTACTCCAGTAAATATCATGCTACCCAGAAAACAAGTAAACAGTTTATTAAGAATTAAGTGAGGGCATGGAATGTGATACAAGTAAGACACTCAGATGGGCAGAAGAGCACTGCACACACACAAATTAAATCAAATTAAATTCACTTCCAAAAAAAAAAAATCACAAGGCAAAAGAAAAAGCAATTCCATCATTATAAAGTAAGATATTTCATGCAAAGCACTGAACCACACCCCAAACTCCCAGCTCCCAATAAACATCACCATGCTAGCGCATTAACCACAGTGGAAAACAACACAAGTAAGCAATGGGTTAGAGGAGGTAACACAGCTCATAGCGAGACCATGATTTTACATGAGAAACAATTCCAGATCCACGCAGAGTATAATATAGGCCAAACTTGAGAAGTATGTAAATATAAACCCCATTAATTAATTTCACTATCTTTTAACTATAAAACCCAAAAGCTTACAGAACCTGAAAATTTTATAAAATTTGGCATACTCTTTTTATGTTCCAAGAAATGATTTTAGGGCTGTATAAAAGCACTTCCAGGTCAGGTTTTAACCACTTAATCCTTAACCACAATTTATATCAGAGGAATAAATCCAGAAATACATTTCTCTTAACTCATAGACAATAAATTTGACTTTTGAGCAACTATATATACAAGTTTCTATAAAGGAGCAGTTAATTAAGAGACAAATAAATGAGAAACAAAGATAAAGTGTTGCAGAGAGGAAAGAGGACGTCCTCATTTACAAAGACTGAGGTGGGAAAAATCTCTCCTTGATTTCTGAGTGTACTGCAGGAAGGTAAGCCTCTGTGCAAGACAATGATTACAGGGTTACGTTACAACAGTCTAGAGTGACCTTTCATGGAAAATCATTTCTCCCACAGCTGCCATGCTGAACATAAGCCTGTGACGGCGTATTTCCAACTGGGCAGGATGCCTTGGCAGGAGTAGGAAGCACTGGGTTTGCCCATTCCAGAGGCTACCCACAGATGGATATACTCACATTCAGGGTTCTGGGTTGTGTTTGCTCATGATAAGTAGACTTGGCCATAAATACAACCAAAAGATCAAGAAAAACTAAAAAAGAAAAAAAAAAAGAGAGAGAGAGAGAGAGAAAAGAGAAAATACCCACTCCCACTTGCTATTCCTCTCTTTTAGACTGAAGGTCATTAGAACTGATTGGAAAATTGCTCAGGATTGCCTTCCCCATAACTAAAAACTGAATTTCTACTTACATTCCAAGATCAGAGCCAAGGCTTAGGCCTCTAGAAACCTTGCAGGAGCTTGCTCTGATGTTCAGAACATCAAAGCTCTCTGAAGCAAGAACTAGAGTTTGAGGCCATCGAAAAGGCTTCTTGAGCCACCGGTCCCGATCACTTCACATCAGAGCTCTCTGGAATGTGCACTTTGTAGATACAAAGGCATCACAAATGAAATTCCCAGAGTAGTCACAAAATTCTTAAATGAGAAAGTATTTTTTGTGAGAGAAATGCTTCCATCAGGCAAATTAAATTTGATAAATCAATGTTTTCCCACTAAGTTTCCACCAGCAACTGAGCAGCCTCTGGAATCAAATGTAGCGATCACTCAGGCGATGACAGATGAAAATACAGATGAGCAACACATATGAAAATACTCTGTAAACCGCTGCAGCTCTAGAACAGTTTATAGTACAAAGCAATGTAAATAAATATCGGGCTAGTACAAAAGCTCTTATTTACATTTTACAAATGAAATTGTATTCAGTGTAAATGCTGTGTTTTAAAGAACACAGGACCGATTAGTAAAATGAGTTCTGTTGAGGGCATTACCATTTTTGTTAGAATCAATACACAATGTATAAAAGATTCAAGTTAACTGTTTATAATTTAGTTCAGATAAACCCAGTTGAACCTGGAATGGCATCTGTTAAAGTGCTGAGAAACAGGAAATACTTAGAAACACTGTACATTATTAAAGCTTTATCAAGTCAGAATGTTAAGCTTCTTTCACATTTTTATCGTTTTTGCCACAGGCTTGTAGCCAGGATGAAATTTTTTCCAGCCAAGGAGTGAACCTTAAGAGGTCATCAGCTGCTTCGGGGCGTTAGGTTTGGTGGAACTGGTTTCAGCCGTCAACCATACCTTCAGGCCTTACAATCTGATAAGTAATTAAATATTCAGGATAAGCCTGGAAGAGAAAGATGAGTTCAAGTGTTAAGGTGTCCTTGCCTAAACATCCCAAACCGTGCTGAGTCTGCAGACCAGAACTACCTGGGGATGTTTCTCTAAATATTCCCACCTTGACTCTGCTCCTTTAGGTCCTCTCAGTAGGCAGGTCTAGGATGAGTATTAAGTACATGTTTGCTGCTGTCAGTGTCTGAGGGAATTCTGCCACCAACCCTGACTTAGGATGCTGCTCTAGACCAGCACTTCAATAGGGTTTTGTCACTGACAGCAAGAAAGAATTAAACATCATCGCTATGTTTTATAGAAATAAGGGAAAAAGATCCAGTAATGACCGACAAACTCTGAACAGGTTAGATAGGTTTATCAATTTTTTTTTCTGATTGTGAAAATCTATGCCAAACATTTTATTTGTAAATTTCCAAATATGAAATTATCCTCCCCGCACCCAAATCCAGTTAAGGCAACATGCCCCATCATGTAAGAGCCACACACAAATGAAGTACCTGCTCTCCTCTGTAAATCACATACTCGGCTAACGCCAGGCCATTTACACTGGGCCGCCCAGTGACTGAGTGATGGCCGGGAGGAGAATGTGCCATTTTCATTGCACTGAACTGCAGGAAAGACTTTCCTAAGGTCACTCGGCAAAAGAGCAGCTGCCTAAAACATGAAAAGGAAAATTTCACCCTGAAAACAGATTGAACACACAAACCCAGAACAGTGAAGTTTCATGTCAATAATTATTTCCAGACAACCAGTAAGTACTGTGTTCCAACAACAGCTTAGGGGAAGCCAGAGAACACTGCATAGAAGACAAGTCAAACTCAAGCATTCAATTTACAGAATTTGAAATTCTGTAGCCCCTAAACAGTACAGATTTGTGACTCAAAACAGAAATGGTGGTAATTCATACCCAGAAGGTACTTCCTGATATAAAACATAAGCCTAAACAGCAGTAAGAATAAAAAGCTAGGCCTAGTGAATATTAGCACTCAGGAGGTTTGAGGACAGCCTGGGATAGAGTGAGAGTTGTGTCGTTATCCCCCCCCCATTGTGTGTGTGTGTGTGGGGGGGGGGTAGCAAGAGAGTCAGGTAGGGGAGAAAGAGAGGCAGACAGACAGAAAACCAGTAAAGTGAGGCTTTCTATGTGTGGGTATGTGGGGAGAGGAGTATTAATTCTTATTTTTTAAAAATTATTTTAATTTTAGTATTTTATTGATTATTTTTTTTTAATTGTTAAAAGAAAAATTTACATTTACTCCCCTTGTCCCAGGCCCTCCCGCTCTCCCTTAATTCTTATTTTTTGTTTCTGTTTTTGTAGACAAGGTTTCTCTGTGTAGCCCTGGCTGTCCTGAAACTCCCTCTGAGACCAAGCTAGCCTTGAACTCATAGAGATCTGCCTGTCTCTGCTTTCCAGACCAGGGATTAAACATGGTGCCAAGACATAAGTATTGCTCTAGCAATGCTTCACCTAGGAACTTGGTGGAAAATCCAGTGCTATAATCTCATCCCAGCCATGCAAGAGGTGGGGCCTAGAGGTCTGCATGCTTGTTTTGCTGTTTTCAAGATTTTTATATTATGTGTATGGGTATTTATCTGTGTTGGGAATATTATGTTGAGGTGTGTGACTTTTGTTTATGCTGCATTTGTTTAACTCTGTGAAGCTGTGTTACTGTGCCTGTCTAAAACACCTGATGGTCCTAATAAAGAGCTGAATGGCCAATAGCGAGGCGGAGCAAGGACAGGCGGGGCTGGCAGGCAGAGAGGATAAATGGAAGGAGAAATCTGAAAGGAGGAGATCAGGGGCCAGTCACCCAGCTACACAGCAAGCCCCGGAGAAAGAAGTAAAGAAAGGTATAGAGAAATAGAGAAAAATAAAAGCCCAGAGGCAAAAGGTAGTTGGGATAATTTAAGAGAAGCTGGTAGGAAATAAGTCAAGCTAACGCTGGTCATTCATAACTAGGAATAAACCTTTGTATGTGATTTATTTGGGAGCTGGGTGGTGGGTCCCTCAAAAAGCCAAAAGAGTAAAACATCACACACCATATCTGTACGTATGTATGTATTATGTGTATGCCTGCTCAAGGAGGCCAGAAGAGGGTGTCAGATCTCCTGGCATTGGGAATTACAGGTGGTTGTGAACCACATGAGCAAAGAGAACTAAAACCTCGGTCTTCTGTAAGAGCAAGTTCTTTTTACTGTTGTGCCTCTTCTCTACACTCAGCAGCCTGCATTTTAACAAACCTTCAAGGTAATTCTGACAAATCCTAAGGCTTGAAAAGTACTGCCCAGGCCTGAAAAATCAGGGCCCTAACTGTGGAATAAATTTTAGTATTTAATGTTATTTGATCTCTCAAATGGCAAAAGAAACTTTATGTGCCTACAAAGATTTTATAAATTTGGGTTAAGTTACCTAAATGACTTAAAGAACTGAGAATAGGCAACTAACTAAAAGAGGGAAGTAGTCATTTAATAACTACGTTCTAAAGAGAATTAAAGCGTTTTATGGATGTAATGTTAGAAACTGAGGATTAGGATACTATAATGAAAAAGAAACTCCTACAGGAATTATCATAAGATTAGTAACTAGACAACCAATAGCAGTGTGTTTATGTGACTGATAACAAGACTTCTGAAATCTACAGGTCTGCAATATTCAAAGGCTTTAGTAACAGTCTCTTTAGTGCTCAATGTTACCTTCTACTCAGCATTTGTGGATTCCCCCTCCCCGCCCCTCTTTTGACTCACAGAGATTACCTGCCTCTGCCTCAACAGTTTTGGGATTAATGGCAAGGCATGTTCCACCATGTCTGGCTATTTATTCCTGCGTGAGATAGGGTTAGCTCTGTTTGCCTAGGTAGCCTTGAACTCCTAACGTCCCATCTCATCTGTCAACACAGCTGGACAGTAGGTGTGCACTACCTTGCTGGCTCACCTCAGCACCACCTCCCTAAATTTATTATGTATACAGTGTTCAGCCTGCATGAATGCCTGCAGGCCAGAAGAGGATGCCAGATCTCATTACAGATGGCTGTGAGCTACCATGTGGTTGCTGGGGATTAAACTCAGGACCTCTGGAAGAGGAGCCCAGTGCCCTTAACCACTGAGCCACCTCTCCAGCCCCCAGTTTCCTATTCCATATCCTTTTTTGTTTTGTTTGGGTTTTTGGTTTTTCAAGACAGGGTTTCTAATTTGAGACAGGGTTTCTAAGTGCAGCCTTGGAACTTGGTCTGTAGTCTAGGGTGGCCTCGAACTCAGAGATCCACCTGCCTCTGCTTCCAGAGTGCTGGGATTAAAGACATGAGCCACCACCACCTGGCTCAAATAATTATTATTATTCTTTTATGTGCAGTGCTGCTTTCTCTGCATGTATGTCTGTGTGACGGTATCAGGTCCTCTGAAACTGGAGTTACAGTTGTGAGGTGCTGGGAATTGAACCCAGGTCCTCTGGAAGAGCAGTCAGTGCTCTTAACTGCTGAGCCATCTCCAGCCCCAATAAATGTAATTACATTCTTTTGTTTGTTTTTGAGACAGGGTTTCTCTGTGTAGCTTTGGAACCTGTCCTGGAACTCACTCTGTAGACCAAGTTGGCCTCGAATTCAGAGATCCACTTACCTCTGCCTTCCCTTCCTCTCCCCCATGCTGCGATTAAAAGTGTGCACCACCACTATCCAGCTCACCTCAGCATTCTTTATGAAGTACCAAGCATTCAAATGAGAAATTGAATAAATGCTTAGAATCATGCTGGCCCATTCAAATCCTCCAGTAAATATTAGCTATTATTTTAACTTGTGAGGAGACAAAGTTTTATCTGGATCCTTCACATTGTCAGATTTGCCTTGCCCTTCACGTTTCTCAAATATGTAATCAGTTTTCATCTAATTATTACCAAAACAAGTAATAAAAAACTCTCACCTGTGGCAAATGTAACACGATCTGTCTTTGTGAATTGGACATCCAGTGCCACCTCCAATTCCATATACATACTGATTGCTTTTGGAAGAGTTTTCAGCAAAATAAATTCCAGCTCCAAACATACCACCTATGTATGCATGCCTTTCATCAAATCCCTTATGGATAATTGCATTCACAAAAGGAGACCCTAAAATACAAATAGGTGGGAAATAACAACTTAGAAAGCAAAACTAACGCTTTTGGTAAGATAACTTTTCTAAGAAACTAGGATTAAACTCAGGACTTTGGGCATGCCAGTCAAGCACCGAGCCACACACCCAGCTCTGAATGTTAAATTCTTTGTTTTTGAGACAATGTGTCTCTACACAGCCCTGGCTGTTCTGGAACTCACTATGCTGACCAGACTGGCCTTGAACTCAGATATTCACCTGCTTCTAACTCCTAGTGCCAAGTTAAAGGTGTCTATCACCACACCAGGCTCCCTGAATATTAATTCTTTTTTTTAAAATATTTATTTATGTATTTATTTATTATATATACAATATTCTGTCTGTGTGTATGTCTGCAGACCAGAAGAGGGCACCAGATCTCATTACAGATGGTTGTGAGCCACCATGTGGTTGCCGGGAATTGAACTCAGGACCTTTGGAAGATCAGGCAATGCTCTTAACCACTGAGCCATCTCTCCAGCCCCTGAATATTAATTCTTGAACATGAACCACTACTGGAAACACTATCAGCTGACTTGCCATTTTTCAATTTTTTGTTTTTGTTGAGACAGGGTTTTTCTGTGTAACAGCTCTGGCTGTCCTGGGACTCAGTCTGTATACCAGGCTGGCCTCAAACTCACAGAAATCCACCTGTCTCTGCCTTCTGAATACTGGGATTAAAGATGTCTGCCCTACCACCTGGTGCCATCTTTAAATTTTTAAAAAATAATTTATTTTCAATGATGTGTGGGTATGTGTACATAAGTGCAGGTGTCTGCAGAGGCCAGAGGGGTTGTTGCCTCCGAAGCTGGAGGTCGTTGATTTGAGCCACTCAAAGTGAGTGCTGGGAACCTAACTCCATTCGTCTGCAACAGCAGTATGTGCTCATGACTGCTAAACCATCTCTTCAGACCCTGACTTGTTATTTTAGAGAAGGATGCCTAGTAGTGACAGAAATTCTAATAGGGTTGTGGTTAAGATGCTAAAGGACAGATTCAATCAGGAAAAAAACAAAAACCCAACATATTATTTGGAATAATTGATGTGAAAGTTATCAAATTCCAGAGTCAAACATGAACAAATCTGGGACTGAGAGTGTCACAGCTCACTTCATATAGCAAAGCTAAACAAATACAATCAGGTTTTGCAATTCCCAGCGACCACAAGGTGGCTCACAACCATCTATGATTGAGATCTGCTGCCCTCTTCTGGCCTGCAGGCATACATGCAGGCAGAAAACTGCATACATAATTAAATCTTTAAAAACAAAACCAGTAGTCTATTTACTAAGGAAAAAGAAAATATGCTGTATTTTACTTTACAGAAATATTAAAAACAGAGCTATATTTTAATTAATCTAAAAAATAAAACAAACTCAGACAACACTAACACACACACACAAACAAGAAACAACAAAAAACATGTAACAGCAGACTTGGTGGAATGCCTGTAACTGCAGCATTTGGGTGATAGAGACAGAAGTATCAGAAGTTGATGGTCATCCTCCACTACACAGTTTGAGGCTAGCTTTGGCTACGAGAGATGCTATCCAAAACATGATAATCCATTTATTATAACACCAAGTTAATAAGTGATTAATTAACACCAAGTTAATAAGTGTCATGAAATTATTGTTATGACCTTTTATGGCTTTAGAATGAATACAAGAATCTGTCCAGTTATAACTATTCTAATAGGGGACTGTCAAGCTTAACACTTTTACCAGTCTTTTTTTTTTTTTTTTAAAAAGATTTATTTATTTATTATGTACACAGTGTTCAGCCTCCATGATACCTGCAGGCCAGAAGAGGGCACCAGATCTCATTACAGATGGTTGTGAGCCACCATGTGGGTTGTTGGGAATTGAACTCAGGACCTCTGGAAGAGCAGTCAGTGCTCTTAACCTCTGAGCCATCTCTCCAGCCCCTTTTACCAGTCTTTATAGTTTCTGAAGGGTCTAAGGGTAAGATACCCAAAGGCTTTGATAAACAATGTGAAAACCTATATTTAGCTCTGCTATAAGCCTTAAAAGACCAACACCTGCCAACTCAGGAAATAAAACCATTTTTAAGCATGACAAATCACGGTGCCTTCAGTCCCAGAAGCATTTCCAGTAACTTTTCTGGGTTCAAAGACAATTTTTTTTTTTAGATTAGAAGGAAGTTAAATGTGGTTTTGACACATTAAACAAAATATGAGGGCCAAAGGCAGGTGGATTTTTGCCAATTTTAAGGCTAGCCTGTGCGCTGGTGAGAACTTTTCTTAAAACAAAACAATAGAATAGGATGTATTCAATCTACAAAGATGATTTTCATGTCTTTATCTAATCAACTAGCTATAAGTAAAATGCAACTTTTCAAGAGTGATCTACATATCAAACCTCTGTAAAAGGGGGGAAAAAAGGAATGGTCAGCACTTTTTTCTTTATCAAGACAGGGTTTCTCTGTGTAACAGTCCTGGAACTCACTGAGATCCACCTGCCTCTGCCTCCTGAGTGCTGGGATCAAAGGCATGCACCAACCATCAACAGGCCAGCATTCTACAGAGTAAAATCTAGGACAGCCAACGCTACACAGAGAAATGCTGTCTCCAAAGGAAAGAAAAGAAGCCAACAACGACAACCATAGCAGTAACGACATACAGTCAGTCACAGGGAGGACAGGGTGGGAACGTACCATGAAATAGCATCCTTTCATTCGCATGGTTGTGGTTTTCTTCGGAAACTTCTTTTCTCCGGTGTGTATATCTTTCCCACAATTTCTTGTTACAAACTTTTTGAATCTTTAAAAACCAGGGAAATTAAATAATTATTTTTATCTTACCAAAAAATACCACACAACTAGAAAAGAATCAATTCCCATAAGCTGTCCTTAGACCTTCACATGTATGTGGTTGTGCATACGCAGTGTGTATCTGTGAGTTTACATGCATGTAACAGCTTTTTCCAAAGGACAAAAAGATTACACATGACCATGAAGGGGCCAAGAATACTTGAAAGTTGCACAAAATACTTCAATTTTAAAATTATTCAAAATAGCAGGTATTACTTAAATAAAAATCATTACTAAGCCATTATGGAAATACTTCAGACATGCTAAACTTTGTAGAGAAGAAAAAGAGCAAAGCACTCTGCTTTCCTGACTTGATCAGACTCAAAATACCATAAACATGATTTGAACTAGCTACCCACCACACATTACCCCACCTTCTTCCTATTAATCCCTTTTTCCTCCAGTTCCTACTGGAGTTATCTCTATGGTCAAATGGACAATTCCAGCACTAAGTGTTACAGGACCTGTGGTCCCTAAGAGCACACATCAGAGCTACAGCTTAGTACTGGCTCAAAAAAAAAAAAAGAAAAAAGAAAAAAATTTCAAAATACTGGTAACAGATGTAATCAAGGACCATACATGGCACAAACGGACCTTATTCATGTATAAAATAGAACAAAAATAAAGCCATTTTAGCACATGCACACACACAATTAAATACTGTACTCAAATACCTTTGAGGAGGAGGAAATACAGCTTTTTCAAACTGAACATAGTAATTTACAAATCAGATTTTCTCCTGGTTTCACAGTTCACACACCTCCTTAGATAAGTGCTCCCCTTTGCCTGAATGATCTGATTGTAGCAGATACAAGACAGGATTTCTCTGTGTAACCCTGGCTGTCATGGAAACTTGCTCTGTAGACCAGGCTGGCCTTGAACTCAGAGATCTGACTGTCTCTACCTCCTAAGTGCTAGCATTAGAAGGCAAGCACCACCATGTCTAACCTAAAAATAAATGACTATTTTTTTAAAGATTTATTATGAATACAATGTTCTTTTTGCATGCCTGCCTCCATGCTAGAAAAGCGCATAAGATCTCATTATAGATGGTTGAGAGCAACCATGTGGTTGATGGGAATTGAACTCAGGACATCTAGAAGAACAGCCAGTACTCTTAATCTCTGAGCCATCTTTCCAGTCCAAAAATAAATGAATCTTAGAAGAAAAAAAAAAAAGCTATGCATGGTGGCCCACACATCTGATCTTAGCACCAGCACGAGGGAGGTTAGGGCAGGAGACTCAGATTCTAGACTTGCCTAAGTAGATAGTGTAGCCCTGTCTGAAAAGAAAAAATGAACAGTTTCTGAGAGTCTTGGAGGACACAGTCTTCTCCCTCAGTAGTCCCTGAAGTCCTCTGCTGGATCATTATGTTCTTATTAAAGTCACTTAAAGCTGGGGCTATGGAAAGTAAAAGTCTTGGGAAACTTTACTGTTACCTTGAGAATATTGTATCTGTTGAAGATGCCACCGGCATGACCTCCATCTCTGTGCTCTCGAACAGTACTTTGCATCTGATGGAAAAGAATTGAAAACATAGACATTAGTTTTGCCATTCTGACATGGGGAACATAGTTTTGATTCATTTGTTCCTATTTTTTGAGAATCCAAGATAGGTTTTAATATTTTTCTTGAAATGACAAAAATTCTATAAACTCATGAGTATTATTTTTTCCTTCTTTTGAGACTGGGTTTTTCTCTGTGTAGCTCTGGATGTTGTGGAACTTGCTCTATAGTCCAGGCTCAGTCTGCCTGCCTCTGCCTCGAGGGCCGGGATTATCACGAGCATATCCTCTAGAGATGACTATTGAGCATCCTAAAAACATATTTATAGGTGAAAAGTTACATAATGAAAACTAAGATAAAAGAGAATAAAAAAATGTTAAACATAAAAGCAAAACAATGGTTTATCTGTGCTGATATTAGCCTAAATAAAGCATAATATATATTTTCTTGAGAGTATGAGCTTTAGAAGTAAATCTCACTCAATTTTATCTGTGCTTAATTTAAACAGATGAAGCACATGTACATCAGAGTGTAAAGAGGACTCTTCAGCAGGATGTGATGGCACACACCTTTAGTCCCAGCACTGGGGAGTCAGAGGTAGCCTGGTCTAGAGAATGAACTCCAGAACAGCCAGGGCTACATATTGAGGCCTTGTTTCAAAAAAAAAAAAAAAAAATCACAAGGATGGGGGGTGTTAATACTATCTACATGCTAAGAACTGCCTGAGATTCTTCATTTTGTAATTGCCTTTTATAAAGGGAGTGAACACTAGCACTATTTTCAAATGAGAGTCCTCTCCAACAGAATTCTGGTTCCACACTAACTGAAGTAGTAATCCAAGTACCTAAAATTAAGGCCAATTAAGAAATTCATTGTAGGGGGCTGGAGATGACTTGGTGGTTAGGAGTACTAACCACCAGACCAAGTACTAACCAGAGGACCAAGGTTCAATTCTCAGCAACCACATGGCAGCTGATAACTGTAACTTCAGTACTAGAGGAACCAACATCCTCACACAGACAGGCAAAACACCAATGGAAAATATAAGTAAATTAAGTTAAAAGGAGTGCGTATGTGGGGGAGAAAAGAGGGACAAACAAAACAGAAATAAACGTCAAAAATCAAACAAAAATCCCACATCCAAATAGATCTGGAAATGTCTAGGAAGCAGCAACTGAGTCAACAATATGACCATTTTCTTAAGCATGATGAACATACCTCTTCCTCCACAGACTGAAATTCTTTATCATCAGGAGACAGATCTATGAGAATTGTTCCACTACCAGAGTTGTTTAGAGTTAAATATGGATTAAGACCTATGAAATAAAATTTAGAAGTAAAAACTGACAATAAAACAGCACCAACCCAAAACAATCACATGATTTATCCACTACTACCAATTCCCCAAAATCTTAAGTTCATAATAATTTAGACTTATAAAAATGCAGAAAGTGCAGAGAGGTACACTTCACCCAACTTTCCCCAGGGTCATATAGAACTTTATGTAACCCTATTACAGTTGTCAAAACACAGGCTTCACTTGGACTGCATAAGTTCTTTCTACCAAGTCTCCATCATAACTCTTCCTCATAGTTACAGAATGTGAAAGGATTAATTTGAAGAAAGTATGTTTATAAACTCATATATCTTCTCTCTTACAGGATCAAAACCATGATAGCACATTATATTCAGACTGAATATACTAGA
>JAQHUG010000199.1:2471247-2506427 GCA_028555095.1 Dicrostonyx torquatus
TTTTCGAGACAGGGTTTCTCTGTAGCTTTGGAGCCTGTCCTTGTAGACCAGGCTGGTCTCGAACTCACAGAGATCCACCTGCCTCTGCCTCCCGAGTGCTGGGATTAAAGGCGTGTGCCACCACTGCCCGGCTGCACACTAACTTTTAAAGACTCATTTGTATGTTTGTTTGCATGTATATATGTGCAATGCCTTCAGAGGCCAGAAGAGGACACGTGGAGCTGAAATAGAGAGCTGCAAGTAGCCATGTGAACCCGGGCCTTCTGCAAAATCAGGACACCATCTCTGCTAGGACATCTCTTCAATCCCTCAATTAACTATTTTTTAACCTAACAGGTTATAGCGGTTTTAGGGACTATTTATGAAAATTCCCTTTCCCTTATTGCTAATGAGTTTATAAACTCTTCAAATTACTTCCTTTAGTAACTGTTCAGTCTTTTATTTTAATAAAGTAATCCTTTCCCTTTCTGTAACTATGAGGAAGAGTTATGATGGAGACTTGAACAGCCCCAGGCAATTAAAAACCATCCTATAAGTCCATAAAGTTTGCTACCTGACTACTGATAACAATTCTTTAATAGAGTTTCAAACAAAATCCTAATTTATTTGTCACATCTGTAATATAGTTTTTATCTTTCAGTATCTACAAAATCACCAAGCTCTGCTGTCCCCCCACCCCCTTGCTTTCTCTATTTTACTCCTTTTTTTCTTTTTGTTTTTCAAGACAGGGTTTTTCTATGTAGCCCTGATTTTCCTAAACCAGGATGGCCTCAAACTCAGAGATCCGACGGACTCATCTGTCCCCCAAGTGCTGGATTAAAGGTGTGTGCCACCACCTCTCAGCTCCCTTTTTGTTTGTCTGTAACACCTATTCCCCTCTCCTCTCTTGTTCCTCCCATCTTCATCACTATCTTTCTATTTCCATGCTACACATGCATTTAAATCTGGATTCCACCTGAGAGAAAACAAATGGTATTGATTCAAGTCTGGCTTATTTTTGTTTAACATAATGACCTTCAGGGAGAGCTAGTTTGCTGCAAATGTCGTAATTTCTTCCACTACAGCTGAATAGACTTATGTATATGTACCACATTTTTTATATACATTCATCTGCTGATGGACATCTAAGCTGATTCCATTTCCTAGTTCTTGTGAACTGTGCAGTTATTAGACAGATATGCAACTATCTCTGGGGTGTGCTGGTTTAGAGTAAGTATACACACCAAGGGGCGGTAATATGGAACCATAATTATATATTTAGTTTACTATTATCTATTGTGGCTGTACTACTAGTTTATGTTCCTATCACTGGTATGAGAGCATCAGGGTAAATTACCATTTCAGTTTATTTATTGGTTTTTTGAGACAGGGTTTCTCTGTAGCTTTGGAGCCTGTCCTGGAACTAGCTCTTTTTTTTTTTTTAATATATTTGTTTATTATGTATAAATATTCTGTCTGTGTGTATGCCTGCAGGCCAGAAGAGGGCACCAGACCCTATTAAAGATGGTTGTGAGCCACCATGGGGTTGCTGGGAATTGAACTCAGGACCTTTGGAAGAGCAGGCAATGCTCTTAACTGAGCCATCTCTCCATTCCTGGAACTAGCTCTTGTAGACCAGGCTGGCCTCGTACTCACAGAGATCCTCCTGCTTCTGCCTACCGAGTGCTGGGATTAAAGGCTTGCGCCACCACCGCCCAGCTAATTCACATTTTTTTTACTTAGCTCTGGTATACACAGGTGCTAACATCTGTTGAGTGAATGTAATTTGCATTTCCTTTCAGCTAACACATTATGAAAATTCTTCTTTTTTTAAAAAGACTTTTATTTTATGTGCATTGGTGTCTGCCTGCATGCATGTCTATCTGTGTGAGGGTATCAGATCCTCTGAAACCGGAGTTAATAGACAGTTGTGACCTGCCATATGAATGCTGGGAATTAAACTTGGGTCCCCTAGAAGAGCAGCCAGAGCTCTTAACCGCTGAGCCATCTCTCCAGGCCCTAAAACATTACATATCTTCCCGGCTGTCTAATGTAATTGTTATCTAGCATGTTAATATAAGAAAGACACTCATGCTCCAGATTTTTTAAAATTTTAACACCTTAGAGCTAGTGTAACTTCATTAATTATATCTTTCCATTTTCCAGGAGCTAAAATAATCTTAAAATTTCTGCATGAGCCAAGTAATTTTCCTTTGGGTCATATATTTAACAGTAGCATCAGGAAGTTTAACTATCAGTAGAGGCCTTATCTGTGTTCAAAAACCCTACAAAAAGAGCCTGTCACAGACTTCTAAAGTGTTACACTGAGGCTACCTTTATAGAACACTTAAACTGTCAACCAGTTATCAAAATGAAATACCTTGTTGTCCAGAGATTAGTCTTTCAACCCCTTTAATGAGCTTGTGTCGATGTCCATAAGCATTGATTCCAATCTCTTTCAGCTCCTTGTGCCCCATCTCAACTAGCACGTCCAAGGTGATCTTATAAAAGAGAATAAAATTATTTGGAATGTTTATTTGGTAGACACTTATATATTTATATTCTCATAATACTCATCTTTATTTCACATTTTTAATTAAGATATATTTTATGTATATGAATGTATTGTCTGTATGTTCGTGCATGCACTGCCCTTGGGAGCTACAAAAGGCTATCACAACCTTCCCATCCCCTACAACTAGAGTTACAGACTTTTAGGAATCAAACCTTGGCCACCTCTACAGCTCAATTTCTTATTACTGAATATCTTGAATAGCTTTGATAGGAAAACAAATCATCTGTTAAACTCAAAAAGTTGGAGCAAAATATGTTCAGTCATAAATGTCCTTTCAAATTCCATCCTTCCACCCTACTTTCTCACCTCTGCTCTCCATCTAAGCTTTTACACAGTGCCTGGCACGGCCCCTCCAGGATGTGGACTATGCCAAGTAGTACCTCTGCATCACTGTTGAAACTCCTACCAGAAATAAATCAGTCCTGCTTCATGAAACTGAAGCCATTAATTTTGTTTCATTTCTACAACTTCTATAAAGCCACCCCTAATAAGTCCAGTTAACAGTAATCTCTTTTTTCTTTAAATCTATTAAAATCTTTGTCAGACTGTAAATTTTCATGTTTCTGCTCCACCTTCATAACTAGATTGCGGTTCACTGCAGGTACAAGTCTATAGCAATTATAATTTCTGAACAATCACAAAAGCAATGACAACAAATAAGTACATGTAGGGGCTAGAGAAACAGCTCACTGGTTAAGAGATAGTTTGTTGCTCTTTCAGAGGACTGGGATTTGGTTCCCAGTAACCACGTGGTGGCTTTCAATCATCAATAACTCCAGTTCCAGGGGATCTGACATCTTTTTCTGACCCCATGGGTACCAGGCATGCATGTGGTGCACATACAAGCAGGCAAAACACTCACACACATTAAATAAATCTTAAAAAGGATAGGTATATGTAAACTGCCTACTCAGAAAAGCTTAAATGTAGAACTGGCACATTCACATTCCTGTCCATTGTAGACAGCAGAATGTCAGGCTTAAGAATGAGTAGTGACTGGAATAAAAGAACTGAAGAAACGGCTCAAAGATAACTTAATTCAAGGACTGAATCAGGCAACCATGTTATCAAAGAGGATGTTCTATTACTACATCTGTCAATTTTCAGATATATTGAACTAAGCGAGACCCCAAAGTCAAGCCAAATCAGGAAGTGACTGATACCCTGTGTCTTAACACTCTCAGAGCTGCAACAGATAGAACACTAGTCCATAGTCCTCAGATGGAGGAGGCCCAGGGTTCAGCACCAGCACTAAACACAGCAGACACATGATTAAAACATTTCCCAATAGCTTATAAGGTTTAAGTAATTTCAAGCATTTTCCAGATTTTGAGTTTCTATGAAACACCAAATCAAACAATACAACTTATTACTCACCTGTTCTCGCTCAAATATATCCATTAAGTGCTCAAGCCCAAGATTCCTTATGAACTGAGTTATACTGAAATCTACTCCTGGATCTGGGAGGAAAATGTCCAGAACAAAATTTCATGTAAGAATAATGTATAATACTGTAAACATAAAAGCTCTGTTGTGTTAGTATATATGAAGAATGTATCAAAGAAGCAAAAATACTAGTAGCCACTTACGCTACTAAGAATCCTGTAAACCTGTTTTTATTTTTTTTTTTTTTTTTTGAGACATGGTCTCACTATACAGCCTTAGCTAGCCTGGAAAAGTCCTCTGTAGACCAGACTGGCCTCAAACTCAGAAATCCACACATCTGAGTATGTGTTATCATGCTGAGCTTAAGCAGTTAAGCAGTGGGTTTTCTCAAGTTTAAATATTTCTCATTCTATTTTCATTTAAAAATTTCCTTTTAGCCTTATCTTTAAAATGAAAAAAAAAATCAGCCTTCAGGTTCCTTTATGACAAAACTAATGAAAAAGTTTTAAATGTATCGAGTAAGATGAATTTGGCTGGTAAAAATTGACATCTAAAGAATAGGGAGGGCTGGGAGACGGCTTAGTGGGTAAAAGGGACCTGCTTTGCAAACCTGGCAACCCAAGTTCAAACCCTGGAACCCACTTAAAGGAGGAAGGAAAGCTGTCCTCTGACTCCAAACACCATGGCACAAGTTTGCACACATGCGTGCACACACATAATAGGTCGCAGTACCATGTTCACCAACTTTCAACTTGAACTGAGTTTCTACAGGAATTCTATTTACATCATTAATAGAAGAAAATAAAATGTGACTATACTCAGGCTATGTTATTTATATCCTATAAAGAGCTGTATTTATGATTTAAAGGACAATTTCCTACCATTCTAAATGGCAAACACGGAGCTACTATATGAGCTATAATTATTTTTACAGAATTTCTCACCTTCTTTTCTTTCCAAACTGGCAGCACCTTCTGTTGTATTTGAACCAACTACTGAGGACAGTTCAGAAAAACTCCCAGATAAGTTGTCAAGACTGCTAGCTGCAGAAAGGCTTGAAGGGCTGGGTGGACCTGAAGACAGAGCATCCGTGGTAGCTCCAGGGCTTCGCACACCATTGAGCACTTGAGGTTTATAGCATGAAGGTAGAGCAGAGGGGGGCATGGCTGCTGTCAAGAGAGCGCTGACATCGTCTGCCTGGGACACATTACAAGGAGATGAAGTCTGTTACAAACAAGGTTTACAATTCTTCTGTGCCTAATAAGATGCAGTAAAAACAGGACAACCTAGTATATTCATACTGGGTCTGAGAAATACTAGAAAAAATTAAAGAGTGAAACCAACAGGCTGATACCCAGCTAAATTGTTACTAAATATAGAATGTAATTCAGAGCACCCTTTTCAGGTCACAAGTAAACAAACTGCTAAATAATGCAAAGTACGATGAATAACATGCTAATTTTGACATCACGGCTGAAAGGCAAGGATGATTATGGAACTACTAACTGAAATATAGCTTTAACCCTATTACAATAACTCTGTTACATTCATAATTCAACCTATACAAAACTTTAGAAAACAGAACCATTTCTAGGTTTTAGAAAACAGTGATTTATTACTCAAAACTGAGAAAGCCCTGTTTTTTTTTGTAAAAGATAATTTTAATCAAACTGCTAGGAAAGAACAGTCTCTAAATTCAGTGCTAGACCTGCATCACAATGACGTACAATTATTTACCATGCTGAAATAATAAACTAAGGAACAGGCTGGAGAGATGGCCCAGAGGGAAGGTAACTGCCAGTAAGCCTCATGACTTGAGTTTGATCCCTGGTTCCCACAATGATATAATGAGAGAATGGACTCCCACAAGTTATTCTTCGACTTCTACAGGTATACTGAAGCATATTCAAGCCTCCTCTCCCCAATAAACAATTAGAAAATAATATATATATAAAAAGACACTAAGTAATAATCAACAGGGATGCTTTCTTGGTTAGTCATTTATAATGTCCACACCCTTACCTTTCTCTTCCTCTTCAATTTGTGCATCTCTTGACCTTACAGTTTGTATATAGTATTAATCTATAAAAAAGACCATTTATTGGGTACATTTCTGTACCTGAATCTAAAGGCTTTAGATATTATTACAATGCTTAATTTCATTAACCAGATATATTTTATCTCTTATAGATGATGCCTCTAAATGTTACAGACTAGGCAGCTAGCAAGACTGCAACTGTAAGTAGCAGGGCTGGAGTGGTAGGTCAGGGAGGCCTAAAGCTCTAAAGCTCATGCATGCTTTCTCTCCTAAAAACCATCTTTACAACTTTATTTTGTGGGTACGTGTATGAGTGTATACATCTGTGCATGTGGAGGTTAGGAGTCTTAGGTGACGTTCCTCACTTTTGACCATGTTTGTGATGGTCTCACCACTACTGTGGAGCTGGGTAGTTGACCCTTGGGTTTCTAGGGAACTCCTATCTCTCACACATGCTCATACTATGTATCCAGATTTTATGTAGGTTCTGGGAATTCAAACTCAGGTTCTCACACATGTTCAATGTGTGGTTTACTCAGCTGACCATCTCCCTAGGCTCTAGGCATTCTCTAGAGCATTTTATTTTTCTTGCCACTAATTATATCTGGTGAATCAATGTTTGGGAGGAATAAACTCTAAATGCTTCCTTCTTAATCAGTTTGGAACCAAAGAGACATTTCCAAGAAATATTTGTGCAAATATGGTTTGGTAATTAGCTTGCTGGGGAACATCTTTTTAAATGCAGTCAAATTAAATTGGTTGGCCAATTGGTTGGAACAGTCTCTCCATAGAAGACAATATATTTCTCATTTCAAAATATTTCTTACAAGGTATGGTGGCACATGCCTGTAATCCCAGCACACTGAGGGGCAGGTAAGAAATGGGTACAAAGGGCTGAAGATGGCTCAGCAGTTAAGAACCCTTACTTCTTCCAGAGGACTCAGATTCAGTTTCCAGGCACCCACATCAAGTGGTTTACAACCTGTAACTCCAGTTCCAGAGAATCTGACATTCTCTGGCCTCTTCTGGCATCAGCATACAAGTGGTGCTCATAAACACATATAGACGTACATATATGTATAAAAATAAATCTTAAAACAAACAAACAAACAAAAAACTCCAACAACTCCAGGCCAGTCTGATAAACAGCAAGTTCCAGGTTAGCCAGGACCATATAACAGATTCTGTTTTAAAGATCCAGGTAGGACAAAACTTTCCTTCCTTCTACTTTACTGCTCTGGTGACTGACACAGATCTGGGGTTACAAAGGAGGCTCCTACATGAGTGGCCATGAAAAGAGAAGGAAAAAAAATCCTCACTTTATTTTATAAACCTTAAAAAATATTTTTAAGCATTAATTTTATTTATTTTGTGTGCATGCACGTGTGTGTGGGAGCGTGTGAGCCAAGGTACACATGTGGAGGTCAAAAGACAACTTGTGGGAGGCAGCTCTCTCTTCTACCAGGTGGGTCCTGGGATTAAACTCAGGCTGTTAGGTCTGATGGCAAGCGCCTGTACCAGCTGAGCCATCTAGCTGGCTCTCACATAGATAGCTCTCGTATGGTAAACAGTAACAATAGGAAGAAGCAGCAAGGAAGGACATAGAATCTCTGCTAATAGCAGGTTTTGCAACACCTTGAGGTGCACCTAAGTGGGTAAGTTGGTACAATATTCAATCTATAGTATTACGCACTGCAACAAAATTACAGAGGACCGGGGCCTGTTGTTTCCCAACTGCTGTTCTTTTCCCCATATCCAAAGTATACAATAACTGACTAGTAATTTATCTACTTATCACAACACCAAAGGACTCCTAAATTTAAATTTGGGCTAAAACCATGCAGACATTTTATGCATGTCATGTGAACTTTCTGAGTTTCAAAGAGCCCATCACTTACTGAAACTAAATCTAAAGGTGTTTGTCCTTCTTGATTTTTAAGAGTAGGATCAGCTCCATGGGCCAACAATAAAGCACAAAGCTGTGTCCGTCCCTTTTGGGCTGCTTCATGTAACGGTGTGAAAGCCCATTTGTCCGTGGCATTGACACACGCATTGTACTTTATCAGTAAAGCTGCTACGTCTACATGCTGTAAAAGAAAATATTCCTGTTACAGTTGGAAATGTTTTATGGCACTTTACTTAAAAAACTGGTTCTGAGCTGGGCATGGAAGTCCACACCTTTGATCCCAGCACTCGGGAGGCAGAAGTGAGTTTGAGGCCAGCCTGGTCTACACAGTGAGTTCCAGGACAGCCAGAACTATGTAGAGAGGATATGTCTAAAAACAAAACAAAACAAATCCTGGCTCTGTATCTACCAACCTTCTTATTTTCAAACTTATTTTGGAAATAAAAAGTAAAGCATTGTAACTTACGGGTAGTTGCTTAAGAATTACAGTTCGAAATCTAATATAGGAAAATAAACTAATACAACTTCAGTGATTTCTAACTAATTCTTGTGAACATAAATGTACAAACTAGTAACCTTCCCCAGTTAGTCAAACTAGACCACTGACAATGGTCAGTGTTAACCACAATTTTCAGGGTTGTAGGAAATCTGTAGAAATGTATCTGAATCTCTAAAGATTCCTATGAAATCTACGGATTTTCTAGACACACACACAAAAATCAGTATTTCATCAAAAATAAGGAGACAGGTGCCAAGGATACTACAACAAATGACAAATATATTGCCATGTCATACAGCATCCTTATAACAGATTAAGAACTAAAACTTCTATGTAACTTTAGTTCTTTGTGAAAAAAAGTCACACCAAATTCCATTTAAACTGTGATGCTGACATCCTCTTTGAAAAATCACATAGATTTTTTAGAGGTAACACAGAAGAACTTACCCCATACGATGCTGCATTATGTAAAGGAATGAGTCCTCCTTTGTCTTGGGCATTCACATCAGCTCCATGTTGCAACAAATACTCTGCAACTTCCAAATTATTGTAACCAGCTAATTCAGGAAAGAAGTAGCAATATTTTCACTTATAAATGTAGAAACATCATGTATTACCCATATAGCTAAGATTTTTAAATAGGTATTACTAAATTTTATGTAAATCTTAAATTATTAGTATTTTATCTTGTGGAAAAAAAACCCCATTGACCTAAAACATTAGACGCTTTTAGTATTATTTGCTACTCATTGGTTTGGGAGATCAAATTATAGACTTTCCTCCATCTATTTAAAAGTTCTCTACCTCCAAATCAGGAGGATCTGCATGACACAGGACAACAGGATATCCAAGAGGAGTCCCAGTGAGAGCCCTTTATTGGTGGTGTACCAGAAACCAGAGGCCTTGAACCAGATGAATGACCTGCGGCAAGGAACACTTGCAAGTAAAGATAAATGGACAAAGGGTAGGTAAACTGTGTGTCTGTCTCATTGGGCCAAACCACAGTTTATATGATCAGATTCTCCCTTGTTTTGTTTTTTCTTTTTAATTTGGCTTTGTTTGGTGGGGGAGTTGTTTTGCAAGGGCAGAAGGAGGATATGAGGGGCAGGATGATAAGTGGTATCGGAATGCATGATGTGAAAGCACAAAGAATAAAAAGCAAATTAAAAAACAAAACTTCCCTACCAAAGGCCCTGACTTCATGTTGTTACATATAATATCCTAAGCTCAGGTGTATGATTCCAAGGGCTAAAAACCACAGGTACCTAATCATCTAGCTGCAAAACAGGAGACATCTCTCTCGGAAGGTTGTAGAAATAGGCTTCAGCCTAAGGAGCACTTAGAAGACAAATGGCAGAGCAACCTCAGCACTATGAAGACCAAGAGGAAAGCTCAGTACTCTGAAACATGGCATAACCTGTATCTTGTCAGGTATCTCAGAGTTCTCTTATGGCAAAGGATCTCTAGACACACAATCACAGATGAATTTGTCATTTTCCCCAATATAAAAACAGTGATAATGGTTTTAAATGTTTTATCATGTCTATCTTAAAGCACATGTCATCCGTTTTTAAGGATTTAAAACATTGAAACTGTCACAAGGTGTAGTATTTGCGTGTATTATGTGGGTGAATGTGGGAAGCCAGAGGTAAAACATTGTCTTTCCCCCTATAGCTCTCCCCCTCCACCCCCACCCCTTGCAATATGGCTTCTTGGTGTAGCCCTGGTTGACCTGGAACTCTTTAGATCAGGTTGGCCTCCAACTCAGAGATGCACTTCCTTCTGCCTCCCAAGTGCTGGGATTAAAGGTGTGCACCATAAGGCCTAGCAGCTTTACACTTTAAAAAAATTGTGTATTACTTATTGTCTGTACATGCTTGTGATGTATACAAGTCAGAAAACTTGTTGGAGTTGACTCTCTCCTTTCATTATATGAGTTCTGGATATTTAATGCAATTTGTCAGGCTCCTGTGAGGAGTACCTTTACCCACTGAGGCATCTCACAGATCCCCCACCTGATTATTTGAGGCAAGGTCTCTCACTGAACTTGGAGCCCACTCATTCAGCTAGTCAGGTAGTCAGCAAGCTGCAGAAATGTTCTATCTTTGCCCCTCAGTGCTGGCAATGTGAACTCAAGTTTTCATGCTTGCACGGCATACAGTTTATGACTGAGTTTCTGCACGGCCCAAATATTAACACTATTAGACACATTTTGTATATTTGAAACTCCAGGTGGTGGTAGCGTACACCTTTAATACCAGCACTCAGAAGCCAGAGGCAGGTGGGTTCTCTGAGTTCAAAGTCTAGAGAGCTAGTTCCAGGACAGCCAAGCCTACACAGAGAAACCCTGTCTCAAAACACAAACCAAACAATGTATTTGTAACTTAAAAAGACAATGTGGACTTAAGGCTCAGTGATTAAGAGCACTTGTTTTTGCAGAGGATCTAGATTTGGTTCCCAGCATCAACAGGGCAACTTACAACCATTTGTAACTCCAGTTCTAGGGAATCTAATGACCTCTACAGGTACCAGGCACACATGTGGCACACAGACATGCACGTAGGCAAAACATCCATGTTGTGAGATAATCTTTTGGTACACCATGAAGATGTGTCAAGGCACCTTCTGATTAGTTTAATAAAGAGCTGAATGGCCAATAGCTAGGCAGGAGAGGATAGGTGGAACTTTCGGGCAGAGATAAGAACTCAGGCAGAGATTCACAAATGAGAGGTACCAGGAGTGGGAGTGTGGAGTGGGGCATGAGAACTGGACATACAGTATGGAGGAGAGGTAACGAGTCATGTGGCAGACTACAGATTAATATAAAGAGGTTAATTTAAGCTATAGGAGCTAGTTGGGAACAAGCCCAAGCTAAGGCCAAGCTTCATAATTAATTAATAAGTCTCTGGGTCATTATTTAAGAGCTCGCAGTCCAAAGCAACACTGACTATACACCCATACACATAAATATAAAATATATATAGCATGGAAAAATCTTATAAAAGTTGGGGCTGATGAGATTGCTCAGTGGGTAAGGGTAGTTGCTTCCAGGCCTGATAATTTAAGTTTGATTCCCAGAACCTACATGGTGGAAGGGAAGTCTTTGAAGACATTCATTTTTGTAGCTAATACTTAAGCTATCATTAGAAAATGAAAACATTAGTTTTCTATGAAGAAGGCTGGTTTATGTAGGCAAGTTTTTTATAACCTTCCAAAGTTCAGAGTGATTGGCAGAGCCTATTTCAGCTTTTCTTACTCATTCCTCCTCCCCCCTTTTCTCTAGACAGGCTGTCCTGGAATTCACTATATACACCAGGCTGGCTTCAAACTCACACAGATCTACCTGCCTCGGCTGGGATTAAAACTGAGCACCACTACAGCTAGCAACTGTTCTTACTGTAATCAGTGCCAAAGGAAGTGAAATCAGCTAACAGCTTCATGTATAAACACAATGCTCTGTACAAACACATATACTAGGATAGGACGAAAGCTTTGGTAGATAATTTGACTTGTATCTTTCAAGTTTACTTAGAGGAAATATTTTACTTAAGAGTAAAAATAAATCTTAGGGCTAGTAAGATGGCTCCGCAAGTAAATTCACCCACCTCCAAGTCTGACAACCTGAGTTTGATGCCTGGAACCCACATGATAGATCACTCTTAGCAAGCTGTTCTCTGATCTTAAACCCCATACCATTCATCAACAAAAACAAACAAATAAAATCTTAGCTGTCACCCATCTAAATCTATTTTCACTATGTACCTGCCAAATGTAAAGGTGTAGAATGTCGACCTTGGGTATCACGGCAATTCACATTATCAGGTGAAGACAATTTCTTCACTCTGGCTAAGCAACCCTTCTTGGCAGCATCTAGCAAAGCTGCATCACCTCTAAGCAGATCTTGGATATCTGTGTCTCCATCTTTAACCAGGTCCAGAGGAGTATTACCATCTCGGTTTTTCTTTGTAGGGTCCGCACCATGCTAGGCATGAGGAAAAAAAGGGGAAGGGGCGAATTAGTGTCTATTTTGTCACTGGGAAAATTTCCAGAGCAAAGAAAATCATCTCATACTAAATCTAACCTGATTGTTATTAATGCTTAAATATCATAGGCAACTATAACACATTAGTAAGTGTGTATCTAAGAACATAAAAACCACAGTAAAAGTTTTCAGCTATATAATTTAAAAATTATTATTATTTTAGACAGTCTTATGCAGCAAAGACGGGTCTTCCAAAATTTATTCTGTAGTTGAAGCTGACTTTGACACACTGATCTTCCCGTCTCTACCTCCTATACACTAAGAATACAGGCATGTACCACTGAGCCTGTACATGTGGTGCTGGGAATAAATCCCAGGGCCTTGTGCACACTAGACAAGTACTCCACCAACTGAGATACATCTGTAGTCCTTACATTATAATTTTATGAGACCACTGTCAAAAATGTAGCTCGTCGCTGATTGAATTATCACATGATCACATTTTCCCATTCTTTAAAACTGCCTCTCTGACTCCCAGGTGCTAGATTTTCTAAGGAGTACACAACCACACCTAGCTGCACTTTTCCTTTTCTGTTTTTTTTTTGTTGTTGTTGAGACAATTTCTCTGTGTAACAGCCCTAGCTGTCCTGGAACTCGCTTTGTTGACCAGACTGGCGTCGAACTCAGAGATCTGCCTGCCTCTATTTCCTGAGTGCTGGGATTAAAAAGTGAGTGCCACCGCTATGAATGAATCTATATGGTGTGATATTTTATAGCAAAGTATCTGTATCTATATTAGACCAGCACCATGATTTATATAGAGTTGTTAAACAAACTGGGCTTATAAACCACATAATGAGTTAAGAAATTTGAGGTCAGATCACCAAACAGGAAAGTCTGAGAGCAACCAGAACTACCACATGCTGGTAAATATATATGTAGATTCAAAAATAAGATTCTTGACATTTTCCTCTGAAATCTAGTTTCAGCATTCGGTAACTTTTTCTATTAGTATTATTTGAAAGATAATCTGAGTATTTTAGGGAATTCGCACTGTCCATACCTGGAGCAGAAGCTTGCATATTTCATACTTTCCTTTGGCTGCAGCTTCATGTAACGGTGTGAACTTCCACAAGTCAGCTACGTTAACTACTGCTCCATGCTTGACAAGAAGTTCTGCAACTTCATAGTGTCCATAAGAACATGCATTGTGCAAAGGTACAAGGCCTCTGAAAAGTTAAATAAGCAGTAATGGTGGAAAACATGGTTTAATCTCAATAATTATACATAACTAATGAAAGACATTTCTTGAACTGTCTAAGGGAGTACACTGTTCATAATTTGTAGAACTTAAACCTATGAAAAGCAGAAAAATACTTTTTTGGGAGAAGAATTTCAGTATATCTGAAATGAACAGAATATAATAAATATTCACATACAGACTCAACATCTAGCATTGTGTATTTTTAACAAAACAATTTCAAGAGTAACAAAAAAATTTGCCTCAACACAACATCACAAAATGACATCTCTAGCAATTATAAAATGACAAACAAGATATTATGTAAGTTAATATTAATATAATTTTGAGCTGTTTATTTATTTAAAGAAAAGGTCTTGGGGCTGGAGATGGCTCAGCGGTTAAGAGCATTGACTGCTCTTCCAGAGGACCCGGGTTCAATTCCCAGCACCCACATGGCAGCTCACAACTGTCTGAAAATTCAGTTCCGGGGGATTTGACACCTTCACATCAATGCACATAAAATAAAGTTAAAATAAACCATAAAAAATATTTTTTAAAAAAAAGGTCTCATAATGTAGACCTTGTTAGTCTCAAACTTGTGATCTGCCTGCCTCAGCTTCCCCAGTGTGTGGAGTCCAGGTGTGCACTACCATGCTTGGCATAAAACTTTAGCTGCAGTTAATTAGTTATCATTGTACCAATGTCAGAAAACAAATTATACATTTAAAAAACAGAAGTATTTTTACCATTTATCATAAGCATCTTTTGTTTCTTCCCAAAGGTCATGTAACAGTAAAGTGGAGAGACCTGGCAGCTGTTCCTTACCCTTTATCTTTAGCATGCACGTCAGCTCCATGCTGCAGCAGGTATTCCACCACAGACACTCTGTTGTACCCAGCTGCAAAATGGAGTGGCGTTGACTGACGTCCTTCTATGTCTCTACAGTTGACACTCTGAACAGTACACAGTTTCTGTAGGGTTGAACACACCACATACATGACGCTACATATTCTCATGTCTTGTTCTAACACAAGAAATTTCAAATGCCTGCCTTATTTTCTTATTTCATTAAAGAATCATCTCAGAAACTATTTTTATTTTAGCTTGTCATTTACTGAGAATTCTTCTGGTTCTTTCATATATGCTTTTATCTTCTACTTTTTTTAAAAAAAAATCTATCATTTATTTATTTACTTACTTATTTATTGTATAGGAGTGCTCTAACTGCATGTGTACCTGCACACCAGAAGGGGGCATTAGATTTCACTACAGATAGTTGTGAGCCACCATGTGGGTGCTGGGAATTGAACTCAGGACCTCTGGAAGAGCAGCCTGTGCTCTTAACTTCTGAGCCATCACTCCAGCCCCTATCTTCTACTTTTCTGAAAGGCAGTACAATTTACTATTTACATATTGATAATGTAACTTCAAAGAATATCATTGTAACTTCCATTTGGTGGAAAACGCACTAGCACACTAGATCATAGCAGCACTGAGGAAAAATTCAGAGTCCCAAGTCTGTATCTACAGTCAGTGTCTGCATTTTAAGCCAGGCAAAGTAGTATATGCCTGTCTGTATACTGCCACCACTGGAAGATGAAGGCAGGAGGGTTGAGTTCAAAGCCAGCCTGGACTCCATGGTTAAGACTTTCCAACAAACGACAAATAAAATCCCCACAGCAAGTCTACATTTTAGAAAGACCTCTACAAGTATATTAAAGTCTGAGAAGAGATGCTGCAGACCAGTGGTTCTCAATTTTCACACACATTGGTCTTATCTCCAAGTTTTCTAAGTTGGTGTCTGGGGTTGTAAATTTGCATTCCTACTAAGTTTCTAGGTGATCTAATGGCCAAGGAAAAACACTGAAGATAAGGAGTCATTATGCATTATATATATATCTATATATGTGTGTGTATTTTATTGTTTTTATTATGTATTTATTATTATTTATATTTTATTATATATGTATTTTATTGCTTATTATATATAACATATAATATATATGTTGCTGGTTATATATATACAGCATCCTTGGAGAACTAAAAAAATAATTACTAAGATTATTTTCCTATGTTCTTTGGTTCAGATGAGTAAATCTAGCTCAATCAAAAGTAATACTCCAAATATTCTTGAATATTATGTAGAGAATTTAAGGGAATAAAAGAGATCACAATGCTTAAAAAGTCAAAGAACACCAGCATTTAAAAAAAGATTTGATTTACTACTACCTCCTTAAGAACAGGGTAACTTAAGTTCAGTAAGCCTTATCAGTGCGGTTATCCCAAAGGGAGTCACTGAACTGGTAAAGCTTTTCTGAGCTGATGAAACAGTTGCTACATTCAATGAATGAAATTCTAGTTCTAAAGCAGTGTTTTAGTGGGTCTGAAACAGGATCTAGGAATGAGTGGTCCACTGTGAACCAGCTGTAGCCACATGTGGTAGTTACCAAAGATCATTTTAAATCTTTTCATTTTAATATTGTCCATGCTGCTATTAGGTACTGTTTGTTATAGGTAATACAGTCAGGTTGCATGACTTAGAATGACTAAGGAGACAAGCCTCTGGGCATGCCTGCCAGGGCAAGAAGACCTTACATTGAAAGAGATTCACCTCCGTCTCCCTAGTGCTTGAATTAAAGACAAGTGCTACTATGTCTGGCTTATATATCCTAAAAAAAATACACAAACCCAAAACTACATACATCTACAGAAAATCTACTATGTAGGAATTCAACAAAATTACTTCAAACAGCTGCCTCTGTCACAGTTAGGCAATATAAAGCTTGTCTTTGTAGAAACCTACACAAGATTTCTCTGTGAAGCCCTGGTTGTCCTAGAACTCCAAAGGAGTTCTTGAGTGCTGGGATTAAAGGCGCGCACCACCACCAGTTACACAAAACTTATTGTACACGAGTGCTCCCTCAACTTGGAGTAGCCTAATTTTGAAAAAGTCTTTAAGGAGAGAAATAATAAAATAAGAAGGCTTTTCTCCCTGGCTAGTTTTGAAAACTGAAACATCATTGCATTATATATGAATTATTATTTCACGAAACAGACAAGTCAAATTCTGATTTATATTACTTGAATTGTAAGTCTTGCTCTTTCAAAACATCAGATTTTTGGGTTATTTACCTAGATACACATTTCTGTACCTAACAGGGACACACAACACACGCAGTAAGATAACAATGTGTGTACAGCACAAGTCAAAACAGAGTCTGAGGGAAGGTGACTCTGGGGAGACTGCTGCGCGAATGGGATAGACAAGCAATCTGGTGCTCTGTAGGAGAAGAGAAACGTTCAGTCCAGCTGAAGAAGAGAGCTAACGGCTCTGAGCAATGGCAACACTATGCTCACACAGTAACAATGGATCCATAGGCAGAAGGGGAAAATGAATGAACCAGAAGGAATCTGTGCAGACACCTGCACGTTTTATGTGTCATTTATAACATAAAGCTTTTCTTTTTCTTGGTACTGCTTTTAGACAGGATTTTCCTAAATAACTCAGGCTGTCTTTAAAGCCTTAGTCTTCTGTCTCTGCCTCCCTACTATTTGGATTGTGAACTACCACACCTGGTTCATACTTATTCATCCATAAAATAATTCTTATTTTTTTTTAAAAAAAAAGATTATATTATGTTCCTGAATGTTTTGCTTGCTGTATGCTTGTGCTCCACATATGCACCTGGTGTACATGGAGGTCGGAAGGGTGTCACATCCCTGGAGTCAGTTATACGTGATTGTAAGTCACCATCTTGGTGCTGGGAACTGAATGCAGGGCCTCTGCTAGAGCTGCAAGTGTTTCTAAGTTCTGATCGGTTTCTTTGGCCCCTTAAAATTCTTCTTTTACAGGGACAAGTGTGCTCTTTAAGACAACTGCATTTCATACTATAAGAATACTAAAATTTTGCCAATGTGGTATTTTCTAAAATATATGTGAAACTAAAGCCCCCCCCATTTGTCAGTGTTCCTTATTGAAGAAGAATTGGTATTTTTGTCCTTATTTAATAAGGTTCATTGATGTAACCGTATAGATTAAACAGTGCCAAAATAAAAACCAAAGATTAACAAAAATTTAAGATGGTATCTTACCTTTACAGTTTCTACGTCTCCAGCCTTTGCAGCTTCAAGCAGCTGTCTGTCTGCCTCTGAGTGACCTGGTGAGATGCCCTCTAGAAAGAGGGGAGAAGAGTGGTTAATTTCCACATAGAAAATAAAACCAAGATTCAAAGGAGTTGTATTTTACAAAGTAGTTTCTGAGTTTGCTCGCTTATATATAATCACTACAGGAGAAAAAGTTAAGGCTATTAAAACTTTTGAAAATATACACTGAACAAAACGTATGAGCATGCTAGTTGTAAAATGCTACTTAGGCGGTGTAGCACATAACCGAAGTGAAAGCTCATCTGCATTATAACCAAGCCATGTGTGAGACTGGTAAAGAGCAACCAGCAGATAGGCCGGGCAGTGGGGGCGCACGCCTTTAATCCCAGCACTCCAGGAGGAAGAGCCAGGTGGATCTCTGTGAGTTTGAGGTCAACCTGGTCTACATAGTGAGTTCTAGGGCATCCAGAGAAACCTTGTCTCAGAAAACAAAAAGAAAGAGAAGGGGAGGAAACGGGAGGAAAAAAAAAATAAAAAAGACAGGGTCTGTATAACCCCGTCTGTCCTGGAACCCAGGGAGATGTGCCTACTTCTGCATCCTGAATACTGGAACTAAAGGTGTGCACCATCATGCCTGACAAATCAGCTTTATAAACTTTATAACTTGAGTGTCCTGTAGTGATATTTTGATATATTTTAACAAATAAAGCTTGCCTGAAGACCAGAGTGCATAGCTAAGACATTAGAAGCCAGGGAGTAGTAGATACCTTTAATTCCAGCACTTGGAAGACAGAGGCAGGGATCTGTAAGTTCAAGGCCACCCTGGGCTACACAATGTTGAATCTATCAGAGCTCACACAAAGGTGATCCCAGCACTTGGGATCCCACACCTTTAATCCCAGTACTAGGGAGGTGGAGACAGGAGTGATATGGCTGGGTGGAGAGAGGAATATATGGTGGAAAGGAGACAGACGCTGAGGGCAGTCTGAGGACAAGATCGCCGCTTCAGTCTGAGCACTGGCAGAGGTAAAAGGTCTCTCCAGTGGCTGGCTGCATTGCTTCTCTGATCCTTCAGCTTTCACCCCCAATATCTGAACCCAGGTTTTATTTATTAAGAACAACTAGAATTCGTGCTACAGTATCCTGTATTTACTCAGAGAAACTGGGTGGAATTTGCTACTGAACAAGTCCTAATTATAATTTAATGACATTTAAGCATCAAATATAATAAGCTAAGAATTTTAAATTAGAAGGTCAACATTTCTCAAAATTTTCTGTTTATTACCAACTCCTACACTTAACACCTGACACGTGAAACCCTTAAAGGTTACCCTTTAAAAAGAATGCCAGAGAGGCACCCGATACCTTGAAGCAGCTGCTGCACATTTTCATTTCCCATCTGCAAGGCAGTGAAACCCTGGAGGGATATGATGTTCGGATCACACCCATAGCTCAGGAGCAGGCGGCAGGTCTGCAGATGGCCACAGTGTGCAGCTCTGTGTAATGACGTCTGTCCAAGACTGTCCAAAGCATTAACCTTAATAAGGCAGAAAACACTGAAATGAGCACTGTGGAGCACCACCTAAAATCATCCAATACTGAAAGTTTCTTTTCTTTTTAAAAGAAACCAACTGTTCAATTCCAAATTAAGCATTTCCCTCACCTCAATACTAGAGTACAAATTCCCCAATCCATGAAAACTGGTATCTGAATGAAGATCCAACTTTGGGTTAAATATGTGGGTCGCCAAGTACAATAAGTTAAACATTTAAAAAAGTTATGTTTAGTTTTAAAGCATTTATGAATTCACCCTATTTAGAACTAGACATTGATTGAAAAAGCTGCGTTCATTGAAATTTTATGGGTCTTTGAGATACATATTTATGATTGACTCCAAGATATACTACAGTCAGGAACAAGTCTGGAGGTGAGCTAGTATTGAAATTCTCATTCCTACTTAATTAATCTTTTATACCATGTATCACGTAGAATATTATGTGAATAAACATACGATACATCTACAATGGAACACTCACCAGTAATACAAAGGCACTGTTGACATGCTGGTTTATCACCGAAATATTATACTAAATGGGAAAACCTTAGACTAAAGAGAAAGCATTTGTGATAGATAAGCCTCAAAACAGCTGTTACTGCTCTTGGTAAAGACTGTCTGAGATGTAGAACTTTTATGGATTGAATTCAGGGCCTTACACATTGAGACAATCTACCATTGCAGTATCCACTACCCACTTCTGTCTTAGCCTGTGTTCTTTAATAGATTTTGGTTTCACAGATATATTGTATACACATATAGGTATAGATTTGTTAACTCAGCAAATAAACATTGACGATTTGCACATTTAATCCCATATAAATTTTGCACCTACAGGAAAAACTGTATATAAATATCCAACTTTAGTTGATGTGCATACACAGAATATTTAGTATGTGCACAGTAATCTGAAAATGTGTCAAAAATATTTCAGGTTGATGAACAGGTAAGATACTATCAACGTAGTGGGTACAGAACTATTCTTTTGTAAAATTCTTTCAATTTGGCTGTGTCTTTTAAAGACTACCTCTAAGACGACCTCATTTCCATTCTGCCTCCTTGCCATGAAAATAATTCAATATATAACTAATTAATCCTATGTCCACCAGTGTCTCTTGAGACATTGGTCAATTAATAATTCATGTCATCAGAGAATATTTCAAGATGGATATAGCAAGATCTCAATGAGCATAAAACTAGAATATGAGTGCCAATGATTACAGAACTAAAAACTTATTTAAAATGTTCAGGGCAATGATTACTCACATACTAAATCATATTTTTGAAAACCATCCTCTGAAAGCTTTGAGTGATATATATTAAGGTGACCAACTTTTGCTGGTTTGCCTGGGACTTCTTCAGTCTTTGCACTATGATATGGGTTTTTAAACGACAAGTCCTGGACAGAAGCAAATGAGTGGTCTCCAGTCACAACGGTCCCACTAAGTCTCACAACTCAAATTCAACATGCACCTGTACTCTCCGAGTAATGTGCCACATGTAAGGGAAAGCGATCCAGGAAGGCACAGAGCAGAGACAAATGAGGATGCCAAGCAGTCAAGCAGAAATGAACTTTATTTTATTTAGTAACTTACAGTAGGAAAAATCACGTTTATACATTATCAAGAACTTCCCGAAACCAGAGATTAGGACATTAAAGGTAACAGAAAAAGAAACCAAAAATTTTAAGCAGTTCCTTGAGTGGGTAGAAATCCAAGAAAGGAAAAGTAAGAAAAAGTGACCTGCAAACCCAGTGACAAGGTCTCAGGCCACTCAGGGCCTGTTTTCCCCTCCACTCACAGCAGCTCCATTCCTGTACCATATACTAAATCTTCACTAAAAAAATTTCTTTGAAGGTAAAAATTTGATTAAAAACTGGAAACTACTGACTGTCATTTCTGCTATGTACATCTTTTACCAAGCTTTTTTTTTTTGGTTTTCGAGACAGGGTTTCTCTGTAGCTTTGGAGCCTGTCCTGGAACTAGCTCTTGTAGACTAGGGTGGTCTCGAACTCACAAAGATCCGCCTGCCTCTGCCTTCCGAGTGCTAAGATTAAAGGCGTGCGCCACCACTGCCCGGCTTACCAAGCATTTTTTAAATTACAATTTTTATATTTATTGTCCATGCGTGTGTGTGAAAGCATGAGGAAGTCAGAGGCCATCTGGGACTCAGTTCTCACCTTCCACCATGCTGAGGCAAGGTCTTATTGTTTCTGCCACTCTGCTAACTGGCTGATGAACTGGCCAATTTCCCTGTCTCTCTCCCATTTATCAGAACATTGAGATTACAGATGTGTGCCTCCACATCTGGCTTTTCACATGGATACCAGGAGATCCAATTCAGGTACTTAGGCTTGAATTGCAAGCACTTACTTTACACACTAAACCATTTCTCTGGACTCATTACTAATTATACTTTAAAGTTACTGGGTAATGATTTACAGCTTGAAGTAGTTATTCAAGGGGTAAAATGCTTTGTGCATAAATGCCAACTAAAGAATGTTAATTTATCAATATGGTTACATATGTTGTTTTAAGTCAAATTATTTCTTTACTTGTATTCCAGTTCTTTGTCTTAGTTCCAGACTCTGCACTGGGAAATAAGAGGAGCTATCATATTAACAAAGGAATTCCAGCTGCTGGTCAGAAAAGAAAGCTAGGGTAGGACTGGTCTCCTGCTGTGACAAGAGGAGTTCTGTCTACTATTAAGAAAAGGTCAAGAATAACTTTGATCAGTGAATTAAAAGGAATGGAACAAAAAGGACAACAGGAATATGTACACACAAATGATACATAAATTTCTGAACAGTAACAAAAAATAGATTTGGGAAGTTGTCCATAGGACCTCCTCCTAATATCTGTGTATTGAGGGGTGTGTATGTATGTGTGTGTACACAAGTGTATATGTGTGTGCATGCATGATGGTCAAAAGTACAGCCTTCGCTGTGGCTCCTCACCTGCTACCTTGGTTGTACAGACTGGGAATTGCACATGCCAGTAAGTACTTAAACCCTCTTTCACCTCTGTCTCCCATTTAGCCACAGGAGCACTACTACCTCCTGCTTCATGGGTTCTGGGGATCTGAACTCAGGTCCACACAACTGCATGGCAAATACTTTATTCCCCAGCCTGGGGCTGTTTTGAATTGTAAACTAAGAGGAAAAAAACCCCTTTTATGATAGAGTGAATAGTTGAAGGAGCTAGCTTGCCACTAAACAGAAAGTAACTCGCTGGATTAGCCAAGAGTACCAGAAATGATGTATTATACCTTTGCTTCATGCTTCACCACTACTTCAACAACGTCATTGTGAGCTTTTTCAGAAGCCACGTGCAGAGGAGTCAGGAATCTTAAAGAGAAAAAGCCAGTCACAATAAGTATATTTCCCATACAAAAAATACCAACAACATCTACTGGTTAAAGGTGTACTCACTCTTTAGTCTTTTCGTTGGTGTTTGCTCCCTTTCTTAGCAGCAGTTCACATATTTGCTTTCTTTTGGGATATGGAGATGCAGCAGCACAATGCTAAATAATTCAAATTGCAGCATTAATCAAGGACCATACAGAACCATTTTCATTTAAGAACACTTGTGTTTCCAATCAAGGATGATAAATGAAATATAATTTATTTTTACTCAACTTTGCTCTTAAAAGACTGTGTAGTAATTACAAATTCTGATATGCTGGAAAATTCCACAGATCAAATACTATGTATTATTAAATATTCTGGTTAAACTCTGTCCTCAATTTTTTAAAATGTCACTGATAGGATGAATAATGCTACATTTAAAAGGTTAAGAAAAGACTCGGGTGTTGGCATTTCTTCTTGCAGTGCTAAAGATTGAATCCACAGCTTCATTAATGGTAGCCCAGCTCTACCACTGAACTATATATCCTCAGCCCCGGGTTAGGGTTGTTACACGAAGAAAGCATACCCCATCTGTTCTGTTCTGAATTCTGCTGCTTTAACAGCACTGATGAGCTAGCTGCTAAGTTGTGGATCTTCCTTAACT
This sequence comes from Dicrostonyx torquatus, assembly GCA_028555095.1. Classification (NCBI taxonomy): domain Eukaryota; kingdom Metazoa; phylum Chordata; class Mammalia; order Rodentia; family Cricetidae; genus Dicrostonyx; species Dicrostonyx torquatus. Next base: position 2,494,525 of record JAQHUG010000199.1, read on the forward strand.
GGTTGCTGCAGCAGAAAAAGGAGCTGAATTACCTGTTTGGCATAACCTGTGTTATCTGTGGCTGCAGCATTTCTGAGTATTAAGGATGGAAAGAGAAAGGAGGGAGGGATTTGCCTTTTATAAACATTATCTATGGTTATGGCACAATCTTTACAATCTCAACATCCGGATAATACTTGAGTATAACCAGTACTCAGTATCTAACTAATAACTGACCAAATCAATGTAAATATTTGTCAAAATCCAAATCTGAAAATTGTGGGCAAAAAATTCTGATTAAAATTTTAAAGCAAAGTTGCTTTATACATCTAAACATACAGTGATTATGAAATCGGTTGGTATTTTTTTAAGATTTATGTATTTATTTTATGTATATGAATGCTCTATCTGCATGTACGCCTTTTTGCCAGAAGAGGGCATCAGATCTCACTATACAGGGTTGTGAGCCAACATGTGGTTTATGTTAATTGAACTCAGGATTTCTGGAAGAGCTGAGCCATCTCTCCCTGTTCTTAGTCATAAATTGTCAGTTCCTCACAACTATGCTCTTGATTCATTTTTTGATATTGTTGCAGTTACCAAAATAATTCCTTCACCCTCGTTAGAGTGAAGTTTAACAGTACATAGTTCTTTTGACACACTAAGGGTAATACCCTAGGACATTTATTCTGAATACAAAAAATGGAGACTGTTTATTTCCAAGAAGTTTTTATTATACCCCTCACAATTTAGAGCCCTACCCTTCTGTCTATCCTAGGGAAGGGCCTGCAGTCTCTGGAAACAAGAAACTGCCTCCTGCACTACAACTACCTATGAACACTTAAGTCCTAGCATGCTTTAAAGTTAAAGACATGATGCTTACAGCAGGATACTTAGAGGAACACACACACAGTACATTCTTTCATCTGTGCTGTTTTCCTTTCATTATCTGAGACCACTATGATCTGATATTACACAGAAAAACTCCAGAAATGCATGCTTCTGAGAAGTGTGATGAAATTCTGTCCTTTGCACTGGGATGGGAACCACTCTCTTTGTTCAGAATATACGGGCTGCACATGCTGCCTGCTCATTAGTAAGGTCACAGCTATCTTTTACTTGCTGGCCCTAAAGTGCAGGGGTAGTTTTGCTGGCAATTATGATATAGCAGGGGCTGAAGAGATGGCTCAGCAGTTAAGAGCACTGGCTGCTCATCCGGATGACCCAGGTTTAATTCCTGGCACCCACATGGCAGCTAACTGTAACTCCAAGATCTGATACTCTCACACGTACATGCAGGCAAGAACCCCAATTCACATAAAATAAATAAATTTTAAAAAAGTTAAGTGGCAAATACCTTGTTTATATTAAGGCATAAGGAAGAAAACATATTATCTACCAGGCAGACTACTTCACTCATTTCCTTCTGCCTAAGGAACATTGTGAAGCTTCTATTACAGAGGTTCCTATTTTCTTTAGGAATTTCTACTTTGAAGGTAGACCATGCTTCTGTATTTCGCCAATCATCTGGTAGCTCCTGGAGTTCACTACACACAATTACTTTATCCACAAAGGTTGCTCTCTCTATGCCCTGCCTCCACTTGATTATTTAAGATAATCTTGCTAGTGTGGCTCAGACTAACCTTAAACTTGCAGTCCTCCTACCTTAGTCTCCTGGATCCCAGAATTCCAGGTACATAGTATCATGCCCAGTTTGTTAATGGATGTAACTCTAAGATACTTAATTCAATTTGTGGAAAACAACAAATGACCAATTGTATGATATATATATAATAAAAAATTACATAAACATGCAAGAACATAGGAATTTTTTATCTTTTTAAAAAAAATATTGATTTATTATGTATACAATATTCTGTCTGTGTATATGCCTGCAGGTCAGAAGAGGGCACCAGACCTCATTACAGATGGTTGTGAGCTATCACGTGGTTGCTGGGAATTGAACACAGGACCTTTGGAAGAGCAGGCAATGTTCTTAACCGTTGAGCCATCTCTCCAGCCCCGGAATGTTTTATCTTTAGATAGGGTTTTAAACTACTAGTATTATGTTTTGCAGGATGAGGTTGTCCATCTTTCTACACTACTTAGGTTTTTTCTTTTCCTTTATGTATATATGGGTTACTGAATTTAGTTCAGCAGGGCAGCAAATACCTATTTTAACATTTGAAAGGCTGAGGTAGGGCTACCACATATACAAGGCTAATCTGGGCTACATAGTAAGATATTAGACTCACAAAACCAAAACAACAACAAAAACATCAATCAGCCAACAAACAAACAGACGAGTATTTTAAAAACAATACCATCACTAATATCAGACATTATGATTAGTTTTGGTTAGTTTATTTTTAAAGCTTAAGTCTGAAACGTTACCAATGCTGTTTCATGTGTTTGAGGATGTTTGAAATTCACCATTTCCAGAGAAAGATGTTTTTTGATTCTTGTAACATCAGCTTCCCGTGCAGCCTGCAGCAATGAGTGGCCTTTGAACTCATCTAAAACAGGAAGCATTTGCATCCACATGAAATTATCATAGTAATGAGGCTCACCTAGCACAATACTAGTATTTTCTTTTTCATTTTTCTTTTCAGAATTATTTTTAAAACAATCTCCAAAATAGCCTGATTAATGTTCCATAGATAAGACTAATAATGATTAGTTATTATTAACAATGGCAGCCTAATTCCCATTAGTCATGGCTCAATTCATTCCCAAGTCTATACATAAATTTAGGCCAAGGAAAATCCACAGTCTGCTGCTATTCTATAACTGGATTAGAGATTATCTACACTAGTGCAATCTATTCCCACCCAGAGTGATCTGAGAATTTACAAAGGGTGACCATGACCCCGACGCTAGGACTCCAGCAGTAGAAGATAGTCTTGCTCATGCCTACCAGGTAACTGTGGGTCAAACACACTGGCTCATCAGTTGATCCTCAGGACGAACAACATTAAAGAAAGCATTTCCTCAAAGTTTCTTTTACTTATTAGATCTGTGAAATCACTCACTATCATTTACTGTTAGAATAATGTAAGTTCATGTCTATGTGGTAATACTATATCTAAATCAAGTGCTTATTTCTTACTATATTTTCTTTAGCTACACGGGAAACCATAGAATTTGGCCCAGGTAGTAAAGAGCATTATATGTCATAACCCAGGGACTGCATTTATAAGACAACAACTTTTTGTAAAATGAACTAGCAAGCCCCAAAGATATGAGTAAAATCCAACTCTAATTTATATTTCTTAAGTTAAAAAACTAGCCCAAATATATTTTTACACAGTATTTAAATTAAGAATGCTAAACAGAAACAGGACAGCCTTCTATAAAGAAAATATTTTACTATTTATACATTCCCAAAAGAAAAGAATTGTGAAAAAGAAAAAAAAAAAAAAGCTCATTCATTTAGGTCATGTATTTTGCTAAGTATCATACGGCTTTTTTGTTTGTGTGTGCGTGTGCATGTTTTCCCAAGACAGGATCTCACTATGTAGCCCTGGCTGAACTAAAAAGATCCATCTACACTGCTTCCTAAGTGCTGGGATTAAAGGTGTGTACCATTGCACCCATGTTGAACATATACTCACATGATAATCTTTCCTTCAATTGTGGAGTGGGAGCCAAGTCTATGGCACTTTTATTGTGACAATTCAGCAGTGTTGGGTCTGCCCCGTAACTCAGGAGAAGAGAACACACTTCAACCCTATTTTTAGAAGCTGCCTCATGAAGAGGAGTAAACTGCCACAAGTCCATTGCATTTACACAGGCACCATGCTGGGGAAGAAAAGGTGTATAGTTAATGTTCAATTCTTAAGAGAATTTAGACTAACCCTGTGTAATTTAACATTCAAGTTTAGTAAAAGGTCTTCTGCAAGAATCTCCCTTTTGGGCTGGAGAGATGGGTCAGTGGTTAAGAGCACTGACTGCTCTTCTAGAGGTCCTGAGTTCAATTCCCAGCAACCACATCGTGGCTCACAGCCATCTATAATGAGATCTGGCGCCCCCTTCTGGCGTGCGGGCACAATTGGAAGGAATGCTGTACACATAATAAATAAATAAATCTTTAAAAAAAAAAAAAAGGAAAAACCCTTGTGATGTGACCACAACCAATGCAAAAAAAAAAAAAAAAAAAAAAAAAGGGAATCTCCCTTTCCTTTTGCAGGTATAATTTACATACAGGGAAGAAGTCTTAATGCGTATAGCTTAGTGAATTTTGAAAGATACAGATCCATTCCGCCACAAGAAACAAGATTCATTTTTTTTTCTTTGTTTTCTGAGATGGAGATTTTCTGTGTAGCAGCCCTGGCTGTCCTAGAACTCACTCCATAGAACAGGCTGGCTGCAAACTCAGAGAACCGCCTGTCTCTGCCTCCCGATTGCTGGGATGAAAGGTGTGTGCCACTACTGCCACAGAATGTTTTCTATGCTTCTTTCATTGGCAATTTTTTGCCCCGGTTTTTTAGTATCATATTTATGTATTCCTGGATTTCATAAGAAAATGAAGCACAATAGATTGTGTGTGTTTAGCTCTTTCACACAGTAACGTTCCTGAGACTTGGGTTGCATCACTAGTTTGAATTGCTGAGCTTTTTATTACATTGTGGTTTACTTATTAGCCTGTTACTGGACAACTGGACGGGAACAAGAAGAGTAAGGCAACAGCAGGAGGAGGAGCCTGAAATAACAAGATTCCTAAAAGGGGTTTCTGACTCTTTGATACTATAGTTCCATTAGCACAGAGTTAAGGTAATCTTTTAAATAGCTAACATCACATATTATACTTGGGCAACTTAAAAGCTCTAGCTTTTTTTTTCAGGTAGTTTTTTTTTTTAAATTTTAATTACATGTATCTGCATGTGTCAGTGTGTGTGGGTACATGCATCACTGTAAGGTCTCTGGAGGCCAGAGGAGGTAGTCAGATCTCCCGGAGCTGGAGTTAACAGGCTGCCCGAGGTACACAACGTGGGTACATCCAAACTCGGGTCCTCTGCAAGATTATATATGCTCTTAACTCCAGTCACCTCTCTTGACCCAAAACTCTAGAAGGTTTAAAACATGAAGTAGACATCATATCTTTTGTTCTATTTTTGTGAACTTAGGTCTTTCTGCTGACTCTTATTAAATTTGATCATAGTGGCTTCAACTGAAGCTTGTTCCCATTTATTCTTACATACTTCATGTCAACAGCCTGCCAATTTTTATACATCCTTTCTAATTTCTTTTTTGTTTTATTTTTGTTTTTTTGTTTTTCGAGACAGGATTTCTCTCTGTGTAGTTCTGGCTGTCCTGGAACTCACTCTGTAGACCAGACTGGCCTCAAAGTCAGAGATCCATCTGCCTCTGCCTCCTGAGTGCTGGGATTAAAGCCATTAAGCCTTTCTAAATTTTTTTTAATAGTGAAACCTTTATTGTAAATAAGTCACAAATAAAATATTACTCAGTGAGATTAGTCAGACCCAAAGCCACACAGACTTGGTGAATGGGTACATCTAGAGCACTCATTCTGAAGCTATATTTTTACACACTTAACTGCCTCCTCCACACATAAAGTAAACTAAAAGCAAGAGTTAAAACTAGAAAAAACAATTAGCTTTATATTCTTTAATTTTGTATCAAACCAACATTAAAACCTGGATCACAGTAAAGTTACAGACAGATGGCCATATGGTGGCGGCACACACCTTTAATCCCAGCACTCAGGAGGCAGAGGCAGGCAGAACTTTGTGAATTCAAGGCCAGCCTGGTCTACTAGAGCTAGTTTCAGGACAGGCTCCAAAGCTACTGAGAAACCCTGTCTTGAAAAACAAACAAACAAACAAACAAACCCAGTTACTGACAGAACCTTAAGGCAGTATATTAGAGTTTCTGACATTCCTCTCAAGTAAGAATAACAGTCAACTCTTGGCAGAGCTGTTTAGTTATGAATCTGACAAAATTTCACATCAGACTACTTGCTTTTTTGCACTTAGAGGCTTTGAAGATGAGAGTTGAGAAAATGCCTTGCTATCCTTTAAAAAGCGTTTATTTATTTATTTGTAATACAGAGTCTCACTGTGTAAACCTGGCTGGCTTAGAGCTCACTATGCAGACCAGGCTGACCTCAAATTCACAGAAGATCCATCTGCTTCTGCCTCCAGAGTGTTGGGATTAAAGGCGAGTGCCAACCTTGTTATGCTTTAAAAATTTTTTAAAAAGTATATTTATTGCCAGGCAGTGATGGTTCACGCCTTTAGTATCAGCACTCGGGAGGCAGAGACAGGCAGATCTCTGTGAGCTCGAGACCAGCCTGGTCTACAAGAGCTAGTTCTAGGACAGGCTCCAAAGCTACAGAGAAACCCTGTCTCAAAAAACAAAGAAAGTACATTTATTGTCAGTCAGGTGGTAGTGGCACACACCTTTATGTCTCAAAAAAAAAAAAAAAAAAACCCAAACCAATCAGCCAACCAAACCCCCACCTGCTGGCAAGAAAGTATATTTGCTGTCACATTAAATTACTATGCGCACACAAATGCATGTGCTATAGTACACACGCAGAGGTCAGAAGACCATTTGAAGAAGTTGGTTTTCTCCTACCATGTGGAACCCAGGGATTGAACTGAGGTCATCAGGCTTGGCAGTAAAAGGCTTTACCCACTAAGACATCTTGCTAGCACTCCTTGATATTTTTGTATTTGTTGGTGCCATATTTCATTATTTAACTCAGGGATGTGACTTTGTACCACCCCCTGTTCCTAGGTATAATGAGTGTTCTGGTCATGGAATTCAGTCACTGAATTAATGTCTTCTGTTAACCAGACTCTTTAGCAACGGTTGTCAACCTGGTGTTTGCTCAGGACCTTTGTATGTATTTCCAATCTTATTTTGGTAAGTCCCTGATCCCTCATCTCAACACTTTAGTGTGACCTTTGTAGTGCCACTTTTTATTTATTTTTAATTTTTTATTTTTTAAAGAAAACAAATTATCTTTTTCATTTTACATACCAATCCCAGTTCCCACTCCCTCCTCTCCTCCCATTCCCTCCACTTACCCCACCCACGACAACTATATATTTAACATTGCATGGTATCTCAAAAATCTGAAGGCAGTCAAATGCTATCTTATCAATAATCTGCATGTTATGATTATAATTATTCCCACTTTCTACCAAGCACCCAGAACAGAGAATAAGTCAGAAACACTATGCATTTCAAATCATTTTATGTAACTACAGAAAATAATAAGGCACAAAAGAACTAACCTTGACCAGAAGTTCAGTTACTTCATAATGACCGTAAGAACAGGCATTGTGTAATGGTACCAGATCACTGCAATGAAATGGAGGGGAAAAGCCCTTTATTACTGAGTCCCTAAGTCTAGGGCAATCTTCAAATTATAATTCCAGAGTCTCTTTCAAATCCATATTCCTTTTCTTCCCACCACTACTACTAGTTAACTAGTTTGGGCTTACATAGTTACAAACTAAATAAACCTCTAAGCCAATTTATTCTCTAAACTCTGGCCAGATTTTTATAAAGGTGAATCCCTTACAGACATTCTTGTTTTAATATCATTGTTCTTCCTTGCTTTCTTTGAAGAGACAATTCTAACTTTTAAATTTTCCCTTATATGAGGTCTCACTATATAGCTCAGGCTGGTCTTGAACTCACAGACATCCACCTGCTCCTGCCTTCCCAGCGTTGGGAATAAAGGCGTGCACCTGGTTCTAAGTTAACACGACACACACAAGGTTCTGAGCTTTTCTCTGACTTTATAATTCTTTGTGTATCGCACATGTACTTTTCCTAGGTATAGATTTCCCCGCTTCTGTTGTTCTGGCTCACATATTTTTCAGATCTATTCTGAATAAATAGGTCTTCTTTGAAACATATTTTGAAATTCTGTAAGGCAAATGCTACAGTCCTCAGTAAACTGAAGCCAAATTCCTTGGTAATACATTATATTGAAGAACACTTACATTGTATAACCTTAAAATTCTGGCTTCTACCTTTAAGCCTCTCTCCGTCTTCTTGGGGATCCGCATTACTAACTGGCACAAGCACGGCCAGAGCAGGTTCTGGTAAGACACAGCTCTTTCCTTGCCTGAATATCAATTTCACTGCCACTCACTAAATATTTCTGCTTGAATTTCCACATTCTCATAAAGCCAAGAGCTCTAAAAGTTAGCACAATGTTTTCTGCTAAACCATTTCTCCTCCTATACTTCAGCATGTGTGCTGTGGGTCTAACTCTCAGTTTCAGGATGTTAAAGTTTTCTCTGTTCCTCTCATTTCACATCCAGATCTCCACTATCTCTACTTTCCACTGCTAGAAATCCTAGCTGTATAGAAGCTCACTCTTAGACACTGCTATCCTCACTTCTTCAAATCTCCACCTTTCAAGTACCCAACAAGTATTATCCCATAATGCATCTCTCCTCAAGCTCCTTTGAGAATAAAACAAGCTCCTCATTTCAGATCATAAAATGCTTACGCCTACAGAAATAAGTTGAGTTCCTTGTGGTACTGAAAACAAAACTTTTCTAAAACTTATTTGTTTTTTTAACTAGTTTCTCCAATTCTGGTATTTGTCCAATGTGAATCATCACCCTCTGCTTTACCCAAGTTAGCCTGGGGTGTATGCATGTTACTGTTGACTGAGCGCAGGCCTTTGTGCATGCTAAAACATGAGTCCTACCACTGAGCCACATCCCCTCCCTTTCACTGGGGTGGGACGGTACGAATATCTTACTAAATTGCCCCAGGCTTGCCTCAACTTATGATCTTCCTCCCTCATCCTCCCAAGAAGCTGGGATTATAAACCTGTGTCATCAAAGTTGGTTTGCTTACTACTTCATAAATGTACTATCTGTATTTTCTTATAGAATCATATTCTTTATCTAAGGTCTGCTTTCTATTTGTTTATTCATTTATTTTTGAGTCTCAGTTCCAAATAGCCCAGGCTAGCCTGGAACTGTTATACAGCCAAAGATGCCCTTGAGCTCCTGAGTCTTCTGATTATACTCTTCCAACTTAAAGGATTATAGGCACGTGGCATCACACCCTGTCTTGAAGATATGGGCAGGGCATACATCTTCTAAAGGATCTTCTAATAACTCCATTCATCAGTCTCTACTTATCACTCAAATGTATGGGACATCTTTCACGAGCTGAGTTGGCAGGTTTAATGCTTTAAAATCCCTAGGGTGCTCAGAACAACTTGCATCTTACAAAAGATCACAAACAATTTCCTTAAACAGCAACAGGAAAATGTTTTCATTAAGGAGATAGTGTGTTAAAGGACACTAACAAGAAGGCCTCCCTTTTGTTCAAAGCTTACCCTTTATCTTTAGCATGGACATCAGCTCCATGCTGCAGTAACAGTTGTACAATCTTTACTCTGTTGTATCCTGCTGCCAAATGCAATGGAGTTGACTGAAACAGTAACCAAATAAACTAATGAAATTCACATAATTGCTGCATGAAATGCTTGAAAATACAAAAACCCAAACATAAAACACGAAAATCTAACTATGATTAATCAATGCTAATAAATAATATATTTCTTTTTCTTTTTTTTCGGGGGGAGGGAGGTGTTTTGAGACAGAGTTTCTCTATTTAACAGTCCTAGCTGTCCTGGAACTTGCTCTGTAGACCAGGCTGGCCTCAATTTCAGAGATCCACCTGCCTCTGCCTCCTGAGTGCTGGGATTAAAATCATATGCCACAATCGCCCAGCTCAATTTGGTTTTATGAAATTAACATATATAGAAAGCATAGCATCAAAGTTCAAAGTTCATTATTACATAGAGATAAATGGTCACTATCAATGAGTTTTATTACGAATCTCAATTACTATCCAAAATTAAAAAGAAAATACCAGAACTTTATAATAAATATACATTCCTATCACCAGATGATGAAAAAAATTAAAAAAAAAAATCATCAAAGCAAGTACCTTTCTGCCATCACTCGCATGGCAGTTGACATTCAATGGTGTAAGCAGAGCCATCATTTTTTCTTCATTTCCACTCCTAGAAACACACATTAAAAAAAAAAATGTATCAGTAGCTTATATTATGCATTGTGACTATTAAAAACAAAGTCTTCTCTTAGAGCATGCTATGGCATTAGACAATTTTTTTTTTTTTTTTTAAGATGAGGTCTGTCATATTCTGTTGCACAGACTGTCCTGGAACTCTCTCTGTTGCTCAAGCTATCCTGAACTCACTGTAGGCTTATTGACTCTGTCTCCCATGGATGGAGATTAGGGGTGGGGATCATTACCACATTTGGGGGCTGGGGTGAAGAACCAGAGATTCACAGTGAAATCTGTTTTCTTTTTAAATATCTTATTTTTATTCTTTTTAAATGTGTTTGTGTGTGTATATATGTATATGTATACATGCTTTGTGCTCCAGATACTCCTGGAGCTGAAGTTAAGGGCACTTTTATGACCGCTAATGTGGGTACCAGGAACTGAACTTGGGTCCTTTGCAAGAGCATCAAATGCTCCTAACAACTGAGTCATGTCTCCATCCCTCATGGAGATTTATCTGCCTTTGCTTCTGGAATGCTGGAATTAAAGGTATCCACCACCATGTCTAGCAAGAATTTGCTTTTTAAAGATTTATTTTTAGTTGGGCAGTGGTGGTGCACACCTTTGATTCTAGCACTCAGGAGGCAGAAGCAGGTGGATCTCTATGAGTTTGAGGTCAGCCTGGTCTACAGAGTAAGTTCTATGACAGCCAAGGGCTATACAGAAAAACTCTGTCTGGAGCCCAAGAAGATGAGGAGTGGGTATAGGAATCTCTGAAACTAGAGTTACAGATGGCTGTGAGCTGTCTTGTGGGTGCTGGGAACTGAACCCAAGTCCTCTGCAAGAGTATCAAGTGCTCCAAATCACTGAGTCATCTCTCCACCCCCCACCCCCACTGTGAAGTTTTTAGGGCACACATACCTGGCACTTTCCAAGAGTTCATCTTTCTTATAATCACCTGTAAATTGGGGGGGGTGGGGAGAATATCAGGAATAATGGCAGTTACTTAAATGGACAACATACTGGGTAAAGGCAAAAATACACGAAGTAGATATAGCTCAAACCAAGCCTGTTAGCTTAAACTAGAGCTGTACTCATGTCAAAAGATTCCAAGGAAATGAATTCTAATTCAAACAGCCATACTTTTGAAATAACTAGAATAAAGTATTTTTAAAGGATTCCTTTAAAAAAGTCATTACACTAAAAACGTTATAGTATATAAAGAAGTACATTAATTGTCTGAAAAACTTGGAGATTTTTAAAAATATACTGAATACCTGAAGCAACACATGTTTATCATATTTTCTGCCAATACAATGACAAATTTAAACACAAATTTGAAATAAAAAAAAGGTTTTATTGTTTTTAGACAAGAACCAAATTCAACTGTTGACAGACAGCAAAATAGTAAGTAAACTATACTATTCTACTTGAGGTCATTTTTCATGAGGGAGTGCATCTACCTAGCCCATTAAGTATTTTTATTCTTCCTGAAACAACCAAAGTGCACACAGACTTACCAGTCAGAACAGCTTTGGCGGATGGGTCTGCTAAATCCAATGCTGTCCTCCCGTCTGTATTTCGGATGGTTGGCTCAGCTCCATGCTGTAAAAGCACTGCAAAAAATAGCAACACTACTTTTCAAAATGGCGATCATGGCAGTCTGAGCTAATAGATCAGTTTCTTTCCTTCCATTCTCAAAATTATAAAAGTCCCAGTACAGAATTCTCGAAATTATTTAAAGACTTTTGGTATACTGATAATATGGTAAATCCTTAAATTTAAGAAAATATAACATATTCAATTATTTAATACACCAAGAGCATGGTAAGTTTTCTCTGTTCAATATAAGATTTCTCTTGGCTATTTTTTTTTTTTTTTTT
>JAQHUG010000199.1:2506467-2525461 GCA_028555095.1 Dicrostonyx torquatus
AGACCAGGCTGGTCTCGAACTCACAGAGATCCACCTGCCTCTGCCTCCCGAGTGCTGGGATTAAAGGTGTGCACCACCACCGCCTGGCCTTTCTTGGCTATTTTTTTCCCTGGTAACAGGTGATGAAGGTTGGTAAGAAGTATGCAGGGGAAAATGGAACACCGGTCAAAGTTTTTCTTGTTGCAAAGGAGTACTGTCTATGACAGAAAGACTCTTCTATCATGAAATGCCCTAAGCTATACATAGACCAGGCAGACAGCTATAGGATTTAAAAACCTACGTGAATACAAGCATGCATGTGTGTGCACTTGCACACAGTGAATGGTGCCTAGATTACAACAAGACCCTCAAACCATAACCAGAGTTCTTCACAAAGTCCCTTTCTGTTTCCTAACATTTCTCCAGTACAAAGATGCCAGAAAGTTGAGCCTTGAGGCCTGACTCTGGCTAACTGTTCCAGTTATGGGTTTGTTACTGTGATAAAACCATGACCAAAAGAAACTTGGGGGAAAAGGGTTTATTTGACTTACATCCTATCATTAGGAGAAGTTGAGGCAGGAACCTAAGGGCAAGGACTGAAGCAGACACAATGAAGGAACATTGCTTATTGTCTTGTTTAGCTACTTAAGAAAATAAAGAAACACAGCTTAGGCTCATCTGCCTAGGAGAGCACTGCCCACAGTGGGTTGAGCCTGCTTACATCAACTAAGAACTAAGAAAATGCCCAAAAGTCATCTACTGGAGGCAATCCTCAATTGGGGTTCAGTCTTGGCAGGTGGCTCTACTTGTGTCTAGGTGTTAAAACCTAACCAGCATACTAATTTACACCATTAGCCATTATCTTCTAACATGCAATGTTCATTTCCACCATGCCTTTATTTGTTCTTTTGTTTTGTTTGATTTTTAGAGATAGGGTTTCTCTGTGTAGTCCCAGCTGTCCCTGAACTCAGAGATCACTTGCCTCTGCCTCCCAAGCACTGGGACTAAAAGCCACCATGTTCAACTGCCTTTATTTGGTTCTTTGTGCATCTTATCTCTCAAGAGAACACAATTTTCTAGAGAATGATTTTTTTTTCCTATTTCCCATAGAATTTTAAGATTTTTAAGAAAAGATATGCAATAAAGAATGGTTTGAGGGCTGGAGAGAGAAAAAAAAGATAGATTATATCATGAACAGATTTAAATCTAAGTTCAGCCTGGTAGAAAGACAACACTAGACACATTAGATTCAGAATAGTTACAATTTCTAGAAAATTCTTTAAAAGAAATATTGGCTTACCAATGCAAACATCAATTTTTCCTTTAATTGCAGCTTCATGGAGAGGAGTATAATTCCAATTATCTCGAGCATTTGGGTCTGCACCATGTTGCAAAAGGAGATTGACTACCTCAGCATGACCAAAAGAGCATGCGTTATGAAGAGGAATAAGACCGCCGTCATCACGTGCTTGCACATTTGCACCATTCTGAAGCAGATATTCAACTACATCCTTCCGTCCAAAACCTAGAAAGAATACAAATTGCCCACATTTAAGTTTACCAAGAAAAATGAGAAGCTATGCTAAAATGTTTTAGGATAAAAAAATACCATGATCAAGGATTTAAGGGCTGTTGAAAAGATGACCTGAAATACATACAACTAACCTTCATATTTAAACCCAAGGTCTCTCCCTCTGCTAAGAGCCTACAACACCTTAGTTGCTATTGCTACTAATTTCAGAGATGATTCCAAGGGGGCCAAAAGCTCCAACCCCAAATCGCTCCAACTATATAATGACATTTCCAATTGTAAATACCAAGTTCTGCATATATAGTGTGTGCACAAATTTTCATACACTCCATGTATGTAACAAGTATATAAATGAGTACCTAATAAAGAAGTAGCAGACTTAAAGTCTCATAGAATCTTTCTGCTCCATGGAGGTAGATAAATGGAAGGAATATAGAGACAGGAGATAGCTAAGTCAAAATTTGATGAGGTTACAGTTCCAATCCATGTGAAGCACCATTCCACTCATATCCCCACCAATACTTTTAAAAGGTGCTATTTTCATATTCTCATTTTAATTTAAAATCTAGTAATAGCCTAGAAATTAACTTCTATTTTACTGAAATATGAAAATTTAAGTAGTTCCATACTGATCTAGATAGTTGGTAATTTCTCAATCTTTTTACTACTGCACATGACACTATCAGTAACTAAAAAGAGAAAGAAAAGAAAACATAGACTCCAGTGGTTAATAAGGTAAACAGAATCTTAACCAAGATATAGAATAAAACAGGGTTTGTGAGTGTGGTGGCTAGCTTTTTGTCAACACAATTGAGGCAAGCCAGAATCACCTGAAAGGAGGAAACTTCAATTGAGAAATTGCCTCTGATGAGCTGTGATGTGGAAGTGTAATAAACCCTTTCCCTTCAAGTTGCTTTTGGTCATGGTGGTTTTCCGAGACAGGGTTTCTCTGTGTAACAGGTCATGCATGGTGTTTTATTGCAGTAATAAAAACGCTAACTGGAACAGTAGGTAAGATTTGGTTCTGGAAATGCTTAGTTAGATGTGCTCATGAGACAAATGTCTAGTGAGTAATATGTTCTGTGGATTCTAAACTCAGGAAACTGGTCCAAGCTGGAGACAGTCATTTTGGAGTACTGGCCATAATGCCAGACATGAATATTAATAGAGCTAACCAGAGAATACTGATTATTTTGTTATACAGTGGGAAGTGTACAAGAACCTACAGTCCTTCCTCACTTTCTCAAGATCTTTGCTCTCCCCGTGCTCCCTCAATGTCAACACTCTCTACGTCATTCCCCAGAGCCCATGAACACACTCCTTTCTTCCTCTCATGGAAAGTCTTGTCCTGAATGCACATTCTTAGTTCTTCTCCTGCACAATCCAATCAGTAAGGTTTATCTCCCTTTCTTTTCTCAAATTCAGCCAGTTTCTGCTTCTTTCTCACTGTTGCTTTGAACAGGGTCACTTCCAATGGCCATATTCCTAAATCAAAGGTTTTTGTCTGTATCTGACTAGATACCCCAGCAATATTCAACAGCTCACTATTCTTTCCTGCTTGAAATACATTCTCCAAAGAGCTCAAGGAGTCATGATTCAGGTCTTCCTCTGATCACTCATTCATTTAACAAATCATAAGAAAACATCTACTATGTGCCAGATACTTTTCTGGTATATAGGACAAATCAATAAGTAAACTAAATCTCTGCCTTAAAAAAAATCTGTGTGGGGCTGGAGAGATGGCTCAGTGGTTAAGAGCATTGCCTGCTCTTCCAAAGGTCCTGAGTTCAACCCAGCAACCACATGGTGGCTCACAACCATCTGTAATGAGGTCTGGTGCCCTCTTCTGGCCTGTAGACATACACACAGACAGAATATTGTATACATAATAAATAAATTTTAAAAAGTAAAAAAAAAAATCTGTGTGTTTGTGTGAGTGGCGTGTGCACATGAATGTGTGTTTATGTACATAGAGGGGCCCTTGGGAAACAGAAGAGGGCTTTGGATCCCCTGAAACTGGAGTTATAGATGGTTGAGAGCCATCTATTGGTGCTGGTAATGAACCTGGGTCCTCTGCAAGGGAATCAAGTACTCTTAACTTCAAAACCATTTCTCTAGCTCATCAAAGTTCTGCTTTTGAGGAACTTCTTTTTTATTGGTATAGGGAAAGGCAATAAACATAAAAAAGTAAGTTAAGAGGTGATGAAAAAAGCAGGATGAGCAGTGCTGAAAGTATGTATGTGGGAGAAGACCGCAAAATTCAACACGGTGGTATCTGTAGCTATTACTAAGACTCCAACTTACTGGCTAATAGTGAAGGAGTAATATAATAGGAAGTAAAGCAGCAAGGAAGGAGAGATAAAGACAGACACCAGGTAAAGACTTGATGAGATCACCATTGTTTTTAAAAAAAATACTGTGGGAAATGGGAGTCTTTACAAGGTTTTGAACTGGTAAGTTACAGATATGTCTTATACTAATCTGCTGCTGTGTTAGTGGCTAAGTAGGGTAAAGTAGATGACAGATTATCATGTATCCTAACTTGAGCGTACTGCTCAGAATGATGAGTGGCACATTTTGGATACTCTGGGGGTAGAGAAAGACAGCACAGCTTCCTAATGGGTCAGATATCAGGTGAGAATAGGGTAAGGTGGTGAGAAAGAGCAAAAGTGAGTGGGGCTGAGTGAGGAGTCAGGCAGGACCCTGAGGCCTGGCCTGTGAGGTGTGGGAAAGGTGGAGGTGTGATACTGATAACAAGCTGACCTTGGGGGCTGGAGAGAGGAAGGCTCAGCAACTAAGAGTATGGACGGCTTTTCCAGAGCACCCACACGGTGGCTTAAACCATTCATAACTCCAAGACTGCGCACACGCGCACACACACACACACACAGGCAAAATACCCATACAAAGAAAGATAAACTAGTAATAAAGAGTTGTCCTTTTGGACAAACCATTATCTCCCAAGGGCTTGTTTCCTCTCCCCAATATCTAAATGCTGGGATTCTGTGAGACTCAAGATTTCTGTCTCCATTTGGATGATTATATCTATTCCTAGGGTCATAAATATCACCTAGATATGCAGCCTTCAAATTGGAATCTCCAGTCTACATTTGTCCCCTATGTTCTAGAATGTTTCATCTTGATCCTTTCAAAAGCATCTACTTCTAGCTCAACATGGTCTCAGCTTTTCTATTCTTCCACTGACACTACCTTATTTCAGCCACCCGAACTTCTGGCCTTCAGCAGTCCTTTTCAGAAGTGGCCCTCTCATTTCTATTTCCAACAGCCTTTATGACTGTACACACCAAAACAGAGCTGTTCTTTTATAGTTTTTCTTGTCTATTTTCTAATACTATGATGTAACAATCCAGCAAATAGAGTCTATAGGGCATTTTCTTGATTAATGATTGATTGGATAGGGCCACCCCTGGGCAGGTGATCCTGGACTGTATAAGAAAGCTAGCTGAAGAAGCTGTGTAGAGCAGGTGAGTACACCACTCCTCCACAGCTTCTGTTTTAGTTCCTGCCCTCAAGTCCCTTTTTGAGCAACTGTGACGTGGAAGTATAAGCCAAATAAACCCTTTCCTCCCCAAAGCTGTTTTTGGTCATGGTCATTTACCACAAGAGTAGGAATCAAACTAGAATACTGGGGAAATGATCAACAAAGATATTCATGACTCTCTCACTTCATAGAATTAAGAGTCCAGGACCTCAGTTCTGTGTCACATATCAGTGGTCTCTTTCCTTAGGAGGCTAAGACAGAAAGATTACAAACATAAAAGTAGCCTGTGCTCTGTAGTCTGCAAACCACAACCCCACAGCACAAACACAAGCAGCCACAGAAACAAAACAAACCAACAAAACTTAACCCCACAGTATAAAGTTACTGTTTAAAATAGTTCACTTGCTTTCTATGGGCACTCAGATTTAACACTCAATTGCACCACAGTGCAGGCAGAGACTGCTCTTTTGTTCCCCAGCTGCTCAGACCCGAATATCACACAGAAACTATATTAAAATTACAACACTGCTTGGTCACAGCTCAGGCATATTTCTAGCTAGCTCTCACATCTTGAATTAACCCATTTTTTTTTTATTAATCTGTGTATTGCCACGAGGCTGTAGCCTACTGGTAAGGTTCCTAAGGTTCCAGTGTGTCCTTCTCCTGGCAGCTACATGGCGTCTCTCTGACTCTGCCTTCTCTGTCTGTTCAGATTTCCCGTCTGGCCTTGCTCTGCTAAGCCATTGGCTAAAACAGCTTCTATGTTAACCAATGGTAATAAAACATATTCACAGCATACAGAGGGGAATCCCACATCACTACAGTGAATTACTAAGAATCCTGGATGAACTGGTCTTTGGCACTGTTTTATGCCCTCCTCCCTCTCCTAATTGTGATTCAGCTTCTTTTGAGTTTGTCAAGTATGTTGGGATTTAGTAAATGCTGTCTTTCAACTCAGAAAGCTCTTCTTTTGAATGTACAACCCTCAGATATTGTTGTCTATTTAAGTCACCACCCAAACAAGGCGATCTCTGACCAGTCTCCACTCTGTCCAATTGTTATCACCTATCATGGACTGGCTGTCTCCTTTCCTTTACTAAGATGAAAGTTTCCTAGAGCAGGGACTGTCTTTGTTGTTCACTGATCTAGTCTGTATCATCTGTCTTTCTCCATATATGGTGCTTCAGAACCTGGCTAGTTTAAATCAAGATCCTCCTACCTCACTCAGCTTCCTAGGGCTGAGATTATGAGCATGTACCACCAAACCCAGCTCCTGGATGCTAATTCCATAAGACTTGAGAGCTGTGAATGTCTTAGTCATCATTATTTCCTGGAGTTCTTCAGAGGATGAGGTGTTTAGTAGTTTACTGATGTTTGCTTAATACACCAGGGAAGGAGGGAAAAAAAGCTAAGAATGGTACTGAGAAGCAAAGAAGGAAAATTTCAAGACTGTGAATTTACTGCTTTTATGTCTGACTCCGTTACCGCTACCTCAGCTATATTGTCTTCTACTATTACCCCTCTCCCATCCATTCAGTCTTCATCTGGAGGGAAGGCTTTTAGAAATGGCTTCCTAAATTGGAGAGTAAAAGAATGAGAATGAGCAGAAATTAGTTAAGTATCCCTCTTAACTGTAAAGTCATGTAATATATCCTCCTTAAGAAGGATCCCTACTTCTTCACTGGTAACAATCATTAATAAAAAATGGTGACATAAATAAAGGCCAACTCTCACCTAAAAGAACCACCTGGTTGAGTATAGCAAAAGCTAAAGTGTTTAGTTGTTAATGTTACAAGAAATGCACTGGTGATCTAGCTGAAGGTCAAGTTGTAACTACCTGGCAAAATACCATGAAAAGAGGGTTGCTTGAAGCCAAAATTAAAGAGACACTGACTATCGATAGTGGAATTTGCTATACTGTTCAAGATCAAGAGCCTGAAATTTTGAACAACTGAAGCCACATCCTAACACTAAAGCAGTGGTTCTCAACCTTCCTAATGCTGTGACCCTTTAATACAGTTCCCCCTGCTGTGGTGACCCAACCATAAAATTATTTTCATTGCTACATCTTAACTGTAATTTTGCTACTGTTATGTACTGTAAACATCGCCTACACAACCCCTGTAAAAGTGTTGTCTGACCCCCAAACACAATCCACAGGTTGAGAACCACTGCACTAAAAGATATGACTTAGAGAGCCTCAGGTGTTTTCAATAAACTTTCCACTGCTGGGAAAACACTTCCATCTAAGATGCACTGCAGCCAGGCATGGTATCTCATACCTCTAATCTTAGCATTTCAGAGGCAAAGGGATCAAGAGTTGAATAATAATAATAAAAAAAAACCTCAACAACCAGATGACATGTAATGCAGCCTCAAAAAGCAAACAAAACAAAAAATAAACAATAAAAAGATGTTTTCCAAATTCTCAGGGAATAATCTGATGAAATCCTCATTCTTAGATTCTCAAGAATGGTACAAAGCACTTCTGACAAAGTAACAATTTCTTGGGGGAAGGGGAATGCTTTACAGCTACATTTCAATCTGTTCTCACTGGCAAGGTAGAACATGAGCAGATACACCCTAAGAGTCAATGCCAACCTCCATCCTAAATTACTTTAGAATAGTAATAAAAGGAAGAGGGCTTTGTCCACTTTGACTTGGAGCAGGTATACTATCCAGCCAGACTAGAAGAAATGTAGAAAAGAATGTCATGGACTGTGAGATAATAAAACCCTGACATTCTGAATGAGGGAGCACCCAGAAGAGTACTCCAAAGAAGTTACTGAAGCCAGCTCTCTAAGTCCAGGAAGAGCCAAGACAAATGCTGTAGCTAAGATCTTACATTACAAGACACAGTGAATCAAGGCCTGAACTGTTGAGCAGACTAATCAGTATTGGGGTTTCTGTTGTAATATTTAATTCCTGAATCAAACCCCCATCCTGCAAATAAAGTACAACTGCAGTCCCAGGCAAAGAATGTGGATACATTTTGTGGCTACATCATAAATACGATGTTAGAAATGGTATTAAAGGTCTGGAGAGATGGCTTAGTGGTTAAGAACATGTATTGTTCTTGCAGAGGACCCAAGTTCAATTCCCAGCACCCACATGAGGCAGCTTACAATTGTTTGTAACTTCAGCTCCAGGGGATGGCCCTAACCTTAGGTACATGCACATATACAGACATATGCACACAAATAAATAATAATAAAAATATTTTTTAAAAAGAGAAATGGTATTAAAGGTTTTTGAGATTTTTATTTGTTTTTCGAGACAGGGTTTCTCTGTTTAAGTCCTGGCTATCCATGAACTCACTCTGTAGACCAGGCTGGCCTTGAAACTAACAGAGATCCACCTGTTTCTGCTTCCCCAGTGCTGGGATTAAAGGCATTTGCCACTATGCCTGGCTGGCTCTTGAGATTTTTAATAATTTATTTTTATTTTATGTGCATTGGTGTTTTATCTGCATGTATATCTGTGTGAGGATGTCAGGCCTCCTGGAACTGAAGTTACAAACAGTTATGAGCAGCCCTGTGACTACTGGGAATTGAACCAGGTCCTCTGGAAGAACAGTGTTCTTAGCTGCTGAGCTATCTCTCCAGCCTGGTTTTTGAGATTTTTAGTAGGATTGTTTTAGTAAACAATAAAAATGACAGAAATCATCATATTGTTTGTAGATGACCTGTCAAAGACTTGAGTTGAGACAACTACTATTCTACTTTTCTACACCAAAGGATGAACGACCTGTCAAATTACCTACTCTATGCAGAAATCCCGCATGCCTCTGAAAGACGGTAAGCAACCCATGTTCTGATACTTCCAACTAGATCCATAGTTGACTAGAAAAGGCTTCTTGTAACCTTTCTCCTACTGTATACCAGCCACATCCATCCACTCTTCAAGAGTTGTACATATGTGAACACGGTCCATCCAGTCTTCTTTAGTCTTTAGAAATCCAGTTTTATATCTACTGCCTGCATAATGAATTCTACATGCTCTTATTCCACTTTCTTCCTATGGAAGAAACTTCTTCTAAGCAGTTCACCAGCTCAATATGAGTACCAATAACATACTACAAATCAAAACAGTGCTACATCTCTTGGCTACAACTATATAATGCATGTTCATTTTCAACTTTTCATTCTTCACAGCATAGCACATGTATTGTCTTCCTATCCACTGTCTATATACCTGGATTTCTTTTTAAAATTAATTTATTTTTATTTTATTTGCATTGGTATTTTGCCTGCATGTATGTCTGTCTGTCTGTATGAGGGTGTCAGGTCTTGGAGTTATAGACAGTTGTTAGCTGCCATGTGAGTGCTGGGGATTGAACCAGGGACCTCTGGAAGAGAAATCAGTGCTCTTAATTGCTGAGCCATCTTTCCAGCCCATACTTGGATTTTTAAAACCACAGTCTTTGTACATTTTCCTGTACTGACTGACACTTTTCTGCACACTCCAAAAGTATTTCAGGAGGGGCTGGAGATGGCTCAGTGGTTAAAAGCACTTACTGCTCTTCCAGAGAACTGGGGTTCAGTTCCCAGCACCCACATGGCAGCTAACAATTATCTGTAACTCCAAGATCTGACACCCTCACACAGACATGCATGCAGGAAAAACACCAATGTATGCACACACACACACACAAAAAAACCCCATACTGTCTGCATGCACAAAATGCTCAGACCATAAAAAATATTCTTTAAGAAAAAAAAAAAAGATAAGGAGCTGGAGAGATGGCTCAGTGGGTAAGAGCACTGGTTCCTCTTCCAGAGGTCCAGAGTTCAATTCCCAGCACATACATGACCACTCAGAACCATCTGTAACTCCAGTTCCAGAGGAATCTGTTACCGTCTTCTGGCTTCCAAAAGTACTGCATGTACATGGTGCACACACTCGCAGGCCAAACAACCACATACATAAAATGTTGATTAGACAGAATTTTAGTGCCAAAAATTTCATACTTAGTAAAATTAGAGCCCAAACTCACTTGTTTGTATACATTCTGTGATGACACCCAAAATTTTAAAAAAGAAAAAAATCAATTCATATCCTGTATCTGTATAGTTGGGGGCAGAGAAATAGAAAGAAAAGGAAATCATTTTCTGTGTATTTTTTCTTAGAAATGACTTCTTAAAATTGTATTACCTAGAAGTATGTTACCTAGTTCAATAATAAAAAGCAGCTAACAGAAGAAAAAATATCTGTTTATGTAATTATCTCAATCACAAAAAGAAGTTAATTCCCATAAGGGGCTGTCATCTGATTAATTGAACTAAGAGTTTTTTTGTGTGGAAAGACAAAACCATTTTTCATTTTCTCTAGCATTCACACCTCTCATTCTTATTGACAAAGCACACCTTTCCTGCTCAATTAAACCTTTAAGCTTTAATTGGCTATTTTAAATTTTTTTATATTTATTTATTTATTTATACATACATACAGTATCCTGCCTGTAGGCCAGAAGAGGGCGCTAGATCTCATTACAGATGGTTGTGAGCCACTATGTGGTTGCTGGGAATTGAACTCAGGACCTCTGGAAGAGCAGTCAGTGCTCTTAACCTCTGAGCCATCTCTCCAGCCCCGCTATTTTAAATTTTTAAAAAATGCGTTTGCATCTCCAACTCTATAAAATACAAACACAAATAACTGCGTGGTCAGGCAATTACCAAGTATCACCAAAGACCACAGACCGAGCACCCAACAGTACGCCTACATGAACACAAATGCTAACTCACTACCCACAGAGAAAATGTGGGTAGGCATACTTACTTAAAAATAAATAGGGCTGAGCATGTAGCTCTGCAATAGCAAATGTGTTTAGTAGGGTCAAGGTACTTACTGGGTGCCATACCCAGCACAGGAAAACAGAATTAGTAAGTGCTCCATTAATCTAATAATTTGGATTTTAAAATTTACAAGCTAGTCAGGTATGGGTGTGTGTGTGTGTGTGTGTGTGTGTGTGTGTGTGTGTGTGTGTGTGCGCGCGCGCGTGCGCATACATTGGTGTGTGTGGCGGAAGCAGCAGTGCACGCCTTTAATCCCAGCAATAGCAGGTGGCTCTCTGTAGTTTGAAGCTAGCCTGGTCTACAAAGTGAGTACCAGGAGAGTCAGGGCTGTTACATAGAGAAATCCTGTCTTGAAAAACCCAATAAACAAACCCCCAAATTACAAAGCCATCTTTTAAAGACCTCCTTATTTTCTAGGGTTGAAATGTAGGACTTTCAAAAATGTAATTGAGTATCAATTCTTTAGCAATTATTTTTATAATAATTGTGTGTGAGAGTGTGTATAAGTGCCAGGTTAGGTATTTTTATGGTTCTCCATTTTTTAAAGCAGGGTCTTACATTGACCCTGGGGCTCATTGAGGAAGGGCTGGCTAATAAGCCCCAAGGATACTTCTGTTTTTACCTCCTAGAGCTGGGATTATAGCCATGTATCAATACAACTGTTCTTTTTTTTTTTTTATGTGGTGGTGATCTGAACTCAAGTCCTCATGTTTTCAACTTAAGCACTTTATCCACTGAGCCATCTCCCTAGCCTCCTTAGTAATTATTTTATGATTTACCTTTTATACCTAACTTAATTTTACAACCTAAAACTGTCTATAAGTGAATTATGAGTGATGAGTTGGTCCCTATGCTATTTAAATTTCCATTTCAATCTGGACAAACAATATAAAATACACATAAAATATGCTTTGAAATGTTGGGACGGAGGCTGGGTATACTCTACCCCATTCAGTGGTAGAACCCTTGTCTAGCATGTGCAAGGCCTTAGATTCCATCCTTGGGCTGGGAGAGGAGTATGTTGGGGAAGAACTGAGAGGGCGGGATGGAGTAGGAGCAACAAGGTCACACCATAAACCCACATCTCTAAATACTACTATTTTCAGACATGAACTCACTAATACACCAAATTCTTGAAAGGTGGCAACTAAGATCGTCCTTGGCTATTTTTATCAAGTGAACATAATCGAAGTAACATTACCCCTCTGGATTATGTAGCAGTTGGTTGTGACCATTCGCCAAATAGGTTGGCTAAATGGTCAAGCAGGACAATTCAAATTAGCCGAGATTTGGCCTCAGTGCTCTTTTCTTGCCAGCGTCCACAGGCGTTTTCAGCTCACCTACCTGAGGTTTTCCCAAGCTTTTCCCTCTTAGAGAGGCTCCCAATTCAGGAAGCATGATTCCTGATAGCACGTACATTTTAAAATGGGGACAGGTCAAAGCAAACAGACCTACCATCAGTTTCACTGTAAAAGCAATGTCTGCGAGCAAGAAAATCTTTCTCGTGCTCTTCTGTCCAGCATTCCTGCCCCCAAAGGAACAAGAGTAACTTAAAATGTTTCTTTTTAAAAAGAACTTCTAAACAATCTTGACGCACACTGTAGCAAATGTTACCAAGCCATGATGACCTTTTTCGATTACCCGAGACTCACGAGGTTAAAAAGTTACAAACTGTCCTTTATAGGAGACGCATAAAAGGTTCAGTCAATATGCAGGCCCCATCCCTGGCTATTTTAAATACCTCAAAAAACCTTAGCACTCTAGTATCATAAATAAATCTCAGGATGACTCAAAACGAGTCTCAAAATCCTAGATCCAAGCTCTAGTGTGTGTTCCATCTTGTCTCTCGCTCACTTTCCACCCCAACTTGTGCGTGTGCGTGTGTGGCAGAGGCCACCCACACTCAGCCTAAGTAGATCTCAGGTCTCCCAAAGCTGCCTGTTTCCGGTTTTAGTCTCTCCAGAAACCTAAACCAATTAACTCTAATGAGTCAATAGCCAATAAAAACAACTCCTAAATTACATTTTCTCAGTTTACGAAGGCCGCTATAACTTAAGGGATTGGGAAGAGTTACCGTGGAACTTGCAAAGAGTGAATTGTCTAGATAATTACTTTTTCAAATCACAAGGTCTACTAAGCCTTTCTGTGTGCAAGAGGCCCTTCAGGGTAGCAAGACCGGAAGTCGGTGCAGGTATTGTTGATACAGTAAAACAAAACAAAGCACCTCCCCCCCATCAACCCATGCAAACAAACAAACAAAAGCCCTATCACCAAAACAACTTCCCGAGAGCACGCTCACCCCACCCGTCATTACGAGCCCCGAGAGAAAAGAGCGAGACGGCTCAGGCAAGAGAGCCCGGGGAAAGGTCGGCGCCGGGGCAGGGCGGTGTGGCTTGCGGCCTGCAAGCCCGAGCCTGCAGATGGGGCGTGCGGGAGGCGACGCGGGACCGGCGTTTACCTGCGGCGAAGTGGAGCGGGGTGGACTTCCTGCCCGCCGTGTCTCGGCTGTTCACCTTCTCAGGCGTCACCAGCCTCTTCACCCGCTCCACGTCCCCGTTGCGGCAAGCCTCGAACAGCTCGCGGGCGGACGGCTCGACGGCCTCGGCCACGGCGCTCGCACAGGCCGCGCCCCCGCCGGCACAGCGGCGACCAGACATGATCCTGGCCGCCGCCGCCGCCAGCAGCAGCGCCAGCAAAGGCAGCAGGAGCCCCGGCCCCGCGAGCAGGAGGGCGAGGCCCCCCGCAGGAGACGCGCTCAGGGCCCGGGCCGCTCGGCTCCCCGCTGTCACCAGAGCCGCCGCAGGCCCATGGCCGCGTCGCCGCGCGCCCCCGCCACGACTCCGTGACCCCCGGCTGCCCCACCGCGGCGGAGGCAGCGCGAACCCGCCCGCCGAGCCCTGGAGCGACGCGGCGGCGGAAGCAGCCGAGACCACTCCTGCCAGCTCGGTCGGGTCCTGGGAGCGCGCGTGACGTTAACCCGCGCGTGCGCAGTGGCTGCGCTCCGGCCGGGCCGGTCTGGGCGAGCGGAGCCGCGCGGAGGGGTTTGTGGGAAATGTGCCGCGAGAGCCTTTGGTTGCGGGGAGGGAAGGGGCTCCGGCCCACCGCCATCTTTAGGGAACCTCTGCTGAAAACTGGGGAGCTGCCTTGTCTTTTCCTTAAAGCATAGACCTCCCAGAATGAGTTTCATTGCTCTTATACTGAAAATGAATCTTTGCAAGTTTTGTTCCGGGCATGCATTTTCTTTTGGAAGTTTTAGGGTGTTTCTATATTTTTGCTTCCCCTGGGAGATTCCTGCTCCCCGCTCCCTCCCTCGCCCGTTTTCTTTGCCTGTCTCTTCACTAAACCCTCGGCATCCGCTTTTGTTTTTCATATAAGCCTTTTCTCGGAAATGGACCCGTTGCTCTTATTGAGAAGTCTAGATGAACGCCCCTAAATCAAGAAAGCGATGCGAGTTAATCTCAACTCTAAAGCAACAATTGGGGGTGGGGAGTGACTTTGATTAGCTACACTTCCCATCGTAAATTATTAGCTCAGTGCTAACTGGAGAATCTATATATAAATCAGTACTGTTACCGGACGTGGCCGAGGGGCCGGTACACTGAAATTGCACATCAAGAAAGTTTTCTAAAGTTTTTTTTTCTCCCTGTGATCAAAAAAATACAAGCCACAGTTCATTTTTGTGTTTAAGGCAGTAGTGATATCTTTGTGTATGATCTTGTTTCAGGAACCTGAAAGAAAGGTATATATAGATTTTGCTCTCATGAAAGTGCTGGCCTTCGTCACGCTGACAAGCATTTCCCCCTGTGAATTGACTTAACCTGTTTTTCAGGAAATCCAGTTTTTGTTTGGGAGTGATGACTCACTGCTGTGGGAGAAAAGCAGGGTACACTTTTTTGAACATTTTAGTAAATGAGAGCATTGTTATATATATTTATTCTATAATCATTTTAGGCTATTTAATGTAAACTTAAATTAATGCATATTAATAAATATTCACGAACACACCAAGGATTAGAACACTACTAAGATGATTTTCTTTATTTCATCCACTTGCCAAATATATTCCCAATTATTTTTTATTAGTAATTTCTGCTTAAGTATTTCCTTCTAGTATATGTATCTTAAGCAACATCAGGCTGAGACAGCAAACATTACCTACTCCCACCATCTCCCACCCCTAACACTTAAAAAAAAAAAAAAAAGCATGATTTCTGGAGAAACGCAGTTGAAAACCACATTAGGATGGCTGCTCTAAAGCAAACAAACAGAAAATAGCAAATGCTGGTGAGCTAGGACAAACTAAAATCATTTCTCACTCTTGATGGGATCACACATAAGTAGTGTACTCATTATAGAAAACAATTTGGCACCTCCTCACAAAACTTAACTAATTGGGTCTGGAGAGATGGCTCAGTGGTTACGAGCACTGTTGGCTCTTCCTAGGACTTGGGTTCAATTCCCAGTACCCATATGGTGGTGCACAGCCATAGCTCCAGTCTCAGGATCTCTTGTCCTCTTCTGGCCTCCCCAGACAACAGGCACACATGTGGTGTAGACAAAATACCAAAACATAAAATTAATTGATTAAGCCATTTTAGAAGTTAGTGTGGTGGTTTCTCAGGAAACTGGGAATCAACCTCAAAACCCAGCTACTCTTAGCATATACCCAAAGGATGCTCAATCACACCACAAGAACACTTGCTCAACTATGTTCATAACAGCTTTACTTATAATATCCAGAATATGGAAAACACCCTAGATGTCACTCAACCGACAAATGGATAAAGGAAATATACATTTATGCAATGAAACATTATTCAGCTATTAAAAGCAAGAACACCAGGGCTGGGCAGTGGTGGTGCACACCTTTAATACCAGCACTCGGGAGGCAGAGGCAGGTGGATCTCTGAGTTTGAGGCCAGCCTGGTCTACTAGAACTAGTTCCAGGACAGGCTCCAAAGCTACAGAGAAACCCTGTCTTGAAAAAAAAAAACCCACAAAAAAAACCCAACAACAACAAAACAAAACAAAAAGTCAAGGACACCAGGAAATTTTAAGGCAAATGGATAGAACTAGAAGAAAATATCATCCTGAGTGAGGTAACCCAAACTAAGAACTCATTCATAAATGGCTATTAGCTATAAAATAAAAGGTAACTATGCTAAAAATCCACAGACACAGAGAGACTGGCTAATAGGGAGGGTTCATGGGGGTACACTAGATCTCTCTGGAAAGGGAAAATACAAGAGATTTTGTGAGTGAGTCAAAGGCAGCTGGGGATGGAAACATGAACCATCATGTTGGGGAGGGAGGCATGGAGTATTGAGAGAGTATTGAAAGGGGGCATTTGGGGGTCAGATGAAAACCTGGCATGAGGTATTGGAGGAACTGCTTGTTTGTCCCAGCCACCCAGAACCAAAATAATCACACAGAAACTGTATTAATTAAATCACTGATTGGCCCATTAACTCTAGCTTCTTATTGGCTAACTCTTACATCTTAATTTAACCCATTTCTATTAATCTGTTTATCACCACAAGGTTGTGGCCTACCAGCAAAATTTCAGCACATCTATCTCCAGTAGCATATCCATGGCATCTCTCTGACTCTGCCCTTCTTTCTCCCAGCATTCATTCAGTCCTGCCTACCTCCATTCTGCCCTATCAACAGGCCAAGGCAGTTTCTTTATTCATTAATTGTAATCACAGCACACAGAGGGGACTCCCACATCAACAAGGGAATCTCCCAGGAATCTACAAGGAGGACTCTAATTAAGATTCCTAGCAATAGCAGATAAGCAGCCTAAGACTGGCCATCTTCTGTGACCAGATTGGTGCCTAGTCCAAATGTCATCAGAGAGTTTTCATCTAGAAACAGATGCAGAACCACAACCAAACATTAGAAGGAGTTTGGAGAATCCCACAGAAGATGTGGAGAAAGGATTGTAGGAGCCAAAGGGGTCAAGGATGCCACAAGAAAACTCACACAATCAACTAACCCCGGGCTCACAGGTGCTCATAGAGACTGAACCGACAGCTAGGGAACATGCATGGGACTGACCCAGGCACTGCATGTATGTGACAGTTGTGTAGCTTGAGCCTCTTGTGGGACTCCTAACAATGAGAGCAGGGGCTGACTCCGACTTTTGCTGACTTTTGCCTACTCCTCCTATCGGCTCATCTTGCCCAGCCTTGATACATGGGAAAGTGTGCTTACTTTACTGCTACTTGGTAAACCATGTTTTGTTTTGTCTCATGAGAGACCCATCCTTTCCTGAACAGAAACAGAAGAGGAGTGGATTAGTGAGTGGGAATAGAGGGGTACTGAAAGGAACTGGGAGGAGAGGAGGGAGGGAAAAATGCAGGTGGGATGCAAAGCAAACAGACAAACAAATTTATTTAAAGAAGTTAACATAGATCTACTTCTGGGTATAGTCAAGCAGTTTGAACGTAGAATCTCAAATATTTCCACAATCATTCACTATATGACTGCTCATAACAGCAAAGCGATACAAGCAATCCAAATGTTCCATGAGTGGATGAGTATGAAATGTGATAAATGCATATCTAACTCTCAACCTCCAGAAAAAAGGAATCTTATCACGTGCCCCAACATAGGTGATTACTGAGGATATAATGGTAAGTAAGGTAAGCCAGCTAATAGAGACACAAAGTAGTTTTACTTGTATTCATTCAGAGAACAGCATTAGCAAATTACTACAGTATTTTAATTTTTATTTTATTTTTTAGTTAAAACAAGATGTTCATTGGTTTGGTTTGATTTCTTCAAAACCTTTTTTTCTTGGCTTATGGAAGGCTATCTCCTCACTGTAAACTCAAATGATCTTTCCTCTACATGCACATGTAGGCAGAGGTTTTTTTTTTTTTTTTTTTGTGTGTGTGTGTGTGTGTGTGTGTGTCCCAGCAGTCACCCCAAATAACCACACAGACAAATGTTATTAATGCTTTGCTGATAGCTTAGGCTTGTCTCCAGCCAGCTCTTACAACTGAAATTAATACATTGCTATTCATCTATGTTCTGCCCCGAGGCTCCTTGACCTCATCTATGAACTCCCCATGATGCTTCTTCTGCATCTGGCTGGAGACTACTCAGGCACTGCCCTTCTTGTCAGCATTCTCTCTGCCACCAAAATCCTGCCTAGCTATTGGCCATTTAGCTTTTCATTAACAATGAGAATAACACATCTTCACAGTGTACAGAAGAATTATTCCACAGTGTTTCCTCCTTTATGTCTAATTAAAAAGAAAGATTTTTAACTTTAACATAGTAAAATTATATATAACAAAAATAGTTATTAATAGGTTTTCTGTTCCTGGATATTAGATTTCTCCTCAGATACAGTAAGCCAGATCAAGCTGAGTTGAAAAAGTAAAAGAACAGTTTTGTTTTGAGCAAAGCAATTCCCAAGTGAGTTCTCCAGTCCCCGGACTGAGACAGGAGAAGAGACAGGAGAAGTCACGTGCCCAGACTAAAGCAGGGATATACCCTGCAGGTGAGGAGTAATACTGTGTCCTCCATCAACTGGGTTT
This sequence comes from Dicrostonyx torquatus, assembly GCA_028555095.1. Lineage (NCBI taxonomy): Eukaryota > Metazoa > Chordata > Mammalia > Rodentia > Cricetidae > Dicrostonyx > Dicrostonyx torquatus. The sequence continues at coordinate 2,524,825 of JAQHUG010000199.1, forward strand.
GTGCCTGAGTACAGTACACTTTAGGTGGGATCTTGGCCTCTGCAGTCGCCAAGAATGTTTAATTGAGCTTTTGGTGCCTTTTATTTGTTGGAAATTTTTTGAGAAGACTGGGTTTGGGGAGAAAGAAATGGGGTCTTCTGGATCAAGCTGGAGGAGCTGGAGATTTTCAGCAGAACAGTTATCATTTAAGAATTACAGTTAACAATATCCAGTCCATTCATATTTGGCGAATTTAGGGAAAATATTCTATTATTTATCTTATCTTTGTGAGTCTTAAGTTTTATACCTAATTTACCTTTTATGATAACTAAAGAAAACTTTAACTCTGATTATTTAGTCTTTAACTCCATCAAAGACCCCAGAAGGGTGTAATGTTACCTAGTGACTGGGCTATCTGGCTGTCTGGACAATCACCTAAATTTCTGTAATGTTGGGGTATCCAACTTTGGCCTATAGGCCTAGCATATCTGATATATGTTTCTGAGAAGCAGGGGATTTTGAAGGACTTCCTACCTTGTCTTGGCAAAGTTTGGCTGATACACAATTCTAATTACTTTTAATAATAAAAACCCAGAGTTTTGGGCAGTTGCTTTTTTTGCATCATGCTGGTCCACTTTGAGGCAAGGACAGTTTTTTG
>JAQHUG010000199.1:2560284-2588963 GCA_028555095.1 Dicrostonyx torquatus
TGAATTTTCATTCTCATTTTATTTTTGCTTTATTTTTGATTCTGTAACTCAGGCTGGTCTTGAGTTTGCAGCAATCCTCCTGCTTCCTGACTTTATCTTAATCTTAATAGGACCGCACTGAAGAGTGTTGGTCAGGTTTACCATTCAGGAATGTTTTTCTGGGCTGGAGAGATGGCTCAGCAGTTAAGAGCACTGCTCCTTTTTCCAGAGGTCATGAGTTCAATTCCCAGCAACCATATGATGACTCACAACCATCTGTAATGAGATCTGGTGCCCTCTTCTGGCCTGCAGGCAGGCATATAGACAGAACATTGTATACTAAATAAATAAATCTTTTTTTTTATTTTTTCGAGACAGGGTTTCTCTGTGGCTTTGGAGCCTGCGCTGGAGCTAGCTCTTATAGACCAGGCTGGTCTCAAACTCACAAAGATCTGCCTGCCTCTGCCTCCCGAGTGATGGGAAATAAATCTTTAAAAAAAAATTTTTTTTTCTCAGGCTACTGTGAGATGGGTCAAGAGGAACAAGGAGAAGTGAGGTCAGTAAAAGGGCTGTTACTGAAGTTGAGAAGGGGAAGCAAAGTGGCCTTCGGTGAGCCAGAAACCCAGAGGAAACCATTACGGGTTTGAGATGTTTTTTGGAGGCAGAATTGGAAAGCACGAGTGATGTTAGAACTGGGAGCCAGGAAGTGGACCTCAATGTTTGTTTCCAGGTTCCTGGTTTTGAGTTACCCATCTGATTGATGGAGGTGTCATTTCCTGAGTTTTATAAGATGGCGGCAGGCTTGGATGGGTGAGGGTGGAACACAAAGAGTTTTTTCTTTAATCGTTTGTACTTTTGTCCTTGATTAACATACTTAAGGAATCTCTCGAAAAACTCATCAAAGGGCTGGAGAGATGACCCTACAGTTTAGAACTCTGGCTGCTCTTGTAGAGGCCCTGGGTTTGATTCCTAGCACCCACCCGATGGCTCACAATCATCTCTAACTTCAGATCCAGTGGATCTGATGTCCTTTTCTGGCCTCTAGGGTACTGCATGCACATAAGGCACAGACCTACACATCTGCTGTGGGACAATGGTCTGTACCCTGTCAATTGTAGTTTGATAAAACACTGATTGGCCAGTAGTCAGGCAGGGAGTATAGGTAGGGCAATTAGAACAAGAGAATTCTGGGAAGAGGAAACAGTCAGTCAGTCTGCAGTCATCATCCAGACGCAGAGGAAGCCAGATACAGAGCAAGCAAGATGTGACTGCCTTGCCGAAAAAGGTACCAAGCTACGTGGCTAACAGACAAGAGTTATGGGCTAAGTTATAAGAGTTAATAAGAAGCTTAAGCTACTAGGCCAACCAGTTTATAGTTTATAATTAATGTAGACCTCTGTGTATTTCTTTGGGGCTAAATGGATGTGGGACCTGACGGGACAGAAACCTTCAGTCAACACACACTCATAAGATAAAAATGAGTCAATCTTTTTGCTTTTTTGTTTTTTGAGACAGGATTTCTTGGTGTAACAACTCTGGCTGTCCTAGAACTCACTCTGTAGACCAAACTGGCCTCAAACTCATAAAGATCCGACTGCCTCTACCCCTCCTAAATGCTGGGATTAAAAGTATGCACCACCATGCCCGGTTTAAAATAAGTCAATTTTAGACATTTATCAAAGTTCTATATAGTGTATTTCAATCTCAAACTCACCATGTAGCCTAAATTGTCCTCAAATGTAGTAATCTGTCTTCTTTAGTCTCTCTAGTGCTGGGGTTACAGGTGTGTACCACATCTGGCTTTTCAACTCTATGCTCTTGTTCTTATCCTGTTTTATCTTGGGCAGGCTAATCTTATTAAAATCCCATTGTGAAGATTAAACAAGGTAACAGAAAATGTCATGCAGTTTCTGGAACATGATAGTAGATCCTTGCTAAGTTTCAGATTTGCCATTACCAGCTGAATTTAAACCTATTGCTTATACCTTCTTCATGAGCCTGTGTGTCCCTCCAAAAGAGGGACTTTGCCTTCTCCATTTTTGTATTTTCCAAAGCCATGCATAATTGATTATTCCCCCAGCACAGTACACTTCTGGATTTGAGGAGGCAAATGCATCTTATCACATGACTCCCCCACTTCTCTAACTGCCCTGGTGGCAATCTAGTTCTGAGTAAGCAAGAGGAGATGCTGTCCTAAACCACTTACAGCATACTCAAAAGCCCTGCAGCTTTTCTAAAGCTCAGCAGTTCAAAATTAGGTCTGGGGCCACCTGAACTGCTGCAAATGTTTATTTTCCACCAACCAGGAGGGAAGGCAACATAGTTTAATTCTCCGTTTAATTTCTTCACCAAACTAATACTCCAGTGCAAGTCTGGGTTGCTGAGTACAGGCGACTATATTCCAAGAAGAGGACAAGGTTCTCAAGGGAGGTTTCCTTGGTCTTACACTGATGTGCTTTTAAAAGAGTTAAGTAACAGTAGCTAGATGGGGATGCTCCCTGTGGGCAGCGTTTAGCCTTTAGGGGTGCCTAGTGTCACCACCGAAGCATCTTGTGACTGTGGCAGCTATAATGGTCTCACAGCATGGATTTTTTTTGTTCCCACATTTTGTTTTCTATAAAGAACAACTGGCCCCAAGATTAGATGGGTTAACGGGATTGAAGGGAGATTCTCTGAGAGACAAAGACATTACTGGTTTCTCCTCATGCTTAGTTTGGCTAATGATTTAGAACAGATTCCTACCCTTCTTCATTCAAGAAGGCCAAAGTATCTTGTGGTCTCGTTACAATCCTGGTCTGCTCAGCAGTAGTGACAGTCTAAAGTCAAAAGGATCTAGAAACCTTGTAACAGTTCCAGTAATGTGTCACCACTTCTGCAAGACATAGTTTAAAAAGCCACATTGGGAAGGAAGTGAAAATATGTCAAATTATAATAAGCGTCAGGTAATTGAATTATTCTAAGGGAAATAATTTGAAAAGTCACAGCTGTCAACTTTAGCTAATGTTAACTTAAATAATGTGTGTTTAAAAAATCCTGAAAAAGGGGTACATATGCTATATATATTAGTATCCTTAAAAAAAAAATCCACATCCCCTTTCTTAACAGGAGTAGAAAGGTCACAGTCAAGTGGAAAGTCACTGTGTATTTTTGGCTGGGAAAAGGAAAAATTTTGTCATACCATTGCCAAGAATCATCTCAATCATCCTCTCGGGGGTAATTTGAAAGCTCAATCTGAAGATCTTGTCAGAAATTTGGTATACCATTATCATCTGGAAGCTGATGTCAAAGAGCACACATAAAGCAAAAAATGAATTTGAAGGGAATGTATAACATTTCTTGTTTTTGTTTTTAAGACATAGTCTCACAATCTGACCCACACTGGCCTTGAACTCTTTATGTAGTTCTTTAGGTTGGCCTCAAATTCTCCATATTCCTGAGTTCTGGGACTGCATACATGTGCCATGACACTTGGCAATTTATAAATTGTTTAAACATTTATATGATAGACATTACTTTTAATATTTTATTATTAAGACTTTAAAAATTATGCACAAAAGCAAAAAGAATTGGTTAAAGTCTCTTAATGAATTTCAACTCTGCTTCAAAAAATGCTAAAAGTATTACATAATGAATCTTTTTTTTTCTGACCATTTACTTCAGATGTTGGAAACTACAATATGGGGGCCAAATCTAACTGCCAGGTCTATTTTTTAAATAAGGTTTTATTGGAACACATCCATGTCATAGTGTATCTGTAAGCATTGCATCTCAGATGTAAAGGCATCCTGGCAGTCGGGAGCCAAGGACGACCACAAAGTCACTGTAAGCATAGCTGCTTACAGCTCTGTTCCAGTGAAAGGTCCCCAATGCGGGTGTAACAACTGTGCTCCTGCAGGGGAGGGTTTCCCCAGCGTTTTCACCTTGTTACTGCTCTGCTCCAGAACAGTGTTACAGCTCTGCCCTGGTCCCCTGGAGTGGAACAACTGTGTTCGGCTAGGGGAGAGCTTCCTCAGCAAAAATGTTACAGTTTTGCTCTGCTCTGGCTCCCACAAAAGTTGTTACAGCTGGGCTCTGAAGGTCACACTGTACAACAAACCTCACTCAAGAGACGTATTGGGAAGGAAGACTCCAGGAGCATGGCTGCCTCTAGGGTGAGAAGCAGCAGCAAACTAAGCAGGGCACAGAGCTTATACACGGTTTCTTGGGCGGGCGGGGGACAACGACGACGACTTTCCAGGGTCACTTTGGATTGGTGGATTTTTATGGCCTGATTCTGGGGCAATCTCAGGGATTGGTGGGATTTCAAGCTCTGGTCCTGGGGTCAAGTCATGGTCAGGGTGTTTTTCTTTGGCTCTTTTCACCTTCATTATCTGTTCCTTTGGGCGTGGCAGAGAAGCTGTGGTGACCTGCAGAGGCCCCTAAGCCACAGTCATGGCAATGAAAGAAGCAGAATGATACACCATGTACTAGGTCTGTGGTAGCAGCAGTAGTGAGGCTGTTTGGTTTGCAGGATGCTAGAATGGATAGGAGGTAGAAGGCTAACTGAATTTGGACTTCTTGGTGGTGTAGTTACCCAGAAGTTGTCCAGAAGACTTCCCAGTGGTACAGCTGTCTGTGAGCAGCCCATGTTCCTCTGAATTTCCCCCAAATTAATCTGACTATTCTTGCAATACAATAACAAATCTGAGCAGTTCAAACAGAAAATGTAAAGTTCATATTATGTAATTCTTCATTACACTTCCAGCCGTCATCAATCCACTATACACTTGTGAGTGGAGCTCAGCTTCGTATTTACCCACGTAATTCCCAAGTGCTCATTCTGAGAGAGAACACTGAAACAAGTAACCACTCAGTTAATAACAAACTCTCTGTGGTGGCTCCTCTGTGACATAGGGCATGTGATGGTCTCCATAGCTACCCTGCCATCCATGCTCACAGTAAGGGAGGAGGTGGACGTGCTTCTTGAGGGAGAGTTAGCAGACCAGATGAGGAATCATTAAGCCACAAATTCGAGGTCAGCAAGCTGAAAGATTCTATAGTATGTTTACCATGATAAAGCAGATAACAGGGGAGCCCTGTGGCCACTCAGGCTGAACATAAAAGCTAGTATCGCAGCCTGGAGCCCAGGTGGGCATGCCTTCCTCTGCATCCTAGCCTTCCCCATTTGACTTGGGTCACTTATTCAAAAGGAGTGGGGATTCACTCATGCAGAATTGAAGGTGAAGGAGGGGCTGGACTTGGTGCTGCTAATGCCCCAGACTCCTTAACAAGGGATAACTTGTCTTTGCAAAATAGATTGTATTCTGACTACAATTTAAGGCCATTTTAATCTAATAAACAGCAATATTGTCTAACCCACAATTCCTCGGTCTTTTAGACTCAACATTTGAAATTTTTAGGCAAATCCCAACACTGTAATATCCTTCCCCATGGAGTTTGACTGATTGTCTTTGGAAAGTTCTTTTCGGGGTATCGCCATGAGAAACCTTATCCTCAGGGGTTGGAACTATCCTTCTGGGGAGACTTTGTCTTTTTGTCCAATGACATCAGTTCCTTGAATTCAAGGAACTCTCCGAAGGAGTACGCAAAATAAATCCACTTGGAAAACTCAAGGCATAGTTAGTATTACAAGAACTAATTCAGCATGAAACAGAACAAAATTACAAGCCAGGAAAAGAGGTAAAATTTTCAAAAACATTTGTCAGTCATTAAAGCATTCTTCACCCAGTAACACATGTGATTTGTTCATGGAGTCTGTCCACTGTGCCCATCGTGGTCCAGATTCTAGAATCTGATGGGTAAACAAAGCAAAGCTTCATCTCTCATGGAGATTATACTGTTAGTAGCCAGACAGAAAGGAAGTACTGTGAATAAGAAACGCACATAAGTAGTAACAGTGTGAAGTGGTATGGGTGGAGATGAAGAAGAAAAGGTTGGGCAGCTGCTGTTTTAAGTAGGATGCTCGGGGAAGTCCCCATAGAGGTGACACGTGGGAAAGATCTGAAGGGGATGAAGGAATGATCCAGCGAGTGTCTGAACAAGGCATATTCCAGGCAGAGACCGCCAGAGATAAGATCTGAGTACAGAAATCTCTGGGGGCTTAAAGCACACTAGAGAAGGCGGAAGAATTCTACCCTCCCCTCCTGCAGCCCACTGCCCAAAGGCAACAGTCCCATTTCCTCTCAGTCATCCCTGTTTTCAGTTCTGGTTCCTTCAACTCTCTAGCAGGCTCATGCAGCTCCATCTTGATTGATCTACTTTCCCATGGAACCTGTCAATCTTCTATGTCAGATGAGGATTTAGCCATTGTGCCTCCCCGTCTTATTCCTCCCAGTACTTGTTACACATGTGTTTTGTTACAGCATCTGCTAGCAGTATCTTTTATCACAGTGAGACCTTTGCTTATGGTTCTATCAGTTTTGTGGAGAAAGAGTTGCTGGGACAGGGAAGTGCAGAGAGATCATGGGGCTGGGCAAAGATCAGAAGTCTGGATGTGGCACAAAGTCCAGAGGTTTTGAAAGGTGCACAGAGTTGAAAGCTGATTTGTCTAGATCAGCCTCCATGGGCAGAGATGATGAAATGCCGGTTCTGCTGCCTGAAGTGTAAACACAGATTAAGATGCTAGTGTGTGTGTGGGTCCAGCCTGGTGTGGTAGAACTGCCTTTGTCCTTAAACCCTAACTTGACCAGTTAGAGGGACTGAGGTGCCAGGTTTTTTCCCATGGACAGAGAAAGAATGAGATCTCTTTCTTAGGCGCTATTCTAGCTCATATCTGGGGTACTGTGTCGTGTGTCCTGAGACTCTATACCTATTTCCTCTTCTTCAGCTGTCAGGGGGTCAAGCTGCCCCTGTTGCCCAGCTACTATAAGAGGCCTTCTAGAACTAGAAGTCACTGTAGGTTTTTAGGCCACCACTATACTGAGAGCAGAAGTTTTTAGCATCCTCATCTATAAAGCCGGGAGGTTGTACACTTATTCCTCTTCTGCAGGGACCCCATGTAGGTGAAAGCCGTGAGGGACACTCAGCTGATGTGTCTTTTACATTGAGTGCAGCTGGGGTTGGTCTAGCCTAACCAAATCGTGCCCAGGTAGTTGAGTCTACCTCATGGCCTAAGACTTGGTTTGAGCAAAGTTATCCCCCTTAAGTTCTGGGAGTAGACACTCTTGAGATGAGCTGCCACGGGCCCTGTAGTTTCTGGTGGGCAGCAAAGTTGGCAGCTATGTATTTCCTTTACTGGCTCTCACTCAAATGTTGAGCTTTCTGGCTCTAAGTATCCTGCAGACATGGCTTGGGTCCTGGGTTGCTCACCTGGATTCATTTCTGAGGCATTGGGAAGATTCATGTCCTGAGGCTTCATCTCTGAGGTTCTGAATGGAGGAGACCCAGCCAGAGAACACCCACAGCAACCCAGCTGTGGCTTTGACCTTTGCGTGCACCCACATGGTGGTGCCTGTTGAGTAATCCCCCAGCCTCCAGAACTAGAGAATAGTGACACTAAGGTGAACATTTAGCAAACATTTAGTTCCCCCTGTTATGCAGCAGGCCTTCTTATACTCAACATTATAAAGTAGGCAGTAATATGCTCCATTTTAAAGGAGAGAAAATTGAGGCACAGAGTGACTAGGTGTGCAGGGGAACCTAGTATATCATGGCCTTCTCTACTGTACCACATGTTCCGGTAGAGTTCACTCTGGCTCTGTCCCCCCCTCCCCCCAACTCTCATATTTCCCCCTCTATTGGATCGATTGTCTTGGGCTGTCTTATACATAATCACTTTCACAGGAACTCTAGAAAGTCTGCATTTGGGCAGGACTGGGCTCAGCTCCTGGTGGATGACTTTTCTCTTTGGGTATTACAGAAGGTACTATGATGGACTGTCAGCCTGTACATGGAGTTTCTGTCCCACCTGGTCCTTCAGCCATTCAGTTCCAAAGAAACACACAGAGGCTTATATCATTTATAAACTGTTTGGCCTATTAGCTCAGGATTATTACTAACTAGCTCTTACAACTTAAATTAACCCATAATTCTTGTCTACGTTTAGCCACGTGGCTTGGTACCTTTTCTCAGTGCAGCATTCTCATCTTGTTTCCTCTGTGTCTGGGTGGTGACTGTGTTTCTGCCTTTCTTCTTCCCAGAATTCTCTTAGTCTGGTTGCCCCGCCTATACTTGCTGCCTGGTTACTGGCCAATCAGCATTTTATTAAACCAATACGAGTGACAAATCTTTACAGTATACAAAAGCATTACCCTACGTCATGGGCTGTAGCTGTAGAGAACCCTAGACCTCCCTACTTTAATGCAAGCCTGGCAAGTACTCTTCAACTCATCATGCCTGTGACATCTGAGGTAGCAAAGGAACCTGCTCACAGCCTGTATGTGGACATTAGTCTAGACTCAAGTTCATGTCCACTTCCAGAATGCCTATTTTATGTGGTGATTTGGGTCAAGCTCAGGGCCTCTTGCATGTTATGGAAGTACTCTCCTAACTGAAATGCTGCCCCAGCCCTGGGTGTAAACATTTTTAGTGGTCTTGTTATGTCTCACCTGGTTTTCTACCAAAACCAGTTCTATCTTATTGCCAGTGACATAAGAGTACTTCTCTTATTAAGTACTTTACTAGGACACAAAGTGTGGGGATCTCTGCAGACACCAGGAATAGCAGACTATTAGTCCATATGAGGCAAGAAGGAAATATGGTTCAACAGGACTCTGTAGCCAGTATTGGTTCCAACTTCTGGAATCTGACCCTGGTCAGGTCAGTTTATTTAAAGACATATTTAAGTACTCTACAACTTTGGAAAAAAGCTTCCTGGTGACATATGAATAAAGCTTAAGGCATAACTACAATAAAACTCTTTTGCAAAGTACATGCAACCTCTTCTATAAGAATGGGTTCTGCTAGGTGGTGGTGGTGCATGCCTTTATTTCCAGCACTCAGTAGGCAGAGGTAGGAGGACCTCCCTTAGTTTGAGTCCACCATGGTCTACAGAGTGAGTTCCAGGACATCCAGGGCTACACAGAAGCACTGTCTTGAAAAATAAAAACAAAGGGGCTGGAGAGATGGCTCAGGGGTTAAGAGTACTGGCTCCAGAGGTCCTGAGTTCAGTTCCTAGCAACCACATGGTGGCTCACAACCATCTATAATGAAATCTGATCCTCTCTTCTGGCAAGCAGGAATATATGCAGACAGAACACTGTATAAATAAATAAATCTTAAAAAATATCTTTAATGTTAAAAAATAAAAACTAAAACCAAGCCAAAAAAACAACAACAAAATGGGTTCTATAGTTTTGGGCCTAGGGGAGGATTTGGACATGTGACATCCCCCCTCAGGATGGGTTCTATTGACTGAGAAACAATGCCCAAGATGGAGGTCTAGGAAGGAAGAGTCTGGAATAAACATAATTCGGGTGTGGCCTGGCCCTACAGACAGCACAGATCACTATACTGTAAATTACATCCACTCTCAGTTTTCTGGGCAGAAATAGGTATACATCTGAAGAGACAACCCTGCACATTTCCCCAGTGCTTTTCTGTGAGCACAAGGACCTTGTGCCCTCCACAACAATGTTAAGGTTTTAATGTGAGGAAGTACGATTTGATGTACATCTCATTATTAGTGGGGTTAAGCACTTCTTACACTTGTTCATAACTTGTCTCTTTCTGCACTGGCTCTGATATTTACATTATCGGCACCTTTCTTACTGACTTAAAAGTTTTACCTACTAAGAATATTGTTGCAAATATTTTTCCAGTTTGTTACTTAGCTCTTTTAATGATGACATTTTGAAGTATAAAAATATAATACATCTTTAAGTTGTTTCTATTGTTATATTTATATAAATTATCCTCCATCTAGCAACATAATAAAATTTATCCCTTTTAAGTTGTTTTCAATATTATCCATAAACACATACAGTTTATCTGTCATGAACTAAGGTTCTAAGTCAATTTTTACCCCAATGAGTTTTTTAATCTCATGCATTTATTATTAGTTATTTTTAGATTTATTTTTGATTTAAATTATGTGTATCTGTGTGTGTCATGTGTGTGTGTGTGTGTGTGTGTGTGTGTGTGCAGTTGAGAGTGCAGGTGCCTGTAGAGTCCAGAAGAGGGTATCAGATGACATGACATTGAAGTTATACACGTTTATGAACCACCTTCTGTGGGTGCTTGGAACCAAACTCAGATTCTCAGGGACGGCAGCAAATGCTTTTAACTGTATTTAAAAAAAATTTTCTTCCTACTTGTTTGTGATGAGTTCCTTTTTAATGGTAAATCAGATACTTGTGTACATAACATATATAATGACATATTTTGTCTGTTTAGTTGAACTGTGATAATTCTTGTGGTTGGCCCATGTTCACATGATTTTGTCAGCTTTCTAATATGTTTGCATGGCTAGTAAGGCAAGACTTTCTATAAATATGTCCATCTTAAAATTAAAACATTGCATTTATTTTCATGTGTATGGATATTTTGTTTGCATGTATGTCTGTGTACCATGTGTGTGCCTGGTGCCCACAGAGTCCAGAAGAGAGTATCAGATACCCCAAGACTGGATTTACAGATAGTAGGGAGTCATCTTCTGAGTTCTGGGAACTAAACCCGGGTCCTTTAGATGAGCAGCTAGCTCTCTTAACTGCTGAGTTTTCTCTTGAGCCCACCTTACAAGTTTTGATGCTGATTTTGCCTGTGTATTCTTCTATGTCTGCCTTAAATATATAGGTACAGAATAAAATAAGTTTTGATTGCAGAGGAACTGGCAAATTTATAGTAACCAGGAATAGTGTATATTTAAAAAATCAGCTGTTGTACATGGCAGTTAACGTTTTTTTCCTTTATGAGTGTGAGTTTACAGTGATGATTTGGCTTCCTGAATTCTAAATGGTGTTGGAGACAAATGTTTCATTGACCGTAATAAACTGCTTGGAGAATGTAGTCCTAGGCTGCATCTCATGTTCGTTGAGCACTTAACTTTTCCAGAATCCTGACTGACCCGTACCTTTCTGTTTGTTTATGACTCCCAAGATCACCATTCTTTTTTTAAAATAAGAAATCTCTTTTCTATGATTTTCACAATTTTTCCTCTTCTTCCTCCTTCTTTATTCCTCTATATTTTTCCTTTATTTATTTTGTGTATATACATGTGCATTCAATGCTTGTGTGTTGCTCAGAGGACAACATGCAGGAGTTGGGTCTGTCCTTCTATCATGTGGGTCCCAGGGATTGAGCACAAGCTGTTTGTCTTGATGGCAAACACCTTTACTCACTGAACTAACTTGACAGCTATTGTTTTTATTTTATTTTAAAGATTTATTTATTTATTATAGATACAGTGTTCTGTCTGTATGTATGCCTGCACACTAGAAGAGGGCACCAGATCTCATTACAGATGGTGGTGAGCTACCATGTGGTTGCTGGGACTTGAACTCAGGACCTCTGGAAGAGCAGTCAGTGTTCTTAACCCCCGAGCCATCTCTCCAGTTCCCAACATCACCATTCTGCAGCTTATTTCCATCATTTTATACTTTTCTCCGACCCCAGTTCCCTGAATGTCCCTGGCTCTCCTAATCCCAGTACGAAATACTCTCCTGACTGTGTTTGTAGCTCTCGTTTGTTTATACATTTATGAACTTTCTTGGGTAATATTGTTTCTGGCTTAAACAAGCATTGAAGCTCTCCATGAGCATTTTGTTATGTGAACACTTAGTTACCGTGGTTTGAATTCATAGATATACATAAACAGAGTCACCCAAATACAAAACGGAAGTTGTGGCTCTAACCTTTTGGAGTGGATGTTTCAGTGAGTGCCTGCATTTCTAGTTTCTTCCAATAGGAGGTGCTGATGCCTTCCATTTGTAACCTTAGTGTATCACTTGCTCAGGGCAGAATTAATATTTCTGCCATAAATCTGAGATAAAACAGTAGACCCTCCAACGTATATAAAACAAAGCAATAACAAAAACCAAACCTATGGTCCTGATTTAGATCACTGACTATTTTACTATCTACCCTGCTAACCATGGCGTCCAAAAGAGATAATAGTTACCTGTTGTTCACAGCATGTGTTGAATTCTAAATACAAGATAGCTCACAAGTGAGAAAATTTATTCATTCAACCAACCAAACAATGTATTATGAGAAACAAAGATGCAGAGGTGATGTTTTTTGTTTTTTGTTTTTTTGTTTTTTTTCGAGACAGGGTTTCTTTGTAGCTTTGGAGCCTGTCCTGGAACTAGCTCTTGTAGACCAGGCTGGTCTTGAACTCACAGAGATCCGCATGCCTCTGCCTCCCCGAGTGCTGGGATTAAAGGCGTGCGCCACCACCGCCCGGCTGAGGTGATGGGTCTTACCTGTAGATAATTTATTGTTGATATAGGAGACAGGGAGTTTTGTAGGTACCCTAAGATAGGTGGTGTGTCAGGCACTTTGCATCACTATAACAAGCCACCTGAGATAAGCTCACCATTTTTAGTGGTTTTTTTTTTTTGTTTGTTTGTTTGTTTGAGACAGGGTTTCTCTGTGTAGCCCTGGTACTCCTCCTGGAACTAGCTCCGTAGACCAAGCTGGCCTCAAACTCACAGAGATTCACCTGCGTCTGCCTGCTGAGTGCTGCTGGGATTAAAGACATGTGCCACCATCGCCCAGCAGAGGAAGATTTTGTCTATGGAAGGCTTACTCCATTGTGATGGAAGGGCCTGGTGTAGCACAGTTGCTTATCCCCAGGAAGTAGAGAAAGAGGAAAAGTCTTGAAACCAGAAACCTTCAGAAGTGATGCTCCCAGTTGTTGGGGACTGTGGCCCCCCCCAGACTTTGAATTTCCTGTAAACAACTTGTTTTCCTGTGCTTGTAGCTGCTCTGAGCATGAGACAGGGGAGTGGTTTCTGGTGGGCTTGCAGCTGAAAAACCCTGAGAGTTGGGGGTGTAGCCATTTAGCCAAGGAGACCCTATATAACCTGCCCTGGAACACAATAAAGTTGGCATTCTTGATTCAAGGGGGAATTATTGGCGTTCTTGTTTCAAGGATGACCCGTATCTCTGTCTCTGTGTGTTTTGTGTGTTTCAATCTCCAGGCCCTTGCTTGGCTCATGAACCATACTATACCATAGTGTGTAGCGCGTAGAAGAGTTCATTACACCCAGTGACATACTTCCTCCAAATAGGCACCCCCTAAGAGTCAGAGGATGCCAGTGCACCCAAGATTCAATCATCTTTCCATAGTAACCCCCAACTGTGGGAAAAACCTTCAACACAGGAGCCTTTTTTGGGGGTAATGTCTCATACCCGAACCATCATAGGAGCAGAAGAAAAGTCCTGTAAGCGGTAAGAGACCCCAGTGAGTTCAGATTATTCCCAACAGGGTGATGCAACAGTTTCATGGAACAGGCCGGAAATGCCTTCAGGGATGAGGGTTCAGAGAGCATCAGGACCAAAGCGTGGTGGGAGTTGACCAGAGTGAAGGAAGCTGGAAATAAGCTTGGGAAGGTGGGAAGTTGTAGGCTGATGGGCAAAGCGCTAAGTAAAACTGTCAGACTTTGTTTTAGTTTTTGCTTTAAACATCTGCCATTGCATAGAAGCATTTGCTTTGTCTAAAAGTTCTTAGAAGGTCAGAGCAGGGGTCATGTCTGGATTGTGCTTGAGCTGCTTCAAGAAGAACTGCCTCTCCACTTCTATGTCCAGGAACCATGATGAACGACAAGCACCAGATACATCATCTTAGCTACTTGCAAACAAAAAGCAAAGAGCAGTTATCTTTGCAAACCCAGAAAATGGATGAAAAGATGCCAAAGGAACAACGGCAAGCTTAGTGGTCTGTGATTTCTCCTTTAAATTGGGACACCCCAGTTGCAGCTTGGATGGCATGAGGCTAGAGACCAGAGCCATTCATAAACCACAGTCTTCCTAATTAAATATTATATTAAAAGCAGTGTGGTTAATGGCAGTTCATTATGGTGTCTTTGTACACAGAGTTTATATAATCAGTCCATTCTGGAGAGTTACATGACATATTTTTAAGTTTCTGTTTTCAATTGAATCTTAAATTCTCTGGAATTGGTAGTAAGAATAAGCAAAAGTAATGAAAAACATTCTGAGGTTGGACATAATGGAAGTGGAGAAGCTGAATTGGACTTGATGAGTAGGCAAGGCTGTTCATCTAGCTGTTGAGTCAAATGATTGATCAGGTCAGCTGAGAAATGCTGGAAACACAGGAAGAAATGAAAGATTATTGTAACTACTCAAGTCATGTTAAAACACAGATACATGAGTTAATCATCCCTTCTATTATCAGACAACATGCTCCAGGGTGTGACTGATGAACAGGGCATACACTTTGTCATTTATTATCCTGTTTCTTCTTGGGAACTCTAAAAGGGAGTGAATCTTTTATATTCTTGTCACTTGCTCTCTTTTTTTTTTGCTGTGACTTGATGAAAAATCATAGAATATAATGGTAGATCATTTGCATTTATTTATTAGTTGGTGCATTTATTTGTTAATTGCATGCATGATTATTGTGTACTGACTAATTCAGGTGCTGGGTATGAAATGTAGGTTCACATGGCTGAAAAGAGCTGGAGAGTGCATATCCTCCAGTTAAGGTTAGAAGATAAATCAATATGTAAGTCACAAATCATGTTATGTCATGAAGAATGGGTTGCTCCGTCTGAAACGTGAGCAAATTCCTTCCAGGAGACATCAGAAAAGGAATGGAGGTTCATGAAGGCCCATGGTGGTAGGACTGGCAACTTATGGCTTTATTTTGCGTTGTCTGCTTCAACAGAGACTTCTGTGTTTTGGCGGTCTGTATGGATGGATATAGGATGATTTCTTGGTTGATTTCCAAGAACAGGTAGGAGGAGTTTACTGGCTGGAGGTGTGCTATGTGCTAGGGTCTCAGAAAAACAGAGAAGGGATGCAATAATCTCACCCTGGAGAAGATCTGTAGTGTGGCATTGTCTTTAGCAATAGACTATGCATGTGAGTGTGTAGAAGAGAAGATGGGCTGATGACTTTTTTCTGCTTCCTCCGTGGAAGCTCTGTGAGAGCCCCTCTGATCTCCTGGTTTAGACTGGGCTTCTTGTCAGCCTTGCTGATAGGGAAAAGGTAAATGAAATTCAAGAAAAGCATTATTATGGATAGAAGGACTAGACTACTGAGAAATTTCACAGCCCTGTACAGTTTTGTACAGGAAAAATAAAATTGTGTTCTCTAACAATGGGAGCGTCTACTAATGCACACAGCGATTTTGTAAAAAACGGTTTTAAAAACAGTGGCTGAATTGAGCTCTTCTTGGTTTCCAGCCTCAAGCACATGATAGACAAAAGTGCTTATTTTCATAAGTCTGTGCTAATTTCCCCCTTAAGAAATGGCCACAATGCTCTTTGCTTTAGATTATAACCCTAGCATTCCATAAAAACATATTCTTTTTTCCTGATTAATACATTTTTGTTGCCTAATTTTATTCATTTATGTTTTTTTTGTTGAAAAAATATTCTTGTTTTTAAAAGACACAAGCACTGTATTGAATACTGCAACAGAAATTTTTCTTGCCTAGTTGTGGAGATACAGGCAAGATCTTTGTTTTTCTGCCCTTTCTCTGTCCTTGTGCACACATTCGGCCAGGTCTGACTACAGCTAATAAACCACCAGATGAACTAGAATTACCTTTAAACAACATACAGCTCTTTTTGTTAGTCAATCTATTATTTAGGTGACTTTTTAAGTGCTTGAACAACTGTAGGCATGGGTGAAAGTTCAAGTGAGATTCCAAACTCATTAGTTAAGCATAACACAGATGAACATATATCAGATTTCAAAACATCTTTTAGGATAACCAGTAGCAATTATCTTTCTACGGAAGGCAACAGAAATCTGTCAGATAAAATAGGGTATCTGGTCTCTAGATATATGTCTGGCCCTTTCTAGAAAAGATTGACCTGCCCATTTTGTGCAAGTGGAACCAGTGTCTTGAATTAGTAAAAATTAGACTTACTCACTTTCAGGGATTCCAGCTCGTCATCTGATCAGAATAAACAAGTCTGAGCAGGGCACCCAAGATGTGAAGTGCTGGCTACATTTGGTCAGCTGGGTTATTCCTGACTTCCTCTCCATGCCTTGATTGGCTTCCTATTATATTATACCACCACATGCCCTGTCATATGGCATAGTCAACATTGTAAGAGAGTGTATTCCTGCTTCACTGATGTTGGCTTTGGCCATATGACCTGTCTTGGCTCGTGGCATGTTAACCGATATTGTAGAGACAGACAATCAAAAATTCAAAAAAAAATTCTATACTTTAACAACCAGGTCATTATATTTATTTATACAAAGATTTGGAGCATAGCTCCTAATTACCCATGGTACCCTGACTAAATGGCCAGTCTCAAGAAAGACAACCTGCAATATTTAAATCTACTACTTAAGGAGCTAGTGAGGTGGCCTGCGTACCTATCTAGATATAGATCCTTGAGCAAATGGCCTGTAAGAGAAGATCAAGTCTTCTTCTGTCTTTGATGGTCCTGCTTCCTCTCAGTCATGCCATCCCTCTCTGGACACTTGCCTTTTGCAATGGATTCCTCTCTTTGTCGTTTCATGCCCTTGTTACCATCAACATGTCTCTGTCCACACCTTTTTTTAGGGACATAAGAACCTAGAGATCCCAGTGGTGTCCTTCTTACTGCAACACCTGCTTATAACACTTATACCTAGTAGTCAAAAGGACAAAGATAAAGGGGTGGATGACAAGCTATGTTTAAAGGCAGTAAAGGTGTACCAAGGTGATATTGGCTCTGGACCCATCCAACTCAACACTCCCACTCTCCAGTTAATGCCAACTCAACACTCCAACTCTCTACAGTTAATGCCAACTCAACATTCCCACTCTCCACAGTTAATGCCAGCTCAGCATTCCAACTCCCCACAGTTAGGAAGTTCTAGGTTTTTATGGGCGCTTCGGTTCGTAGGGTTGGGTAGCTGGTTAGAAATTAGCAAACTTGCAGGCCATTGAGGATGGACTCCTCCCTTATGGATCAGCTTCAGCCCCTCCCTCTTGTGTTCCTGTTAACACATTATTTTAAAAAAGGGGAAATATCACTGTTGCCCCTTCTTCGATCTGAAGTACTACGTGAGAGGAGGGAGAAGGTATTCCAATTGCACCTGTTCGAGATTCAAATACCGTATGACATGGAGGAGATTAGAGATGGCAGGGCTTTGTTGAGGCCTGTTAAGGGACAGCCACTTCCTGAGACGTAAACATGCAGTTTTTAAAGATTATTATTTATTTTCATCTCATTGTTTTCCCTTTTCAAGACAGGGCCTTATTCTGCAACCCCAGCTGGCCTGGAACTGGTTATGTAGAACTGGTTTACCTTGAACCCACAGACAACCACCTGCCTCTTTGTACTGGGATTAAAGGCATGCGCTACTATGCCTAACTCTTTTATTCTTCTTAATCTGCTGGTTCAAGGATGGCATCTGGGTTATATCTCTGGCCCTGGGTGATGCATGATTGAACTTCTAGAGAGTTACACAGCATGATGTAGCAGGAGCATGTCTGGTGAGTAACAAAGGCATACTGTGTCCCTCTGGTTTGGTCCACCCTCACGCCCTGAGAGTGTTTTTCTGTTTCTCTGAAATAAAACGTACCTGTCTGGTACACTGTGTATCTAGTCTGAATTCATTTGATGGAAATGACCAGGAGCAGAGAGAGGCCAGAGCGAGATTCCAGTAACAGCACTTGGATTCATGTGCTCACCATGTACCACTGAGCATCAAGTAAGAGGAATCTGAGATCATAGCTGGCTGGGTAAAGACAGTCTAGCATAACAGATATCTACAGAGAATACACAAGGGCCACACAGCATGCCCAGAGGGACTCATAGACAGGGACACGTGCATTTGCATCTGGTCTTCGAGGATGCATAGGATTTCATCAGCAAAGAAGGCGAGAAGGGTGTTCGTGGGCGAAGGAATGGTGCAGGTCAGGGTCGTGGAATGTTAATGACATGAGGGCCGGTCAGTGAGACTAGAGAAGGGAGGGAGTAGCAGGAAATAAGACCAGAAAGTTTGACTGTAGCTTCTTTGGGAGGGAAGTGTGGATGTCCCCAAAGAGTACAGACTAAGGAGTGTGGATTTCATTTGTAACTTTTTTTTGTGAACTTTGGAGTTTTGAGTAGTGAGTGATGCAGTCAAAGCCCTGTTTTAGAAATGTTTATTACGTGTGCTTCTGGGATTTGGAAATGGGTAGAAATGGAACTTTTGGGCCCAGCCCTACCAAGGCTGAAGCTCTCAGGTGGGCACGGTGATCTGTGATTTAAGAGGCGCCCCAGGTGATGCTGATGCCTGCTAACCCATGGGACTCACTACTTAGGAGAGTCCCTGTGGGCTGTCAGAGTGTGAACTGAGAGGGACTTATATTGGGAAAGTTTCTGAAGAGAAGAGGCTTTCTCTTGGTGCCCGTGAGAGAAGAGGGATTTTTCTTGCTTACTGGCTATAGGCCAAACACGTGAAGGTGACCAGCGTTGGCGGATTATACATTTATTCATTTGTATTTTACTCCTTTGTTCCTTTGCCCTATCCTTCATTGGCAATGATATGAACAGACATGGAAAGAGAATAAATCTGGAAAAGATGATGCTTTGCTGGGAGGAGACTCACACTTAGCCTGCTTTCACTAGAATAAGATTCGAAATACTTCCTCAACTCATTCTCCTTAGATTAAAAAAAGTTATTTAATGAGTGTTTTGCCTGTGTGTATGTTTGAACACTGAGCATGC
The DNA here is from genome assembly GCA_028555095.1 of Dicrostonyx torquatus. Classification (NCBI taxonomy): domain Eukaryota; kingdom Metazoa; phylum Chordata; class Mammalia; order Rodentia; family Cricetidae; genus Dicrostonyx; species Dicrostonyx torquatus. Next base: position 2,579,049 of record JAQHUG010000199.1, read on the forward strand.
CTGTGTTTTTGTGTGTGTGTGTGTGTGTGTGTTTGTGTGTGTAATGCTTGCAGAAGCCAGAAGAGGGACTCAGATCCTTAGAACTGAAGTTACAGATGGTTGTGAGACACCATGTGGGTGCTGGGAAGCAAGCTTGGATCCCTGCAAGAGCAACAAGTGTTCTTAACTGTTGAGCTATTTCTCCAGCCTCCCTCCCCTTTAAAAAAAGAATACTCAACAAATATGTGAGCAGTTTTAAGATCTTCATCATCAAGTGAGCCTGTCAATACTCTGTCATAGAACGGGGAGGGACTCATGGTATCAGAGTACAGTCATTCTAACAGGCATGGTCCCTAACCCCTCCAGGAGGTGCAGTGTTTTGTTAACAGTTCATCAAAGGATGCTAACCTAATGGATGTAACTCAAGGAGTCAGATCGTGGAGGGAGTCAAAGTCGGAGACAAAAATACTCTGAGGTCTTCATCCTCAAGGAGGAGTGTGTGTGTGTGTGTGTGTGTGTGTGTGTGTGTGTGTGCGCGCGCGCGCATATGTGTATGCATATGTCCTGTGGCTGCTGTGGATGTTAGTTTATGAAGAAAAACATGGATTAGTAAAGTTAGTTGAGAAATACCTAATGTTTTGACATCACAGAATATTAAGACTCAAGATATGGGGAGGGTTAGTGGTTAAAAGTGTGGTGGTGATGCAAGCCTTTAAAACCATTGTTTGGGAGCCAGCATCTGGCAGATCTTTATGAGTTCAAGGCCAGCCTGGTCTGCAGAGAGAGTTCTATGGCAGCCAAGGTTATCAGAGCTGTAGCTCGACCTGTCTTAGCTGCACCCCCAAAGAGTGCTTATTGCTCTTGCAGAGGACCCAGGTTCCATTCCCACCATCCGTATAGTGGCTTACAAAAGCCTGTAACTCTAGTTTCAGAGGATCCAGTGCCCTCCTCTGGTCTCCAAGGACTTCTGCATACATGTGGTTCATATTAACTTATGAAGGCATACACACATAAATAGAAAATAAATAAATAAATTTAAAAAAATCCATGTACTCACCCCACCCAGATCTGTAAGCAATAAGAGTCATATAGACAATGTTCAATAGTGATTGCTAAAGTAATTAGCAGGAATGCTTGTTGAAAAGGGAAAGATGATAGGTTGGGTGACATCAGGAGCCTGCTTTTGCTCCTGTGTTCCTGCAGCCTGTTTGTCCTCATCTCTCAGCTTCACTAAGTCAATGTGGCTTTGTTCTTGTTGGCTGTCTGTAAATAGCAGCTCCTTAGACTCCAACTGCAGAGCAAAAACTCCCTCCTGAGGCTCCCATGGCATCTGTCCATGGTATGTCCATTTTACCAACCACACTGTATTGCAATAGTTTGTAGGTTTCGGTTGCTCTCATTCTGGGCTCTGATGTGTCTCATCTATCTCCATTTCTACGGTTGCTATGGTATAATGTTCTTGTACACTGTAAAGATTTGTCACTCATATTGGTTTAATAAAATGCTGACTGTCCAGTAGCCAGGCAGGAAGTATAGGCAGGGTGACCAGATTAGGAGAATTCTGGGAAGAGGAAAGGCGGAGACACAGTTCACCCAGACGCAGAGGAAGCAAGATGAAAATGCTGCACTAAGAAAAGGTACCAAGCCAGGTGGCTAAACATGGATAAGAATTAAGGGTTAATTTAAGTTGTAACAACTAGTTAGTAATAAGGCTGAGAAATATACCAAACAGTTTATAATTTGGCATTTTGTGTTTATTTGACACTGAGTGGCTGTAGGACCAGGTGGAACAGAAAATTCCATATATTCAGAAAGTTCCTACCATAATGCCTTCCCTAGGAGGGTTAGAAACTATAGTTTTATATATATATATGTTTTTTTTTGAGACAGGGTTTCTCTGTGTAACAGCTCTGGCTATCCTGGAATTTACTCCATAGACCAGACTAGAATTGAGCTCACAGAGATCCTCCTGCCTCTGCCTCTCAAGTGCTAGGATTAAAGACACATGCTACCATGACCTGGCCCTTATATTTTTGTTAATATTAATTGTTCATAGTAGTTTCACTTTGACATTTCTACACATATGAATTATCTACTTTGATCATATTCACCCCTCAGTTACTCTCTCTTGTCTCTCCTACCATCCCCTTTCCTTTTTATCTCTTCTTCTCCCCCAACTAGTTTGCTTTCTACTTTCATGACTTAAAACAAAACAAAGTAAAAAAAAAACACAAAAAACCCCAAAAAACAAAACAAAACAAAACGAAGTAAAGCTAGATCTTTCATGTGAAAGAGTGCATGCAATTCTGTCTTTCCAAGTCCATTTGTTTGGCTTAACATGGTGATCTCTAGTTCCACCCATTTTCCTGCAAGTCACCCAATTTCTGCAGTGTATACAAACTCTGTGGTTTTTATCTGTCTGTCTGTTGATGGACACTTAAGGTGACTCCATGGCTGACAAATGAGAGCATAGCTATAGCACACATGGGTGGATAGTTACTTCTGTGGTATGCTGCCTTCCATGCGTTTGGGTATCTATCCAGGAGTGATATAGCTGGATTGTATTGTAAATACAGTTTTAGTTTTTTGAAGAACATCCAAACTGGTTTCTACAGTGGCTAGACTAACTTAGATTCCTATAGTAGCTACGTTTCGGTAAAAGATTCTGTCCATATATCTAACACCAACTGTGCACAGTGTTCCTCTCTGGCATACTTGAGATCTTATTTCTAATAGATTTTCCAATTCGAGTGCCAGCTCTTAAGAGCCATCTTTTCATTTTGTAAGTCCATTAGTGCTGGCATCGGGTAACATCTCCCAGTGCCTTGGTGGGTGCCTGACCCTGCCCTGTGCCACCTCTCCACTGGCAGGCCTTGATGTCATCAGTTATCAGGAAGCTTGCTGGCTCCTCGACTCGAGGACAGGACATGGTCAGTGAGGAGCATTTTCACAGCCTCGAGTAGACTCATTCACAATGTTTGAAAGTCCTCATCCAGAGACATCATTTTCCTTGGGAGAGCAGTCCTTGTGAAGATGAAAGGCAGGTGCTAATTTCTGCCGAGGCCCTGTAGAGACTCTGAGAATACTAATGAAAGGTATTGGTCCTGCTTAGCTTGTAAAGTTGCAGGGGTATTGGGTTATTATTAATTTATTTTACAAAAACAGTTATTTTGTAGCTGAGTCTGGGCCCAGACACTAGAGTTCAAACCCTGGTCCAGGCTTAGTCGACTGTGTGATCTTGAATGGGCTACATGGTTTTCTGTGCTTCAGTTTCTAATCAATACGATGGGCACCGTGGTACTTCCTCATCAGGTTTTGTGAAGATTAAGCCTATCACAGGAAAGCACATTTACTAGAGCATCACACACCGTGTAAGAATCACTGCATTCACCACTGTTACTCTTTCAATGGCCTCCAACTGCTGCCCTAGGTGATAATGTGGAGGTAATTCAGGTTTTTATTGTGAGTGTCTTACTCCCGTCAGGGTATCTTGGGAGCTATGCACAAGGTTTCTTCTGCAGATAATTAAAAGATTCTAAATTAAAGGACCTGTCAACTCATGCCCGGGCCAGACGGTGCCTGGGCAGTTTTGGTGAGACAGAATGCCTCCACTGAAAACCGTCTGCCCACTGGAGGGGTCCTTCCTAGCACTCAGCTTCAGGACTGGATCTGCGCCTGAGCTTCCATGTTGACAACTGAGTGACTGAGAGCAAGAGCTTCAGCTTTGGCTGGTCACAAGGGTTAGCTCTTTCTTTCCCTTTAAATCTCAGATTCCGTTTCCCTGTGTGACTGTGTTTCCAGTTGGCCTGGCACGTGTTCACCACTGCTAACAGTCTCCCTCTCCCTGGCACAATGAATGAGCCCATGTGCCAGTACTTGCTGTACCCATGGAGGATTGTGCTAATCTTGATCCCTAAATATAGTTGTGACTGTCACCAGCCAACCTGTGGGTGGTATGCGCTTGCCACCTGCATACCTTACCAACTTCATGTGTCACCTAATACCTTCCTGCTGCTGCCCTAGCAGGAACTTGGTATTTAGAAAAGTGGCATGAAAGTGCCATGGGAGCTGGGCAGATGGGGTCAGGGTGCAGGCAGGCAGGGTGTCCTGTTCTGAGGTCACAGTGAGCTTCCTGGTGATCTTGGCTGCTACCTTTGGTCAGAATTAGAACAATGGCACTCATGCCTTGATATTAAAGACCCATTCTGTATCCTGCCCAATCTTGGCCACATTCTGGGACCACCAGTTGTCTCTATCCTGGTGGTGGTATGGTGGCAGACACAACATGCAGGCATGGGCACAGTCTTCCTGCGCTTTGGGCTTGTGCTGCTGTGAACAGCAGAAGCAGCACCTCTGGTAGCTCAGAGGCATGCTGTGTGCAAACGAGAGGAAGAGGCTTCTTTCCAGCAAAGCATTTCCAGTCATTATGAGGACTATGAGGAGACCTTTACCAAAACTTTCTGGGCCACCAGTGTGCATCACCGAGTCCTGGGAAGCACACTGTTTATACTTTGTGGGGTCAGCCATAGGATGACCATTGACTGAGTTATTACTAGGGCAATTATTTTCCTAGTTTCTCTTCCTGCAGGAAGATATTATTCATGCCAGTGGCTTATTTGAGCACTCTGTGTATATAATTTGTGTGTGTGTGTGTGTGTGTGTGTGTGTGTGTGTGTGTGCGCGTGTGCATGCATGCATACGGGTGTATGGAGGTGTGGGGGTGGGAGGGGCGTGCATGTGTATGTGTGCTTGTGAAATCTGAAAGACAGCCTTGAAAGTTGTTCCTCAGAAACTGTTCACCTTGTTTTTGTTCGTTGTCCTTTTTTTTTTTCTTTCTTTTTTTTTTGGTTTTTCAAGACAGTGTTTCTCTGTAGCTTTGGAGCCAGTCCTGGAACTAGCTCTTGTAGACCAGGCTGGTCTCGAACTCACAGAAATCCGCCTGCCTCTGCCTCCCATTTTCTTTCTTTCTTTCTTTTTTTTTTTGAAACAGCATCTCACTTTGTGGTTCTGGGTGACTTGGAATTCCTTATGTAGACAGGCTGCCATCAAACTCACAGAGATCAGCTTGTCTCTGTCTGCTGAGTGCTGGAATTAGAAGCATGTGCCACCATGACCATCTCCACTTAGGTTTTTGAGACAGAATCTCTCCTAATGGAGTTTGTCAAGTATATTAGGCTGGCTGGCCAGTGAATCCTGGGAGGATTACAAGGGCATGCCACCATGCCTGAGTTTTTCATTTGGTTTCTGGGAATCAAAATAAGGTCTTCTGCTTTCCAGGAAAACACTCTGTGACTGAGTTACCTCTTGAATCGGTGTCTTGTTTTATTTTGTTTTAGTGTTTGACTTTTTAAAACAATGTTTCACAGTGAGGCCCTGCTTGGCCTCAAACTCCTGTGTAGACCAGGTTAGCCTCAAACTTGACTTCAGTATGCTAGATTTCTTGTGTTTTAGCTAGACTAGACAACAAACTGAACTTTCTACTGGGAAAGAAAGGATGGACAGAGGGATTAATATACTCAAGTCTGGGCCTCCAGGCTGGTAGACACAGGCCTTTGGCTTTGATGTTATCAAATTTTTACCAGCAAGAGACAATATTTAACATTGTTATTGTGAATATTAGGAAAGACCTGATTAAGTCATTATCATATTTATTAACTTATGAGTGTGTTTGCATGTGTGAGCAAACTATTGGAGGCCAGAGGATAATTTGTAGGAGTCAAGTCTATCTTTCCACCTGGTGGGTCCTGGGGATCTAACTTAGGTTGATGGCAGGTGCATTTCTTTACTAGCTGAGTCTTCTTGCTATCTTTAAAATTTAATTTTTTTTGTGTGTGTGTATAGTTGTTTTACCTGTTTGTATATCTGTGTGCTACTCATATATGCTTGATGTCAGTGGAGGCCAAAAGAGGGTGTGAGATCCTTTGGAACTGGAATTATAGGTGGTTGCAAGCTACCACGTGGGTGCAGGGAATTAAATCCGGGTCCTCTAGAAGAATAGCAGCCAGTGCTCTTAACCATTGAGCTGTCTCTCCAGTCCCCTAAATTATTTTTTATCTCATGCTTCCAATCCATGCATAATTATAAAAAAATCTGAAAACGTGATTTCCAAACAACAGTTTCTAAACAATAGACACCCTCCATAGGAAATCTTATGCTAGACATCAGTGGGTAAATCTGGAACGATGGCACCACGCTGCTTAGTGAACTGTCTATCCTACTATTCCATTTTAAGATTGCCCTTTGTGTTCCTGTGAGCATTTCCAAACAGCGAGACTTAGGCTAGGAAGCCAAGCCACCTGCCCTGGAGGAGTGAGATGCTCGAACATCCATTTAAAACACTGCAACATTTAAGAGAAGGACATTCATTTGTTCCTAGAAGTCTGTGCACTCCTAGTTCTCAACCCACCCAGGGTCCCCGTCTAGAGCAATGGTCCCCAGAAAATGGGCTGGGGACCCAGCATCACCTGGAGCTTGTACAAGTACAGACTCTTCAGCTCTAGGCACATGGGAGCACGCCCAGTGCTTTAACGGCCTCTAGATCATTCTGCTGTAAGTGAAAGTTTGAGAACTGTGGGTTTAAACTGCATTTTCCTAGTCAAATAGATCTTCATTCTGTAACTGAGTGTGATGCCACATTTCTTACTATTTTTTAAAAAGATTTATGTGTATGCGTGTGTGATTGGGTGTATATATATGCACCATGTGAGTGCAGGTGCCCATGGAAGCTAGAAGAAGGTGTCAGATCCCCTTAAACTGGAATTACAGGAGGTGTGAGTCACCAAATGTGGGTGCTGAACTGAGGTCCTCTGTAAGAGCAAGCGTCCTTAACCTCTGTACTATCTCTCCAGGGTCTTGCTGGCTTTTAAGTAAGTAACATTTAGTAAAAAAAGGAGAGTTTTGAAAAAATATTAAAATATATGGGGTTGGAGTTGTCCTTTGGTCATTATTATTATTAATTATTGACAGGATCTCAATATCTGAGACTGGCCTGTATACCAGGCTTTTACTTTTGAGCCACCAATCAGCTCCTAAATCATAACACGGAGACATTATTAGTTATGGGTGCTCAGCGTAGCGTAGGCTCATTTCTGGCTAGCTCTTTCCAATCAGCCTGTTTCTCTTTATGTATATTTTGCCTCACGGCGTTTTACTTTTCTTTCCTTCTGTGTATCTTACTTTCACTGCTTCTTGTGTTTGGCTGGCTGGCAGCTGCCCGGCTTCTTGCCCTGGGTGTGCCCCTCATTTTCTCCCTCATTCTCTTCTCCTTCTTTCATTCTTTTGAGCCTGGGTTTCTCCTTCTATTTTTTTTTCTCTCTGCTCACTAGTCCTACCTATTCTTTCTCTACCTATTGGCCATTCAACTTTTTATTAGACCAATCAGGGACCTTAGGCAGGCAAGGTGAAATGGTAACACGTCTTTTTATAACTAAACAAATGCAGCATAAACAAATGTAACACACCTTTACACAGTTAAAGTAATATTCCACAGCATAAACAAATGTAACAGTAACACATCTTTGCATGGTTACATATGCCACAACTGGCCTGGAACTCACTATGTAGTCAAGGATGACCTTGAACTTCAGATCCTCCTGCCCTCTCTCCAGAATACCAGGATTACAGTCACATGTGTGGTTTATACAGTGCTGGGGATCAAACCCAGGGCTCCATGTATGCTTGGTGAGCACTCTACCACCTGCCCTAGTTTTCCTGGCTCACTGGCTGCTGAGCTCCATCTCTTGGTTTCCTGAAATCCTCTTGGAAGTAGCTTTCCTGGGATCAGCCAGTCAGCCACATTGCACTTGCTAACTGGTAATTGCCTGGCTTTCCTGCTTGCCTTTGGCAGTTTCTGTTCCCTATCCTCTGCACTTACACCTGAGTGATGTGCTTTATTGACCCAGACAGCTGTTCCCCAGTTTGAGTCTATGTGAGCACTTCCATGCTGTATGGCCTCTCCACACCCTTAAATGTGCACTCCACATTACAGGTATCCAAACTCAGTTTTCTCCCCCAGGAACAAACACCACAGTCCCACTCCTGAAATGCATGCATGACAACACAGTCAGCACAGCAGAGAAATGTCTGACTCTGTCCATCACTAGATGTATGCTGGGAACCTTTGAAAGATACCAGGCATAGCAACAGTGGACCGGCTTCCTTGCTTGTTAGCCAGAATTCCTCAGCTTCACTTTGGGCACTGCAGAATTCTGAGCATCTTTGAGGGTCTTTTTATTTTCTGGATAAAACAGTAGGAATAGTTCTGGAGTCCGGAAGTCCCAGTGTTCACTTGCTACTGGTGTTTGTTTCTGGGGAGGCCTTTTTTCCAGTTTTACTGCTATATTGCTGTCTTCTTGCCGAGTCTCACACAGCCTCTTCTCTGTGCACACTTGTGGGGGAAACTGGCATTCTGGGATCTTTTCCTTATCATTGTTTATTAACTGTTGGTTATAATTTAGAACTAAAAATTGCATTGTTAGATATTTATCCTGTACAACATGATGTTTTGAAATATTTGTATACTATGCAATGGCTAAGTTGACCTTGTTCAAGTATGTGTTACCTCCTGCACTTAAACTTGCTGAGAGCACTCCTTCCTGGATTTGTTTTATCCCGTGATCTACTGTTGCACCATTCGCTCAAGTTTCTTAACTGCTGATGGAAAGTCATGGCCCCATCCTCCTCTTCTGTCAGCAGGCCTTTTATCTTTTAGGGCAGGAATTAGGTGTCATGGTTTGGGTGGGGGTGATGTATTAATGGTTCTGAAAACTGACTCCTGCCCCATCCAGGGCCTGTGTGGCCTGGCGTCGATGTGTACGGCCTGGCGTTGATATGTACGGCCTGGCATCGATGTGTGTGGCCTGGCATCGATGTGTCGATGTGTGTGGCCTGGCGTCGATATGTACGGCCTGGCATCGATATGTATGGCCTGGCATCGATGTGTCAATGTGTATGGCCTGGCGTCGATGTGTATGGCCTGGCGTTGATGTGTCGATGTGTGTGGCCTGGCGTCGATGTGTCGATGTGTGTGGCCTGGCATCGATGTGTCGATGTGTGTGGCCTGGCATCGATGTGTACAGCCTGGCGTCGATGTGTCGATGTGTATGGCCTGGCGTTGATGTGTCGATGTGTGTGGCCTGGCGTCGATGTGTACGGCCTGTCGTCGATGTGTAGGGCCTGGCGTCGATGTGTACGGCCTGGCATCGATGTGTCAATGTGCACGCCTGTCGTCGATGTGTACGGTCTGGCATCGATGTGTACGGCCTGGCGTCGATGTGTGTGGCATCTTATACAGTTTGTAAAACACCTTTGGATTTCATCATTGCAAAGCACCTCAACCAGTCCGAGCAGGGAGCGGGGAGTTCTCATCACCGCTGTTTTACTGGTAAACTAATAGATCTGGAAGATGTCCATCTTCCCACAGGCTGGAATAATGAAGGCAAAGCAGGGCTTGTCCAGGTTCACGGTAAGTTGGCCTTTACCAAGTCTCCTTGGCTAAGTGTCTATAGTCTTATCCCGATACAACCCAAACACAGTTCAACAGCCTTGTTCCATGAAGACTTGACTTAATGAATTTATGGAAATCACATTTATAATGATTTTACAAATAGAAGTTCCATTTCTTTTGTAGAAACTTATTATTCTTGTTTTATACATGAGAAAACACAGTTTGGATAGAGTGAGCATCGTGATCGAGGTTACATGGGTGTCACAGTTGGCTGCCACTGGGTTCTCTGGTGGAACCCCTGTTTCCTCTCCACAGCACCTCTCTTCTGTAAGAAAAGATGTGAACCAAGCTGCCACGCCCTCCAGCGGCGTCGCCTATGTTATATAAACATGGGAGGTTCAAGGGGAGGTTAGTACTTGCGAGTTATGCCTCCGGCGTTCCACGGTAATCAACTTAAGTCATAAACTCAAAGGATTTTGCTCTCACCGCTG
>JAQHUG010000199.1:2602994-2623255 GCA_028555095.1 Dicrostonyx torquatus
GTTACCCTGATACCAAAAACCACACAAAGACTCAACCAAGAAAGAGAATTACAGACCAATCTCACTCATGAACATCGATGCAAAAATTCTCAATACTGGCAAACTGAATCCAAGAATACATAAAAAAAATCATACATTATGATTGAGTAGGCTTCATCCCAGAGATGCAGGGCTGGTTCAACATATGAAAATCTATCAATGTAATCCATCATATAAATAAACTGAAAAAACCCTATATGATCATTTCATTAGATGCTGAAAAAGCATTTGACAAAATTCAACACCCCTTTATGATAAAGGTCTTGGAGAGATAAGAGCTTGTTAGAAACAAATGTAAGCTATCAGCTGAGCTTTCATAGTTAATAATAAGTCTCCATTTGGTTATTTGGGAGTTGGCTGGTTGGACAGAGAAAGACTCGCTACATTTCTTCATTTAGGTCATGTTTCTATTAAATTATTCATATTCATATTAATTATCAATTAATATTCACATTCATTAACTGTATAACTATTTGCATCATAGTCTCTTTTAGAATCCACACTAAATAATAAGAATAGAGGATACATGTGTGCCTGTTCCCATTTGTGCATGTTCCTGGGACGGTCAGAGGGAAACTTTGGGTAGCATTCTCCAGGTGAACTTGCTAAGGAGGCCAGACTGGCTGGCTAATGAGCTCCAGGGATATACCTGATGTTGTCCCCCTAGTTCTGACATTCTCGGTGCATGCTACCAGGGCTGGCCTTTCCTGCCAGGTCTTCATACTTATAAGGCAAGCACTTTACCAACTGAGCTATTTCTGAGCCCTCCTCTTTCCTCTTCTCCTTCTCTTCTGAGGCAGGGTCTCCCTCTGTATTCCAGATTGGCCTAGACCTCACTATGGTCTCAGACTCACAGCAGTTCTCTTGCTTCAGTCTTCCAAGTGCTGGGATTACAATCATGGGCCACTGTGCGTGGCTTAGAATACAGGCTACATAAGCAAATTTCTTTTGAATGTCTATGATGTTGAGGTGTTGTGAAGTCTAAGGGATATGGAAATGGTTGATATTTGGTATCTGTCCTCGAGAGTTCATAGTTTAATAGAGGAGGCAGTTAAGCAAACAAAATAAAGACATTGAGTGCTACAAAGGCTATTTTAGTTGCCTAAACAAATTCATCTCTGAAGTTCATGGAAGAGAACAGGGCATTCTGTCTCTGTTACCATGGATTGGGCGGAGGATATTTGAGCTGGACCAGGGATGGATAAGGTGAAGGACTTCCCAGGAGAGGGAACAGCAGAGACAAACAGAAGTCGATAGTACACCAAGGCGAGCACTCATTTGACCTGTGTACTTTCTAGAATTAGAGGTATGCATTATGCAACAGAAATGTCCAGCAGGCTTGAGAGGCACTGATGATCTTACACAAGCAGTAAGATGAAGGAGGAAATGGAGACATTGGGAGATGGAGGAAGAGAGATTTGGAAATTTAGGACGAACTGAAGAAGTTGGATAATAGACAGAAAGAAGCAGCCCAGGACCATCAGAGGATGAGAAAGGCTTTTAGATACACTAAAAGAATTTTCGATGAGTTACTGCTCTGAAGAAATCCACGTCTCCACTGATCCTGGTCCTGGTCCTGGGAACTGGCTTGTGACCTGAAAACGAACCTGCCATGTCCTAGGACAGCTTGTACTTTTGCTGGGGCTCCCAAGCCTGGTTCACTGGCTGGTTTGATTGGCACTGCTTTGTGGTACTTTTGAAATACCCTTTCCTCTCGCCTGAAAACCTTGTGTGGTTCACAATCTTTATTTAGGATTTCTTTTATTTTGGGGGTGGTCAACATTGCTCTGTAGATTGTCTCTCAAAGCATCTTTGGACAATTCATGCTCTTCACCTGCCAATTCACAGCCTTTATCTCAGTTCAATGCCATTTTCTCAGTTACCTGTGAGGCATTGGGAAACCAGTACCTATTTGAATAATTAATGCATCCAGTTCACCTGGTGAGCATGCGTGCTAGATAGACTTGGTGTCAGGTATTGGAGATATACAGATGAATAAGGCATTGTCCTTGCTCTCCAGGAACCTACAGTCTAACTATCAGGGGTGACAAGCACAAGGCAGATCGTTATCAAAGTCGATGCTACATGAAATGATAAATCCTCTAGGATCTTTTGGAAAACACAGAGAAGGCCATTGAGGCGGGGGAGGGTATGGATGGCTTACTGCAGAAACAGCTTCTGAGATAAACCTTAGAAAAGGGAATGGAGAAAGGACTCTCCAGGTGAGGGGTAGTATTTGAGCACAGGTATTAAGTGATTGCTTGTCTATTTTTAACAGATTTAGATTGGGGCAGCTACTGTTGGATTTTGTGGTCAGAGTTGTATATTGGTTGTGACACATTTGAATGAATTATGAGACAAACTAGCAAGAAGGCTATTCAATTCAAGTGAGAGACGGGGAAGAGCGAGGCAGTGAAAGCAGGCAGGCTTAGAGACAGAATGAACATGGAAAGACATGTGGCCAACAGACTGCTCGTGCTCCATCCTGGTGTGATATCTGTGAATGACCCAGATGATATTCCCATGAGGGTCTTGACTTCAAAACCTGATTCTGTCCACTTACTTCCTGTAACTCTTTTCCCAGGAATTCAGTTTTACCGTTTCTCATTTTTCCCATTGGTAGAACGGAATCATGAGCGGTATGGTTTGGAAGAAAATGACCCCCAAAGGGAGTGGCACTATTAGGAGTTTTGGCCTTACAGGAGTAAGTGTCGTCTTGTTGGAGAAAGTGTGTCACTGTGGAGGCGGGCTTCGAGATCTCCTATATACTCGAGGTACTGCCCAGTGTCTCAGACACTTCCTGTTGCCTTTGAGACAAGATGTAAGGACTCTCAGCTCCTTCTCTAGCACCGTGTAGGCCACCACCACAATGAAATGCTTTCCTTTATGTGGTCATGGTGTCTCTCCACAGCAATAGGGAGGGTTGTAATGGAGAGCGAATGGAATAACGTGGGAAGGACACTGAAAGAGCTAACCACACATCAAGTGGTATTGCCTAAGTGCTGACTCTGGCTACTACGAATTGAACATTGCATTTTTGTTTGGACTTTGCAAAATAATAACCTCTTCCAACATAAACCATGGAAAAGACTTGTTCAGTAAATAGCACCCAAACTTTGAATTTGGCGGTGGGGTGAAGTGGAAGCAAGAAACGTGATAACTAATCACCTTTTGTTCTGAGTTAAGCAAAAATCTCTTCCTCTTTTTTTTTTAATTTAATGCTATTTATTTTATTACTTTCTTTTCATCAATCTGACTTATTTCTTTTTTAAAATTATCTTTCAGTTACCATGCAAAATAATGTCAGAAATAAAATCTGTTAGTCCATTTTCAAAGGTACCTTGAGATAACTTAGGCCAGGCTACAAATGAATAGGAAATATTAGGCCTTTGCTGACTTCTGCTAGGGCATTCTACCCACAAATAGGAAGCTGAGAGTAGAAGGTTACTAATGTTACTGACGGCCAAGCCTGCCTAAAAGGGCGTGTGTCTGACAGAGATAGACCCACACATGTTTTTGCTCAGAAAAAGATAAATGTAAGAGGAAAAGGTATGATGAAGATGACATGCTGGCTTGTACTTTCCTGTTTACGTAGCGACGAGAAAAGAGGAAGGGACTTGCTGCTTAGGGTTTAAAATCTGTTCCCTGCAGCGCACAGTTAGCTGCGCCTGCATGCTGGGCTGACCCCCTACTTTACAAGGTCATCACATTGACTGCTTCAATGATAGTCTTATTATGAAGGGAGGGTCATTGTTTTTCACAATCACATCCTCATACGTAGGTGTCATTACATTTCATTTTCACTCCTTCCCCTCACCCACTCTTCTCTCACACCACCCACTTCTTTTCTTTTTTCTAGCAAGTAGCCCCTTCTGCTTTCCGGTTATGGATTCGATTGCCCTCTCTAATTCCCACCTAAGGTCTGCTCCCCAATTCTCAGGATCCCCTTTTTAGTGTCATGACCCATAAATGTGTATACATGCATACATACATACATACATACATGCGTACAGGTACACGTTTGTTCCACCTCTGAAGAGAAATCAGCACTGTTTGTCTTTCTGAGTCTAGCTTATTTCGCTTAACACAATGGCTCCCAGTTCCATTCATTTTCCTGTTGTATATAGGGGGGAGAGGGGTACGTGTTGTTTGTTCCCCGCACCCAGCTTCCAAGCCCCCAGCCGCTGGCCCGCTCAGCGGCTGGCTGCACCCGAAATAACCACGTGACAAACTGGATTCATTTAAACTCTGCCTGGCTTATTATCATTAGCCTTTTCCCGGCTAGCTCTCATAATTAAACTAACCCATTATAAAAGTCTGTGAGTCACCACGTGGTGACTTACCAGAAAGGTCTAACCTGCATCCATTTGCGATGGTGGCTTGGGGCTTCTGCTCCTTCCTTCTTCTCCTCCCAGAACTTCTGTTCTGTCTACTCCGCCCACCTAAGGGTTGACCTAACTATAAGCCAGGCAGCCCTTTATTTAACCAATCAAAACACAGAAATACAGGTGGACCCTCCCACATTTTCCTGCAGATGTCATGATTTTGTTTTCCTTTGTGGCTACATAAAATTCTGCTGTGTATGTGTACTGGATTTTCTTTATCCATCCATCTGTTTACGGACTTCTAGCTGGCTTCGTTTCCTGGGTGTTGTGAACAGTGTAACTATAAACATGAATGTCAAATGTCTCTGCGATATGTTGACTTAGAGATTTTTGGGTAAATACCCAGGAATAATGCCATTTAATCTGAAATGAGCATTAGAGCTTGGTAGGGTGCTGTATGACTGTAATGCCAGCACTTGGGAGGAGAAGACAGGAGGATCAGGAGTTCAAGGTCATCTTCAGCTGTATGACAAATTCTAGGCCAACCTGGGCTCTTGAGACCCTGTTTCAAAAACCAAATAAATAAATAAGGCAAACATAAAGGAAAAATGAACTTTATATTGTAATCATATTATATTATAGCTAGCAGTGCTGTGGAACAAACTTTGAACACTGTAACTATGCATTCCTCTCATTGGTTAATAAAAAAGCTGACTGGCCAATAACTAGAAAGGTAGAGATTAGGCAGATGAGCCAAACTAAGAGAATGCTGGGAAGAAGGGCAGAGTCTCGGGAGTCATGGGCCAGACGAAGGGGAAGCAACATGGAAGTTCATAGATGAGATAAATGAGCCTTGGAGCAGCTTAGATGAATAGAAACGGGTTAATTTAAGTTGTAAGAGCTGGCTGGGGAGACAAGCTTAAGCTATTGGCCAAGCATTTGTCATTAATATTAAGTCTCTGTGTGGTTATCTGGGAGCAGCTGCCTGGACAAAGAGAAAAGTCCGCCTACACAGCAGTGATGTCGTTAGATGTGTAAAAGAACCTCGAATGCTGGCTACATAATTTGTTCTTAGTATTGTGAATTTTCTTCCTACTGTTCTCTTTCAGGATGAAAGTCTTTTTCAACCACCAATTGTTTGAGCTCTCAGAACTCAATACACACAGGAAAGCCAGACCAAATGCTGTTTTGCTCAGCAGTGTCGCTTTTGACTACAGGAGGTAACCTGTTTTGGTTGGGGAAGCATTTGGAAGCACTTATCTTTCTCTTGGTGGCTCTCCAAACACTCCTAACTTTAAAGTGTTTTAAAAGTTTGCAGCAGGGTGTGGTGGGGCATACCTCTAATCCCAGTACTTGGGAAAAAGAGGCTGGTGGGTTTCTATAAGTTCGAGGCCAGCCTAGTCTACACAGTGTGTTCCAGGACAGCTAAAGCTACATAGAGAGAAAAACCAAACAGAAACAAAACAGAATTAAAAAAATGCTTAACAGTTGTTCATTAAAAAAGGCCATTACTTAGCTAATGGAGGGCAAACACTTGGAGAAGGTTGGCTTTGAGAGGTGTTTTTTAAAGTTTTGTGTGACATTCTAGAAGATTTACTACAATTTAAACAAAATATTAAAGCCCTAGTACAAATAATTGACTCTGTGGGATCTGGAAAATTGCCTTCCCCAGGCTCCCAAGCTGGAACTTTCCATCACATCCTTGGCACGCGGCAGCCAGGCAGAAACAGTTCTCCGACTGACACAGGACCCTGTCCTACACTAGATCTACACTTTCTCCCCAAGGTTTAGGGAGACAACACCCGATTCTAGTCACAAAGAAAGGAATACAGAGCTCTTAACACCGCTTGGAACTGGTAATTATCAGCAGCTCTATTTGGCCTTGGCAGTAGGGTGATTTGAGCCATTTGTGAGCATGAGGGGGCAGCTCGTTAGGGGAGGAGCTCAGTTTCTTCGTAATTAAAGGAAGTGTAGTATCTTACAAGCGTGTGGGCTTGAGTCTCTTGAAGGTGCTCTGAAACCTTTCCTGTAGCCGAAGTTCCGAGCTGAGTCCAGACAGACATTGGGCTATAGAACAGAAAGCCTGTATAGTGGATGACATGAGCCTGGGAAATAGTGGCCTGGTTACACAGACAGCTGCTGTGGCTCATGGGCTACTCATATTTAAAGCAAAGCAATAGAATTTGATGTCACAGGGCATGAAGACTTAATGTGTGACCAAACCAGAGGTGTGACTGGCTGCCTAGACATAGCAAGGACAATGCAGACAGCATCAGCCCACATAGCACAGAGAAAGGCAACCATGAAGGGGCTTGTCCGAATCAGAGGGGAGGTGATACCCTGTTGCTCCTCTTGTACCAAGCAGATTCAGTCTTTTCTCTAATACCATTTTTTAACCTTTAAAAAAGTGATTATAGGCTTTGTAAATAAGTTTCATTCAAGTATATCATGTACTTTGACCATATTAACCCCCTCCACTCTTTCCTTTCTATCTATCCCCTCAGAGACTACTTATTTTTAATTTTTTTTATTCAATATATTTTGATCGTGTTTTCCATCTGGTCCTGTTCTTCCTAGGTCCATGACATCTCCTCACTCACTCAACTTTATGCTCTTTCTCTCTCTCTTTCAAAAACAAAAAAAAAGCAATCAAAAACCTAAGAAAAAACATAGAGCTCCTTTTGTGTTAGCTAACTTCTTCTGTCCTGGAGTGTGGTTGATAAACTCAGTGGCACGCCA
Source organism: Dicrostonyx torquatus (assembly GCA_028555095.1). Lineage (NCBI taxonomy): Eukaryota > Metazoa > Chordata > Mammalia > Rodentia > Cricetidae > Dicrostonyx > Dicrostonyx torquatus. Next base: position 2,610,098 of record JAQHUG010000199.1, read on the forward strand.
TCGGACAAACTAATTTTCCTTTTGCCAATGGGTATCAATTGCAAATAGCTTCTTGGTTAGGGTGTATGTGGTGGTTTGAATGTGAATGAGAATAGGCTCATAAATGTGAAAGTCTGGTTCCCAGTTGGTAGACTATTTAGGAAGGATTAGGAGGTGTGGCCTTGTGGAGGAGGTGTATCACTGGGGGTGGGCTTGAAGGTTTCAGAAGCTCAGGTTAGGCTCAGCCTTGCACTCTCTATCTGCAGCTTGTGGATCAGATATGAGCTCTCAGTCTTGCTTCAGCACCGGACCAGCCTGCCACCATGCTTCCTGCAGATATGAGCTCTCAGTCTGGCTTCAGCACCGGACCAGCCTGCCACCATGCTTCCTGCCACGATCATGGACTGACCCTCTGGAACCGTAAGCCAGCCCACAGCTAAATGCTTTCTTTTATAAGTTACCTTGGTCATGATGTCTCCTCACAGCAATAGGGAGAGGGTCTCACACTCTTGCTCCCGCCCTCTTGGATGGTCCGAGTGGAGCAAGTGGCTTGCTCTTTACCTGGACAGAACGACCGGACAAAAACAGCTGTTCTGTATCAGTGAGTGTTTATCCCTAAATAAATTCTTGAGACCTCTTAAAGGACTCTCATGGCATCTAGCTCCAGAGGCCCTCACCTAGGATCTTTTTTTAAAAATTTTTTTCAGACAGGCTCTCACTATGTAGCTTTGGCTGTCCTGGTCACTATGAAGACCAAGTTGGCCTCAAACTCACAGAGCTCTGCCTGTCTCTGCCTCTGGAGTACTGGGATATGTGACACCACATCCAGCTGGAATTTTTTTTAAAAGAGGAAAATTAAGATTTTTGATTACAAATTTAAATAAAACCTATAAATTAAAAAATAATTACAATTCCCAGATCAGACGTGTGTGTGTGTGTAATGTGTATACGTGTGACAATCTGAATTGAATTAGGGTTGCTTGAATGAGTACAGGTGGAGGATTATTTACTAGATCACAAACAACTTAGCGGTGGCTACATCATTGAAGAAAACAAACCCAACTCCATTCAATACTTTCCCCCTTGTCCCAAAGTCATGAATTAAAGTAGAAATTCTCCAAACCACCAACACTGCAGTGCCCAGGGTGGGTGGAGCCAGGCCTACAGTGTCAAACTCACACTGAAGCTTGTTCCCCAGATAATGGTACTGAAATGTGTCAGGACCTTTCAGAGGTTAAACCCGATGGGAAGTGGCTGGGGATGACTGCTCTCTGCAAGGACTGAGGCTGAGTTGATCTCTAGAAATAGGTAGATTTCTCAAGAGTGGATTAGTTCTTGCCAGAGCCGGTTATAAAAGGGAGGAGGTGATCCCGTCGTCTCGTGTCATCCCTTGCAGTGTGTCCTGTTGCCCCTGCATGCTCCTGCTTTCTGATTTCAGCTGTGCTCCTCCACAGGACGTCCTCTGCTGTATTGCAATGCAGTCAGTTGGTCCCTTGCCATGCGATCTGAGCTTGCTGGCCACTAGAAGTAAAGGCCAAGTAAATCTCTTTTTCTTTACATGTTACCTGTCACCTGGCAATTGTTACAGCAACACAGAACAGACTAGTGTTTATCCCTAAAGTCAGTAGGACTTTCCTACTGACATGTCTTATCACACATGTTGTTATGCCGTCAACCCACAGAGAGCAAACAATTTATTGGGCACATCTTTCTAATCCCCAGTCCAAGGCTGGTCATTGTCCATTTTTTGAACGATCCATTTCCCACTCTCCTTATTAGAATACCCTCCTGAAGGATTTAGTAAATTCTGAATAGTAAGCATGTCTATTTCTGGATTCTTTCCTTTCACTGATAATTCTGTATTCATGTACCAATATTTGCTTTGTAAAACTCTATAGTAAAATTTAAGCAGATAGAGCTAAAATGCCTTCTTTTTATTCTTTTTCAGAATATTATTTGTTCTCATTTTGATTTTTTGATGTTTCCTATGATTTTGGTAACGTTTTGGCTAATTTCTGTTCCTTTTCTTACATGGTCTTTCCTCTCTTTCATCTTCCAGGTAGTCCCAGTAAAGCCTTTAAAGGGATGACAAGATGGCTCAGTGAGTAAAAGCACTTGTGTCTGGGCCTGATGACCTGAGTTTGGTCCCTGAATCCCACACAGCAGAAGGAGAGAACCAACTCCTGCAAGGTATCCTCTGACCTCCACCCAAGTGCCATTGTATACACACACACACACACACACACACACACACACCCCTTGTAAATAAGTAATGACGTCTAAAAGTCTTGTAAAATGCCCTTCAGCACGATTCAATGGTTATTTTCTTAGAGTCTTTGTAGCTCAGCACTTTCATTCAGCTTCACCCTTCAGCGAAGACAGAGACAGCACAGCTATTTGGAGTTGTTACCGTCAAGAAGAGTGAATGCCCCTTCCCAGAGTCAGACTGAATTTTATCCACTGCTCGTCTCATTTTGTAGCACTCAGATGTCTAATTTTGTTCAAGAGTATTCTGAAGACTAAAAACAAATCATGTTATTTTGTTGGTGGGAAACTGAGGAAGATGACTGATGGGTACAGGAGTTTTGGGTTCTAGTGTACTGTGTCTTTGGGGCTTGTTGGTCATCAGGGAACCCCAGTATTAGGAAGAGAAAATAGGGCAGTGGTGGGGACCGAGGAAGACATCATTTATACACCCATATGCACACAGATGTTTCCACACATGATTACAAACATGTACACACAATATAACATACATACACACACATGAAGAAAGAAGGAAAAATGAGTTGGTAATTGGGGGACCCCAGGGTGAGTTTCCCACAGAGACAGCTCAGATGTGTTGAGCAAACGCTTGGGCAGCACTGCTTGTGTAACTCACCCTGTCAACGGCTCCTCATTCCTGGTACCTGCTGAGTTTAAAATCGAATAAAGTCTGGACTATTCTCAAGGTCAAAGGGCTGTGGCTTATGACTCCTGGTAACCCCTAGCATGGTGCTGGACACACTGCACCAATTAAAGAGCCCCGGTCGGCAGATTTACTATGTGAAGATGAGCAAGACAAAGCAGCATTTGAATGCTGCCAAACCGCACTTGGAGAAAGCCCACAAATAATAAAATTCTTCATAACTCCTGGTTCAGTCATCTTCATTGACGCAATACCCAACTAAAAGACATTGACCCCTTTTCAGTTTCTCTAATCCTAGCATGAAAGGCAGCAAAAACCAGCTAGGAACCTGAAGGAGACGCTTGGACCATCAGCTTACAGGTTATCGTGACTTGGAAAGAGTCCCGTTTTCCCTAAAAATTTCTCTTGAAGTTGAAACAGAAAGCTGCTTTGTCAGCATTAATCAACAGCAGGGGGCAGGAGAGAGAGCACCGTGAATAGAATTTCAGAGGGACAGTGGGAGGAAACCAGCTAAGTACATAAAAAACCTTCCAACATGGCTCTTGGCACCCAGCACGGCTCTCCGCAGTACTTGAATCTGAAACTTTGAAAATCTTTTCAAATTTATTTCCTAATTACAGAAGTCTTCTGTGTACATTGTAAAAAAAAAATCCAAAAGCTATAGAGAAGCAAAACAAAACCATTTTACCACGCATACTGTCGTCATCCCCAAACACTGTTCTGGTAGAGCATAAATTCTAGCTTCTATTCAGGCACATGGTTCCCTCCTATGTAGAGTCATAACATTCCTCTTATTGTATGCTGTTTCATAACTTTAGCTGGTAATATTCACTCTTTACGTCAACATATGGTTTGTGTAGAGAAAAAGCCTGCCCAAGATTCTATCTAGTTTTGGCTCTGACCTAACCAGCCCTTGGCAAGCAGCTTAGCTTCTCGGGATTAAGATTTCTCAACTGTGAAATATAAAGAGTTTGATGCCGACAACACACAAGGCCCCTCCTGTCTCTGTCCTTCTAACTGACCAGTGACTGAAGGAAGACAGAATGGGACAGGCGGTAGTTATCAATATTGCTTCATGTAGGTTCTGATCACAGCTCGACTTGGAAGGTCCTGGGCAGGGTTATTGAGCTCCTAATGAGTTTCCTATCTCTAAGATGGCTTTTGTGACAGGCAATGCCACCCAGTATGCTGTGACTATTAAGCAGATACCACAATGCAACCACACTGTGTTTGGTACTTGATAAGGCTCAATGAGCAACAGTCACGGTCACTGTTTTCCTCAGGTACTAACTTTGCTGAGGGGAGAGGAGAAAACAAGCATTGAGATCTAATATGGGTTGGACACATGAATCAGGCATGGTGCTGAGTTGCACAACTTAACTTATTCCTCAGAACAAATTTATCATCTCCATGGGCACACCAGAAAACTGAGGTTAGAACTTGCCTGGATTCAGGTGAGGATCAAACTCCAAACATTGTCTTTCAGATGGGTTGGGCCGCCATAAGAGGGGCCACAAGATGTGCCATAATAAAGCCCAAGGCTTGGAGAGATGGTCCAGTGGTTAAGAGCACCTGCTGCTCTTGCGGAAGATGGGGATTTGGTTCCCAGCACCCACATGGTGGTTTACAACTATCAGTAACTCCAGTGCCAGGGAATCCAATGCCCACTTCTGACCTCTGAAGGCACTGTGTGCATGTGGTATGCATACATACATACACACAGGCAAAACCACTCATATGTGTGAAATAAAAGTAAAGCTTTTAAAAAGTCCAGTCATTATTTTCCTCTGTGATGTTCAGTATGAGTTTCTTTCTTTCTTTCTTCCTTTCTTTCTTCTCTCTCTCTCTCTCTCTCTGTTTTTTTTTTAAAGATTTTTTTTTTGTGTGTCTCTGGGTTTGTACGAGCACGTGTGCAGGTCTAGCAGAAGCCAGAAGAGGGCGTAGGTCCCCTGGAGCTGGAATGACGGGAGTGCAGCCGCCTTATCTGGGTGTTGGAAACTGACCTCTGGTCCTCTGAAAGAGCAGCAAAGCGTTCTACTGGCTGAGTGGTCTGCAAACCAGCAGCACCCGTCTTTGGTTCTTCACTCCAACTCCGTTTTAACAAGGAGGGAATTATAGAAGTGTTTGGAGGAAGGGAAGGGAAGGGGGGAAAATGATGTATTTTTATTAAAATCTCAGAAAAACAAAAAACCATTTGTACTTGACTAACATTTAATTTTTATAGTTTTTAATTGTACAACCGATTTGGTCCCTCAAGCTCCAAAATAAAATAAGGAAACCTCAGTGAATGCAGCTGGCTTGGGAGGGTCGTGACATAGCGTGTGACTTTTACCTCACTGCCTAAGGAGGTCAGAACCTCGGCCAGGGATTTGGGCTGCCTGATGCATCTGGTGGCAAACGAGCAAGGACAGTAGTAACTCATGTTGCCTATAGTTTTCTCTTCCAAGGAGAAAACTGAATAGATTAGCACACGAAGTGGTGGCTGCTTGATTATTCAGAGGTAGAGGCTGTCCAGGCTGGCCCCCTGCCTCCGTCTTCAGAGATCACAGGGCCACCTCCTTTCATGGGCTCACAAGTTTTCTTAACATGTGTTAGGAGAAAATGGTAACTCCTGACATCCCCTCCTACTTTGAATGGTTGTATGGCGTTATTTGTGGAGAAAGAAAAACTAGCCCAACTTGTTTTTGCGTGGGCCAAGGCGCTTGGACGCACAAAGCAAGGAGCACAAGGATTTCAAATAGCACAGAAACCGGGTGGAGACACAACTTTCTGAGCTCAGATTCAACTCTGCACAGACCCATGCATAACACATAAGACCCCGCCAGGCTCGCACAGGCAGGGAGAGGTCAGCTGAGTGTCTGCGGCCGTGCGCTACGTGCTGCACGCGGGGCTCCGGGAACGCGGCTGGGTCCCGCTGGCCCAGGGCTCCCCAGCACCGGGCCCGCCTTCCAGCACACTCCGGGCACATCCAGCCCCGCGGTGGTCACGTTCCGGGGACAAGGGCTCGAGCCCCAGCTGCACGCCGGTTGGCCCCGCCATCCGACCGCTGATTGGTCAGAGGGAGCAGCTCACGTGGTCGGGCTCTGATAAACTGCCTCCCGGGCCCGGGACGGTCAGTCGGCGGGCTGGACCGCGGCACTGCATCCGCCAAGTGCTGGGTGCGAAGTTGCGCTGGGTGGGGCTGTTGTGGTCGCCGCTGCCTCTCGGTCCAATGAGCTGCGCCAGGTAGGTTCGGTGCAACTCTGTGCAGGGAAACGTGCAGCTGCGGGGACGATGGGGGCTTCTGTGGTTTTGCTTTTTCTGCAGATGGAGACCGTCACGTTGATGGCTGAGTTGAAACGCCCCGGAGGCCTGAAGAGGTTGAATTGAGTTGTATTTCTTAGCGCTTGTTTTGGAAGTCAGCATCCCAAAGCAGAAACTGCCTAAGCGTGAGTCAGCTATAGCTGGGTTTCCCTTGCTGAGGTGACCCTGTTGTCTTTGAGCTCAAAGACTCAAGCACTTTGGGGGTAGCTTCGTTTGCACCCTGACACTGCTAGTGAGGTAGTTTAGGCTGTGGCAAAAGTTACAGGACGATTTTACATTCATTTGTTTCTCCCACTTGCCTTAACCTGGTCTGTCATAGAAAACTCAGTCTCAGAGTTTGGGCAAACTATCATTTTAAACTCCTGGCTGGGACTTAGAATTCCAGTAGCCCAATTCTAAAATATTCTAGAAATGCAGAAGAAACAAATAACAGCTCAACAAAACAAAAACGAGTAACAGCTCATTCGACCAAGCAACCAAGAACACTCCATGACATTTAGTTGCGTCTCTAGTAGTGACTTAGTCAAAAAATTCTCCCTCCCCAAATCCTGTCTGTTAAGGGTTGTTAGACAAATGCAGTTTGAGCTTTTGTTCGCTGGGAGTAATCCTGTCAGAAAAACCCTAGAGCTGTTAAAGTGAGTTCCGTGTACATTTTGTACTGTATGCTTTGTGATGATAACCATTTGCCAGTGTGCTGTGCTTAGCATGGCTGTGAAGAGACTCCTTCAAGCTAGACTACAAATATAGCGCATATATATTTGATCAAAATATGTTATATACATGCATAAACTGTTAAAGAATAAATAGTTAAAAATTAAAGCCAGAGAGGAAAATGGCACCTACTATATTTCATGTGTCTCTTAACTATAAGGCTCAGATTGGAAAACCCTAATTCCATAAGGGTGGCAACATAGTGTGAGGGCAAGGGAAAGGCCAGAGAAAAATCTTGATGGATGATTCTTGGCTTTATATTAGCTATTGTTATTTCTCCTTGTAAATGCTACTTTCTCAAACGATAGAAACAGCAAAGAAGCACAAAACTAGTAGATTGTAATTCTGTCATGCAAAGATAATTAACATTTTAATGTTTTTCTCTGTCAAGTTTTTCGGTATTGATAAATTCATATACCAACTAAGTATTTTAAAATGGTTCAGTTCTCAGGCTATCAGTTCTTAAAAATGTATTTTATTTTGTATATATAATGTGTACAGCAGGTTATAGGACAGAGATAGTGTAAAGGAGTTGTTGGACAGGATGAGGATGTCTGTTGTCTTGACAGCTTTTCCAGTTTCACATGCATTTGTCATGGATATCTTTCTATACGAAATATGGGTTATTAAAGTGTTTTCCCTTTAGTACGTGAGATATTAGCTGGTGTTGCAATTGGTCATTTGTGAAAAATTTGTACAAACTTGCTAAAATCCAAAAGTCGTTTTGACTTCACCTAAGAACTACATGACATTTCAAAGATTGCTTCATTTATCTCTTTCAAGTGGATTACTTCTCCAGAGAAGTAAAACCGATTTAAAAGCCAGAAAGAGCAAGAGGGTCGTTCTGTCTGGACTATGACTATGGAAGAAACTGTCTGGTCACTAGACTCTCTGGGGAAGCTTTAGTACAAATTTACCTTGTTGGAGCCATGCCATGAAACGCTATAGTGGTTCTCAGTCCCAGGAATCCAATTTTTTTTCCCCCTTGAGGAAAGAAACTCCTTAGGTCATGTTGACCTGACAGGTTTAAGAACTACTGGCCTAGAACAGATTAAATAATCCTCAGAGCTGTGTCAGACATCATCAGATCCAACCCTCTGATTTTTTAGAAGGGGGAGTGAACCACTCTGAGTGTTTTGGGCGCTTCACAAGTCCAGGAGCCTGCCAAGCACAGAGCTGGACTGCACGCACATATGTTCACCGCACACATGCTCACTGCACACATGCTCACTGCACACATGCTCACCCGAGTGTTCTGTCTCCATGTGTCAGCCTCTCCATGATTCCTGCTGTAACTAGTGCTCATGCATGTGGGACCAGCGCACGACTGCTCCAGCTCTCGCTGATCACCCCTCTTCCTTTTCCATTCCAGAATGATCCATGTGCTGGATCCACGTCCTCTGACAAGTTCAGTCATGCCAATGGATATGGCCATGAGGATTTGCTTGGCTCACTCACCACCCCTGAAGAGTTTCCTGGGTCCTTACAGTGACTTTCAACGAAGAAGTTTTGTGAATAAATTGAAGCCTTTGAAACCATGTCTGAATGTCAAGCCGGAAGCCAAATCACAGAATGAATGGAAGCCCCCGCATGACCAAGCCAAGAAGCGGGTCGTGTTTGCCGACTCCAAGGGGTTGTCACTGACTGCTATCCACGTCTTCTCTGACCTCCCAGAAGAACCTGCATGGGACCTGCAGTTCGACCTCTTGGACCTTAACGATATCTCCTCCAGCTTAAAGCTTCACGAGGAGAAAAACTTGGTTTTCGATTTCCCCCAGCCTTCATCTGACTACTTAAGTTTCCGGGACCGCTTTCAGAAGAACTTTGTCTGCCTAGAGAACTGCTCTTTGCAGGAGCGGACAGTGACTGGGACAGTCAAAGTGAAAAATGTGAGTTTTGAGAAGAAGGTTCGGGTCCGGATCACCTTTGACACCTGGAAATCCTACACGGATGTGGACTGTGTCTACATGAAGAACGTTTACAGCAGCTCCGACAGCGACACCTTCTCCTTCGCCATCGACTTACCCCGTGTCATTCCAACTGAGGAGAAAATCGAGTTTTGCATTTCTTACCACGCTAATGGCAGGGTCTTCTGGGACAACAATGAGGGTCAGAATTATAAAATTGTCCATGTACAGTGGAAACCTGATGGGGTGCAGACACAGATGGCACCCCGAGACTGTGCATTCCAACAGGTGCTGCCTAAGGCTGAGGTAGAACCCACAGTCTTTGGCAGTCCGAGGCTTGCTAGTGGCCTCTTCCCAGAGTGGCAGAGCTGGGGAGGGATGGCTAACTTGGCCTCCTATCGATGAGTTAGACAGTCCACAGGGTGGCTTTGTCTGATTATAATCCTCAAGCGATTCTAGGTCTGTATTGCTCAATATTAGGAAGTCATAGTCACTTTCCATGAGTAGGTGTAGGTATGAGCTCTTGGGGCCTGGCTATAGATAACAGCCACTTGAGAATTTAGTGTTGGGGTCTATGCGGGTGATGCCACTCAGTCTTATTTTGGAGGATCCAGTAACAGCCTGGGAACTAGTTTTATAAAAGTAACACCTTTTTTTGGGGGGGAAGGGGGTGCATTTTTCCACCTCCCTCCCAGTTCACCAGCTTTCACTTTGGACAAGGGAAGGTTTAAGGATAGTTGATGGTGACAGGATGCTGTGGAGAGGGTGTGAGGGATGTGAAGTGTAGATGCTAAGGGTCTGAGGCTCAGGGGCTCAAGTCAGAGGAGGAGCAGGGGAACCGATATTTAACCACTGGTGGGAAAACATAAAGTTATCTTATGTTTCAAAGTGGGTTTTACAGGTTTCTCCTGAGGAAATAACTCAACGAGGGGAAAGAGATCCATTCTGTGTCTTCTTGCATAGAAAAATAAAGGGTGTTGGATGGTACTGGGGGAAGACGAACTGTCGCCCTGAAGAGTCAAGATCTTGAGGGCTAGAGATGTTGCTTAGTTGATAGGGAGCTTGCCTTGCATGCATGAAGCCCTGGGTTCCAGGCCCAGCACCATAAAACTGGGGATGGCAACATATGTCTCCATTCCCATATGTTAGGGCGGAGGCAGGAGGATCAGAAATTCAAGGTCGTTCTTGGCACACAGAAAATTGGAGGCCAGCCTGGGCTACATAAGACCCTGTCTCAAAGGAAACAATGGCAACAAAAAGATCTTAAATGAATCCTTTCCATTTAAACGTGATCTGTCAGAAACCATGTTTTCAGTAGCGTTTAAGCAAATCCAGCTTTGCAGTCTTAACTTGATCTGTGTCTTTGTGACCAAGGCATCATTTGGGTTCTTGGTACACAATGCTGCCGGACATCAGGCATGCTGTCGCCAATGGCTAGTATGTAAAGACTCCACGTCATGTCACAGACAGCTCTTTCAGTGCCTTGATCAAACCAGAACACTGTAGCTGATTAAACCGGTTACCTGAATGGCCGTCTAATAACTCATGAATTTCTTTTGGCCTCATTCGAAGGTCCATTCACTGGTGTTCTCCTAAGATGCTGTCGTATTTTCAGGAGTGCCGTCAGTGCACACAGCTCACGTCCTTCATATTGAAGGTGACTCAACTTTCTGCCACTCTTTTTTTGATGTGATGTTTGAAGTGGGGACTGACACTAGAGTCTCAGTGCAAGTATCCAGTCTCTCGCAGTCAAAGGAGCCGTCTGTCTCAAGCCCACTTTTGTGTTATTGTTTTAACTTAAAATCAAAATGCTTTTTACAAAGTAGTTATGAATGATTTCGAATGCGAGCTATTTTGTGTGTACGTAAATCCATTTTGTGAGCTCTTGAGGGCTGGTGTCCTGGGGTGTTTGCTGTAATTGTGCACGTCCTCTGAGGGGCGTTAAGAGAGTGCGGTGAATTGTAGCAAGTGTGATCTGCCATGCTGGGAAAACACTATTGCAAAAACTCCACGCCGACAGCACTGGAGGTTTGCCAAGCACCCATAAGTTCTGTGCTGTAAACACCTACATTGTCCCTTATGGGCCTCTCACTTTAAGAATAAATGTGCTTGATAGAAGACCTGGAATGGAATGCTTTCTTCCCCCAAACTGGAACCAGTCAAAGCAGATGCTGAACAACTAAAGTCCTCCTGTTTTGCGGCCAAGCAAAACTGGTTTGGACTGGGAAAGGGATCCACCTGCGGACAGTCACGCGCTCCAGTCTCATTAGCGACCACAGGTCCTATCTCCTGACAGCTGGGGCTTGGGTCCAGCAGTAGCTGAGCTGCTGTAACTGTCCCTATCTGTGCTTACGTCTTCTCTCGCATGCTCTCTGCTGTGAGGCTTATATCGGATGTCACCTGTCACTTTTACAACGGGGAGGGGATGATGTAGGAAGTGCTGGACTAGCTCTTACATTTTGAGCTCTGGTACCTTCCTGGGGGGGCAGAACCTGGAACTGCAGAGAGGACCCTGGGAAGGGCTCATGGTTGTCAGTCTTGGGCTGAAGGAGAAGCACAGCTCTTTAGTGAGTCAACAGGTTCATGGACCTAAGTTGCTTTTCCAATTTTGCCTAAAATTTTCATAAAAGTTTTCACACAGTATCTTAAAAAAACCTGTCTTATTGAAAATTTTCATACATTTTGATTATGTTTCCCCTCCCCAAATTCCTCCCAGCTCCTCTCCATCTCCCTACTTATTCAACTTTGTTTTTTATCTTTTAAAAACAAACAGAAACATCCCTCCCACACAAAATGGAAATCAAAATAAACAAGCAAAAGACCAATAAGACAAAAAAAAAAATGCCCAAGCAAAGCAAAATGAGACCAAACGTCTACAAAAAAGTTTGTTTTGTGTTGGCCTAGGAATGGGGCCTCCCCTGAAGTATACCCAGAGACATTTCATTAGAGAGAACCGAGTTCTCCTGTGGCAGTGGGATCAGCAGCAGAGAGCTTCGTGGTTAGGAGTGGCAGCCTGTGTCTACTCCCTCTCTCAGTGCTGGGACCCATCTGGCTTGAACCCGCGCAGGCCTTGTGTGTGCCACCACAGTTAGCTCACACATGCATCAGCCTGCTGCGTCTGGAAGACTTTTGCCTTGGTGTCCTCTCTTTCTGCCTCCTCTTCTGCAGGGTTCCCTGAGCCCCAAGGGAAGGGCTTTGATGAAGACAGTACTCCAAAATCTCCCACTCTCACGATCAAGTTGTGGGTCTCTGTTTAGACAGTATCTTAAGTCAACGGGGTAATCAGTGGGTTAACCTACTTGAGATGCTGAATTAAAAAGAATAAACTTTAGCATAGCATCATCTGCCAATTTGGGAGACTATAAACTATAAGTCTGACCGCAGATGTATTTTCTTTGGTACGTACATTTTTTGTTTTGTTAATTTTGACAGAGACTGACTTTATAATCCCGGGTGGTCTGAAGTTCTCTACATAGACCAAACTTGACTCAAACTTGAAGCATTCTGCCTGCTTCTGCCTCCCAAGTGCTGGAGTTACAAGTCTTTGACAGCCCAACTGATATAGATATTTTAAGAAAAAAAATATTGTTAAGGCATAACAATGAGCAGACTGACATAAAACACATAAATGCCATTTTTTTCTTTAAAAACTGCAAACTCTGTTCTTCTGGCAACAACTGTGTGGAGCTGACTAGCAGCCACCCCCTTAAGATAGGGCATGCTGCCCTTAACAGGGCAAGCGTGGAGTGTTTGCCAGAAGCCTCTCCCCATGGCTGTATTCCGGTACACTGCTGGCCGGTCTCTGAAGGCTGTAGTGAGTGTTTTGTTCCTCCTTCTGGGTCTATTCATGGTAATGACTGTGTGAGGAACATGCACTTCCAAGAGATGGACAGAACTCAAATTGAGGTTTGAAAACTGAGACTCAAATGTAAACTTTATAAAAGAAGAAAATAAGATTGAGAGAGGGAAATGGCCCAACCTGTGCCAGATTGGTCAGTGGCTTTTGGCCTCATGTTCCTTTCTGCTCTTGACATATCTTGAAGTCTCCCAAGGGACCCTACTTCTTAATATCTGGGGAGCTGAAAGAAGGAGCCGTTGTTTCTAGGCAGACATTATTCTGGCAGCTCTTCTTAACTGCCATGTCAGCCTCATTTGGTGTTGGCACATTTGAGGGCTGCCTGAGGAAGGAGCTAGTCAAAGAGGAGGGTGCTCCTGAGGAACATAATTGTTCCCATTTCACATTTTGTCAGGGATTCTGCCTGCTAGGAGAAACATTACTCCTAGCATTATTAAGATTAACACAAGAGAGTGGTTAGATGGCTCAGTGGTTAAGGGCTATTCTGCAGGAGA
>JAQHUG010000199.1:2639342-2668202 GCA_028555095.1 Dicrostonyx torquatus
CCCCTTACCCCTACCTTCACTATTATAAAAACCCAATTCTAATTGAGCTCAGGGCCCTCTGGTTATTCCAATACGTTGGACATGCAGAGAGACCGAGTTTGAAAACTTGATTAAAATAAAGGCTCTTTGCTTTTACCTGTGGGACTTGGTCTCCTTGTTGGCTTTGAGAGGACATTGCGGATTTGGGCATAACACTGCCCTGCCAAGTGATTTCTCTTTAGAGGCCTCAGGCTTAGCAGGGATGTTTTCAATCAGTGTTGGAGGAGTGCTCTGATTTCCTGATTTTTTTTTTTTAAATGAGCAAGCAGAATTCAGACATCCTGATGGTAGCTGTAATTACGCTTGTTCTTTGTCCATCAATCTTGCTCTTTGGAGTCAAGTCCTCCTGTCTTTGAGTCAACCCACAGCCTGCACTGGAACCCTTCAGCTTGCTCTTGTCTGGGGGCAGCCTGGAACTGCAGGAGAGCCCAGCTGCTCTCAGCAGCCCCTTTGCTGTGTCTGGGGATGAGAGAAACCTTCTCCAGGAAGACACAGGGCCACATTTGTGAGTCTCCCAGAGCCGGGCTGCTTCCTGTTGGGTTTCGAGTGTGTTTGTTTTCACAGGAGCCGGTCTGTGTACGCTATGGTCTGATAGCATCTCTCTGGAAGGAAGCCTCGTTCTGAAGTCTCTCTTGTATTTAGAAACCCTCAGCAGTTGTAGAAGTATTTATATTTGGGCAACTTGGTAAGCAGGCAGATGGGCATGAAACTGGATGCTGGAGAGAAGAACCTCAGCATTGATGACTTGGGGTCTGGTTTGGAAAGGAGATGGTCTTCATTTAGACACGTTGGAAGTCAAGCAACCCGGGATGAAGGGTCTGCAGTGGGTCCCTGAGCAAACACAGGGAGGGCTGTGAGCTGCAATGGATCCTCTCTCTGACCACTAAACTAATCCTTTATCCAACAGCACCCAGGCTCTGAAAGAGGGTTTTCATTTTGAAAAGAGAACTTGCTTGCAGAACCTGGTGGCATCTCTTACATAATTCAGGAGAATTTCCCCCACTGGGCTAGCATTCCTGGTGTTTCAGTTTTACATGCTCAGCCTTAACCATAGCTAGATTGATCTAGATTCTTGGAGGAGCTAAAGGGTTATTGGAATATTTCCACATATTGATCTAGATTCTTGGAGGAGCTAAAGGGTTTTTGGAATGTTTCCACATTTGTCATTTAAATCCACCATCTATCTTATTCTTCTGATTTATGCTTTGGGGAGAACAGTGTAACCTTGTAGGAGTCAACAGCACTGTTAGGATTACAAACAATTGTCTGTCTGCGCTCATTGTGGCTTCCAACTAGGAATGAATTGGATCAATACAGGATCTGCAGGCTGGGCAGCATTCCTGTGTGTCATTAAATAATCAGGCAGAGAGTGTTTTTCCGCTTCAGACCGACTTCTGACTCTGTGGAGTGCTATGTGGTATGCTTGAGACCCGCAGGTGGCCTCTGCCCTGCACTTCCCTGGCACTAGCAGACTCTGAATGGGATTGCTGACTTTGTGACAGACACTGGCCTAGATCCCAGAGGTTCCCAAGCACAGCGAGCAGGACACAGACCTTGTCTTGGTGAGAGCACTCTCATGTGACTTTTCATTATAAACTAGCACAGCTCTCAGGAGGGAAACCCACCATGGTTTGGGGAACTCGGCAGGCTGAAATCTGAAAGATCATAGACACCAGGAGGAACTGGGTAATGAGGTGAAAAGGTGGGATAGAGAGAAAAATTCTAAGGAGAGGGAGGATCACGGCTGGGTGGTACGATCCATCTGATTATAAGAACAGTCTTCTTCTCACCCTTGGGAGGTGCTCAGTTTCGTGTGCCTACCAAATCCCCACTGTCCTCCATGGATCCTTTCAAAGACTGCCTTCTCTGGGAAGTTTTCTTTCCGCCAGAGCTTCCCTCTGTCCTGTGAGGACTTGCTTTCTACAACTGGCATGAGATTATGAAAACCATGCCTCAGAGAGGCAGAAAATGATTATGCAGACAGGGTGTCTGAGTTTAAATCTTCTCTCAATTCTTTACTGCCTGTGTGACCCTGGGAGAGTCACTTGACATCTCTGAACTTTAGCTTTGTCAGCTGTACAATGGAGATAAGAAAAGAACCTTCCTCACAGGTTTCCAGGGAGGGTTGGATGGTTAGCACGCGGCGTGTCCTTTCCAGTGCCTGGTACACTGCCACTGTTTAATGTAACCTATCAGATAGTTCTAAATACGTCTAGCTCCTTATTGGTTTTGTCCATGTGCTCAGAGTTGGGTAGAGTGCCGTCAGGAAGCCAAACCAAATCACCGAGTTGAGCGTGCATTCTGGAAAATAGGGCTGCCTTCAATGCCTGTGCTGCCCAAAGGCTGTGTGTATTCAAGAGTCTATGAGTCCTGTGAAGCCGCAGTTCTGACTCAGCTGGTGGGAGCCTCTGTGTCCCCATGAAACTCAAGGGTGAGGTCCATGCAGTTGCTCTGTGCCGAGGAATGAGGGTCTGCACCACCTCACTGGACTTCTGGGGCCTCCCTAGGCTCTGTCGGGAGAGCCAGGAGCCCTAGGAAGATGTGTGTGTGGAGGACTTGCTCCATGTTCTGCTCTAAGCATGGAACTTTGTGGTCCAGCCCCTTTCTTGCCTGGTTCAGTCCTTGGGTACTGTATTAGTCAGGGTTCTCTAGAGAGAATGACAGAGTGTATTTTGAGGGACAGTAGGCATGTTGACATACTGGCAATGCCAGTAAGAATTGATACTGAAGGCCCTGATCTGAAATTTACTGGCAGAGCAGTGGACCAGAAGCTCAGACTAAACTTCTTAAGGTGGAAATCCTTTTCTAGGAAGCTCCAGTGCTTGCTCTTAAGCTCTTCCACTGATTGGATGAAATCGGCCTACCTCAGAATGGATAATCTGCTTTATTTGAAGCCAAGTGATGGTGTCAGCCACTGTGGGGGTTTGAATGAGAATCCCCCGCCCCCCTGCTGTTAGCTCATAGATCAGGGAGTGCTGCTACTTGACAGGGACTAGGAGGTGTGGCCTTGTTGGAGGAAATGTGTCACTGGGTTTGGGATTTGGTTGGTGTTTCAGGCTCAAGCCAATCCCAGTGTCTCTCTCGTTCTTCCTGCTTCCTGTGGATCTGGTTGTGGAAGTCTCAGCTCCTCTCCAGCACCGTGTCTGCCTATGTGTTGTCATGCTTCCTGCCCTGCTGATAATGGAGTAAACCTCTGAGACTGTTAGGCAGCCCCAATTTAAATGTTTCCCTTTATAAGAGTTGCCTTGGTTGTGGTGTCTCTTCACAGCAATAGAACAGTGACTAAGACAGTCACATTCACAGAAGGCTACATAGCGACAGCTGCCCTAGTGATTGACCAAACAGCCAAGCAGTCCAGGCCAGACCCGTGGGCACACAAAGGAAACAAGCATCAACAAACACCCAAAGCCCATGGCCTGCTTCTGGATGGCATCGTTCATCCCTGTCATGGCATGGCAGAAGATGGCTGTATCTTGTGAGCTTACCTCCCTCCTGGGATAGAATCCATGGATCGGACACCACCATATTGGGGTTTGATGGGTGCCATTAACATTTGGTAGTCACCCCAAATTCTGGTGTGTGCAGTTATAGTCACCTTGGGCCCAGTTAGCCAGCTCTTTGGGTGAAATTTCCTAGTGAAGAACAGTTCCTCCAACCGCAGCCACCCTCCTTGGAGTGGAGGACTCAGATGTTGTGGAAGCAACAGGAAGTTCCTTCTAGGAGGTCTTGGCCACCTGCTAAGCCTCTGCTGCATTCTTGCCCAGGATGTCCAGAAAACAGAGGTGTAAATGCTGTGTAGTCCCCGGGAAAACTTCAGGATCCATCAATACCTTTGCTCGCTTTCCCAAGGCCTTTCCAGGCTGGGATTTCATCTCATGCCCAGGACAGTCTGAGGGCATGGGAAGGGTAGATCCTGCTAATCTCTATTTGCCCCGATTTGATCAAATGGTACCATCTCCTGGTGCAATGGCCTGGGGTTGAATGGTAACAGGAAAGCAAGGGTTCCATCGTGGAACCTGGTGGCCTGGAATGAATTCCTCTCATCTGTTATAACCTGGATAAGTTACTCCACTAAGCCTCCGTACCTACGATGACTACCTTGAAGGTTTGAAATGAGGATCACATATGCATGGTTCGGTGCCTCATCCACTCTGTGATTAGATCAGAAACTACCATGACTTTCATCATCACTGTAGCAGACATGCCGTGAATGCAGCCTATCCATGACCCCCTTCAGTAGTGACTGTCCCTACCCCGGCTCCTGAAGAGTCACCAGAGCAGATGTCCCTTGTCACAGCTAATGAAACAGAGGAATGTTGCCTCTGATCCAGATTTGGCTTGGGTTCCTCTCCTGGCAACTGAGGGTTGAGACACGATGGGACTGACCTCGAGCAATGAAAGCTGACCTGAATGGATTTGTGTCCCGGGAAACTGAGGCAGCCTTGAAGATTGCTATACAGATTGAGGTGCTGACAGGGAAGCCGTTGGTGGAGAGAAATGGAGATGCAAGCAGAGGCAGAAGGAAGAGAAACGGGTCATGTGGCCCTTGAAAGATGGGGTCTGTTCTTCTTGGTTCCCATGAGGTCAGGTGACTTTTTCTGCCCTTGAATTTCATGGAGCCTATATCCTCTTGCTGAGTCAGCATTCATTTTCTTAAGTTGGCTTGAGCTGGCATCATTCATCCTCTCAATGAGAAGATCAGTTATAAGAATGAGGCAGATGAACAGGGCTTTGGAGAGCCAAGACTGATGTCTTGCTACCTTGTCTGGCAAGTGTTGTCATGACTACTTCCTCTGGCCTTGGACCACTAATCCAGAGTCTAAAGTGGCAGTGGATTCCTAGGAAACTACCCACCCTTCTGGCTGATTTGGTCATGAAGATGCCTCTGGTATCTTCCTGTTGATGTAGGCACAGGTTCTCAGCAAACTCTGTGTCTTCACTGAAGCTATTTGGGTGAACCCTAGGGCATCTGGTCCAGCTTGGTTTTCACCAATTGAAATTACCTAGTGCTGGGATGGAGGGCTGGCTCAGTGGTTAAGAGCACTTGTTGCTGTTGCAGAGGACCTGAGTTCAGTTCCTAGGACCCACACAACTATCCTTAACTCCAGTTACAAGAGATGCCTTTTGACCTCCTATGACACCAGACACACACGTGATATACATATATACATGCAGGTGAAAATTTATATACATAAAATAAATCTAAAAATTTTTTTGGAGAAAAATTGTCTGATTTGGAAGTCACTTTATCTGGGTTTCTGGTGGTAAGTGGGAACTGAAGCAGCTGATAATGAGGAGCTAATCATAAAGACAAATATGGGGATCCTGGCCTATTGAAGTTGTGCAATTGTGGTCCCTTTGACCTTAAACAGGTGTTGAGTCTTGGCCCATAGTGCCTCAGAATATGACCGGACTCGGAAACAGGGCCTTGTAGATGTAAGACAAGACAACTCATTTGGAAAGGGGGTGAGGCGGTAATCTAACATAAAGAGTCCTTACAAAAGGGGAAAATTCAGATGGAGACAGGCATAGATAGAAGGGAGAGGTTACCAGGTAAGTGACAGCTCCACAGCCTTAAAACACTGAGGACCAAGAGAAACTGCAGGAGGTAAGGAAACATCCCCCTCATGCAGGTCTGGGAGGACCATGGCACGCCCATGCTTTAATTTCAGACTTGGGGCTCCAGAAGTGTGATACCAACTTTCCATTGTCTTAAGGCACCGGTTTGTGGTCTGTTGTGGTGATATCTCTAGAAAGCTAACATAAAGGCTCCGAACTCTGTGGTGGTTTCTTCCTTTGTTTTATTTTGGTTTGGTTTGTTGAGACAGGCTCTCACACTATAGCCCAGGCTTAGCTCCAAATTCTCGGAAATCCTACTTCAGACTCCTGAGCGCTGGGGTTGACGCTGTGAACCACCACACCCAGTTAATCATTTTAGTCTTTTATGTCATTTCTTTGGGCTGTACTGCTGCCTCTTGGGTGTGAAATGAAGATTCCAGAGGCCTGGGCGTTGTCTCTGGGGTGGGGTGTTTAACCAACCTCTGTTCCTCGGAGGAATGTGACATGCGCTATGAACTCAGCAAGGAGACAGAGCCTTGATGGAGAAAGTGGCAGGTTGCTTCCATTCCTGGCACCCTGTGAACCTGACTGGACACTTTTGTGGCAAGTGTCCGTTAATGTTTGCAGGGTCCCTAAATCTGGAGTTGTTGGTGTAGGCAGAAGTAGAGCACTTATGTCTTCATCTCAAGTAAATTCGGGCAACAATAGTTAGGAGGTCGGGAACAGGACTTTGGACCTCAGCACTGCTGGGTTGAGCCCGGCTTGTAGTGTGGTTGTTGGCCAGCTGCCCCCTCCACAGGTTCTCACCCTTGCTAATGCATTAGACTCACCCGCAGGGCTTGTTCAAGGATGTATCGTGCTGCTCCGGAGGTTCTGTTGCTGTGGGTCTGGCAAGTGGCTGGAAGTTTCCAGGTGGTGAAGATGTCACCAGCCCACGGACCAGCACTCTGAAAACTGCCCGCCTTCGTCTCTCTAAGCCTCTGCTTTCCTGCCTGTACAATGGGTCTTGTGATGTTTCCCATTTGCATAGTTGTGGGCTACAGTGAGTCAACCTCACAGGCAAGGCACTTAGCACGGAGATCTTCAGGAAGCTCAGGCAATGCCAGGGAACAAAGCTTTGGCTGGGACTGACATGAACTTCAGTGGGCTTGTGAAGTCTCTGGGGTGTTTCTAAGCATCTAAAGGTGATTGTGGATGGCATGACAAGATGGTGCCTCCTCTTGGGACATGCTGAGATCTTCCTCCTGTACCCACTTCTGTGAGAGGTTTCTATTCCCATCCACACCAGCACTTGAGCCTGGGGCGATTTCTCCCCTAGATGTGGTATGAGGAGGGCTGCAGAAACGTCCTTCTCCCTAAGGCTCATCTCACAAAGTCCTCACCAGTGCGTTGCGGGCACTCCTGCCATGGGGACCTGCAGCTGGCAGCCTTGGCTGCTCCACGCCTGCACTGCCCATCTGTGCAGGAAGCGTTCTCGGCCCGAGCCCTTTCCCACACTCCCAGCTAAACACAGCAACTGTCTAGGTGCCCAAGGGTCAAGTGCCACGGTCTTTCAGAAGCCACTCTATATGTATGTTCTGCATCTCCCCTGGTTAGGGGTGAGCACAGACATACACACCGTTAATGGATTGCCCTCCTAACCCAATGTGACATCCTGGCACTGGGGCTCCTTGTTAGCTCCATCTTTGGGATTCTAGCCTTGGAAGATAGACAGTCCGTGTCAATAAATAGCTCCTTGTCTCCAGGATTCTGGCCCCATCAGAGGCCTGGGGCTCTGCTTGGGAGCTGTTGTCTTGTTGCTAAGATTCCTGGAGCCAATCCAAGCTCACATTTCCCAGAGTGGTGGAGAATAGCTAATGGCCACAAACCTCTAAAAACATATATGCCAGGCTCAGTCAACATCATGTAAAAACAATCTTAATATATGAGAGGATAATATTTCTGCTTTTGTTTGACTTTTATGTAGCTGAACTTTGAGGGCAAAGTGAAATTTTTTTCCTTGTGTGGTCGGTGGAAGCTCCCTTCTTCAATGCAGTGAACTCCTTTTGAGCTATTACCATGTGCAAAATAGCAAGATTCTTCCACTTTAGCTGGAGGGCATGAAGCAGACAGTATAAATACCTCGTTTCTACTTTTGAAAAATTTTCTTTGCCCTAACCACAAATTTCTCTCCTTAACATTCTTGTCGTATCCTACTGTAGGGCCACTTGATGGACAATGTTTTAAGAAAACTTCTAATCATATATTTTTGGAGCCAGAGTATCCCAGCATTGCCCCATCCTCAACCTCTCCCCTAATTCCTATAAAATCAACTTGCTGACGTATGGTATAAGTTAACATTGATTTTCTTGCCTGCCTGGATGTGATCTCTCCCCGTCTAATGTGTCTGCATGCTTTCAGGAATTACTCAGACATTTTTTCTTCACTCTCTGAAATCCTGTGGGTGAGGATCTTCTCAGGCCAGTCTGTCTTGCCAGTCAAATTGAAAAGACCAGAATGAGACGGGTGGCGGCGGCACATGCCTTTAATTCCAGCACTTGGGAAACAGAGATAGGCAAATCCCCGAGTCCAAGGCTAGCCTGGTCTACAGAGCAAGTTCCAGGACAGCCAGGGCTACACAGAGAAACCCTGTCTCAAGAAACCAAACCTAACCAACCAAACAAAAAAGCTCCCCCCCAAAGGAAAAAAAAACAGACAAGAGAAGAAAAGAAAAGATGACCAGAATGAAATCAAGGAGATATACTAATCACTAAGTGAAAATGCACGAGAACTGAGGTGCACTTTTAGAAGCTTGATCAGTGTGCTTAGTACAGATGAGAGCAGGCGTGCTTCTAGTTCTACACTGTGGGAAGTCGACTTATAATTTACTCCCCTTCCCTTATTTAACAGTATAAACTTGGATAGAAAGAGCTTTAAAAAACGGTATTTACAGAGCTAAACATAATCTTCATGTAGAATCCAGCAGGCATGTTTCTAGATATTCACCTAAATGAGTTGAAACCTTACGGCCACACAAAAGTTTACTGCGGCTTTATACATTAGTGCCTTGAATTGGAAAATAAGTCACAGCATCTTTCAATTAGTGGATGCTACGTTAACTGTGGTATTTCTAGACGGCTTTCCAGCAGCGAGGAGAAAAGAGCTGCCAACCCCCGGGGAACCTTAAATGCATATTGCCAAGTGAGAGAAGGCAGTGCAGCAAGGGTGCACACTCTCTGCTCCCAACTACGTGACATCATAGGAAAGGTGAGGGTCAGCTTCGGGGTTGGGGCTGGCCATGAACGGGGAAACAGAGGTGTCGAGAGCAGTGCAAGTATGCCTTCTGTCAAACAAAGCAGTGCACACACAACACTGCACACACAGTGGTGCACACTCAGGGGTACACACACAACACTGCACACACAGTGGTGCACACACAGGGGTGCACACTCAGCGGTGTACACACAGGGGTGCACACACAACAGTGCACACTCAGCGATGCACACATGGGGTGCACACACAACACTGCACACACAGTGGTGCACACACAGGGGTGCACACACAACAGTGCACACTCAGCAGTGCACACTGAGAAGTGCTCACACAGCAGTGCATACTCACAGTTTGCACACAGCAGTGCCCACAGCACAGGAGAACAGATCCTAGGGTAAACTGACTTCAGTGAACTGCATCATTAACAGTGACAGTTGGTGACTAGTGTCCCACAGAGATGCAGGGTGTTAATGTCTCTTTCATCCCTAGTTTAGTTCAACATGCAGACTCACAAGTACAAGTTAAAGTTAATTTTCTTCCTTGCATGTAACACCTTTCTCTTGTCTGTCTCTTTCTGCTGGAGCGGCCCAGAATCTAAGTATGCTTTCTCTGGTACTTTGGGCTTTTTTTCTTTTTAAACTTTCTTGGAAGTTACCTTTCTTTTGTCATGTGACTGCTTGCCCAACCTTCTTGCCTAACTTGAAAGGACGTAGATTTCTCTCTGTCTTTTCCACAACTCCTTCCATGTGGCAGCTGCTTAAACTTACAGGTTTCCTACTCTGGACTTTTTTCTTTGGAATTCTGACAAAATTGTCTTTGAGCTTTCCTTTTAAGTCCATTCTTAAATTCCTTATTAATGAGACCAAGCACCCTGAGAAGGGGCCTCCAGTTGACCTGGCAACATGTAGGGTCCTGAGCAGGACTTCTCCAAATTTCTGATGACAATATCACACAGGTCATACACACTACAGCCATTGTTCACAAAGAGGGAGAAGGCATTCCAATACCGTTTATAGCTCACTGCAAGGTGGAAGCAGTTCATGGCAAATGTCACCAAAGGGTGCTGTGGAAATACAACCTGTGAGGGTGATGCCAAAGCTAGGAGTCCTTCTGTGTCCTATGCCCCAAGAATGAATGGTCCCTGGAGCTCAGCAGCTTTTGTATGTGGGCCTTAAGTGAGTAAGCCTTCTGCTAGAGTTGGCCTAATAATGCTAGAGAGAGGGGGAAGAAGGGGGAAGGTGGAGGAGGGGGACAGGAAAGGGGGTAGAGGGGGAAAGGAGAGAGGGAGATTGGGAAGGAAGGGGCAGGCAGAGGGGGAGGAGAGAGAGGGGGAGGGAGAGACAGAAAGAGAAAGACTGACTTTGTGGATAGAACCCAGGCTTAAAAAACCACACATTCATTCATTTTCATACATAAAATTAAGATAGCATGAGCACCCTCATTCTTCAGACAACAGAGAAGAGTGTACTAGTGGAGCCTCCTCCCTCCCATGGAACTGGTTCCTGGTGCAGGATGAGGCACCTGGATTGTAGCTCATGGAAGCCCCATTATGCCATTGTTTTTATTGCTTTCCTGGTAGTGTCTGGTTTCCTGCCCTTCTGCTATCACCATGACATTTTTTGGTAGGGACTGTCATCTTGCTCTCCTTTGCAACACTTAAATCTTTGATTGACCACAGGCCTGGGGTTGTTTCCATGACTCAAGGAGACTCACTAAGCATGATGGCCAGCACTTAGGGGCATCCAGAAGTCCCTTTCCACACAGGCCAGTGTTCTGGGGACCCTGCATGGGAACAGGTGCAGGTTCCCACCTCTTCACACTCCCCTCGTGTGTGAGACTTTTCATCCTGGGACAAACACCTGAGAACAACTTAAAGGGAGAAACTGTTGTGGCTGATAGTCTCATAGGTCTCAATCCGTGGCCCACGGCTCTGCTGTTTCCTTCCACAGCAAGGTAGATTATCAGGATGGGAAGGAGATGTTGAGCAGAGCTGCCCACCTCATGGAAACAGGCAGCAAGGTATGTGGGTGTGGGAGAGGAGAGGAGAGGAGAGNGAGAGGAGAGGAGAGGAGAGGAGAGGAGAGGAGAGAGAGAGAGAGAGAGAGAGAGAGAGAGAGAGAGAGAGAGAGAGAGAATATATCCCCCAAGGATACACCCCTCAGTGACCTACTTCCTTCAACCTGGCTCAGCTAGGGTTTCTATCATCTCCCAAAATAGCGTTGCCAGCTGAGGACCAAGCCTTCGACACAGGAGGCCATGGGGCATTTCATATTCAGTTATGACATTACCTGTTCGCCCACCATTTATTCTTTCTAGGACCTGCTCTCCTTTCTTTTAAGAGTCTACCTTGGTCATAAAACAATCTAGAAATTACTTAAAACATGAAAAGTAGTGCTGTTATTTGAGCTGGCACTTCCACTGTCGCGTATCTAACACACACCCTACGGAAGCAGAGGCATCTGCACACTCATATTCACTGCAGTGATGCTCACAAAGGCTCAGAAACGAGCGTGGTACAGAGGAACAACGGAATACCACCCAGTATGATGCCATTCTGTCATGGAAATTATGGAAAGCATAATGATAGAAGAAAAAGAAAACAAAGAACAAAATCATCAACAAAATAATAGTTTAGGGACAAAAGAAGTTAAGAAACAAATAAAAATACCCGTGAGAGCCAATAGGGGCAGTCCAAGATGGAACCCTAAAGAATGCCATTGGAACGACCAGAGGGATGGGAGGCTGCTGACGGCAAGCCTGGTTCAAGTCCGGGCACAGGCTGGTGTTTATAACTCATACAAGAGTCCTTCATATAACAAGCAAACTGTGTGTGCTTGGGAGAGTGGAGATGGTGTCAGAGAGGGTCAAAGAAGGAAGAGAAAAGTTAAGACAGTGCCTTCAACTCCTTGGTGTACAGTACTCCATAAAACATACCCCTGAGTGAATGCCAGGAAGCAATCGTCACTGGAACAGGTCCACCCGTGGCCCTCTTAGAGCATTAGGTTCCACTGAAGGCAATCATTGTGCTTACAGATAAATATTTTTCATCCACTGTTCTCTGAAATGCAAGCCATTGACTCATCTGATGCTCACCCAAAGAAAGAGCAAAGACAACGGACTGCTGTACAATGGTCTCCGTGATGGGCCAAGTGCAAGTCTGCAAGCGGTTACCCCCTTAGAGGAGTCGTGGGGAAACTGGACTGCATGTGGTTACTCCCCTGATGGGGAAATTGAACTGCATGTGGTTTTCATCTTCCCTGCTGACCTTAGATTTGTCTCTAAGTCGATGAAATGACACTGTCTGGAGCCCTTGCTGCTATGGGACATCTGCTGACAGCTCAGGGTCCAGAGCTGATGTGAAGTGACATAAACTTTAAAAAAAAAAGTGGTTTCATTTAAAAATAAAGATAGCCAAGTTCCTTGGCAGTAGCAATTACAGTGTGGCAGGGTAACCCAACGGTAGCGTTTGTGGATGGTTTTCAGGAAAGGAAGTAAAGAAAGGAAGGAAGGAGGAAGGGAGGGAGGAAGGAAGGAAGGAAGGGGGAGGATATCCTCTTTTTCCAGCTGCCTCCTCTTTTATTCCATTCCAAGAATTCCAAGGCACTCTTGCACCAAGGAAGAGTTTGGGCCCTTTGTGTTCCAAAGTCAAAAACATTAAAAATGTTT
Organism: Dicrostonyx torquatus; assembly: GCA_028555095.1. Taxonomy (NCBI): domain Eukaryota; kingdom Metazoa; phylum Chordata; class Mammalia; order Rodentia; family Cricetidae; genus Dicrostonyx; species Dicrostonyx torquatus. The sequence continues at coordinate 2,651,859 of JAQHUG010000199.1, forward strand.
GTGGATCACAGTGTAAAGTTATGTATACATTGCATGTTTAAGTCAGGGTAAACATGTCTATCTCCTCAAACATGTATCATTTTTAATATTCACTTTCTAGCCTTATCATTATCCTACTGTGTAGTGGCATCTTACTTCTGTCACTTGGCCTCTATGTCCCCGCCCCTTTCTCCCTCCTACTCTGCCTAGCCATGGCCACTTTCTATTCTCAATAGCCATGAAATCACTTTTCTATATTCCACAAGTGAGTGAGATCATGTAATTTTAAACTGTATTTGACATTAGTCATGGCTTTGGGAAATTTAACCTTGGCCCAGGCTCCCTGTGGGACTGAGCCTTGCTGCCTAAGGGTTGATGGTGACATCTGGAAGGGCCCCTTGCTTTCCTATGCTGTAACACACCTTGAGACCTTTCTGTCCAGTCTTTTAGGTCTACTGTCATCAACCTTTTTGGAGACTGAAATTTGTGCACATATTTCAAGCTCCTGCCTCAGGATCAGACCTTCTCTGCTGAGTACCCTTTGTGAGGTCCTTTCTTTATGATCTTCCCAAAATTCTAACTGATAAACCGAACAGCTTCACGCTCATTGCTCCTTCTAAGCTGGGAGTAAAAGGGAGTCGGAGAAGGCTTTACACAAAACCAGAAGATGTTGAAATATTAGTCCTGCTTCCGTGAGACCCAGCATGGATTCATTAGGCTCTCTGGGTATTTCTAAAGAGCCCTCAACTGCAAGAAAGACTTAAATTACTCCTCAAAGGTTGTTATAAGGAATAGAGTTATAGAAACTGCCCAGGACAGTTTACAATAGTCAAACCCAATGGAAGCAAGGAGTATTGGGGAAACTGAGGTTGCTTCTCTAACTTGGAGATTAGAAGTGATTTGCCCTTATTGATGGCTCACCCCATTTTTGCCTTAGATAGAGCGCAGTGGAGGAGGAGATGGCGCCTGTTGGGGTGCTAGACCTGGGCGAGCCCTCTCAGTCTCTCAGTCACGGCTCCCTTCTTGATTTTAAAGTGAAGGTAACATTCTTTACTCCTTATGATTTTGGGGAAGAGTAAGATTCAGTAGTCAGTGCGGTGCCCGGTTCAAAGATTACCTGCTGCTGAGTTCACCAGCTCACACCTCTCTCAGACCCTGTGTTCTGTGTGGGCAGAAATGCTTCCAGGTGACCCTTGGCCCAGCGGTGGGCATGAAGCTGGGCCTCAGCCTCTACTGAGAAGAGAAGCAGTCTCCCTTCTCCTCCTGGTTCTCAACAGATCCCGTTTGGAGACTATAATATTAAGGTCCCCTAGCAATTTAGAAGATAAACAATCCCAGAATAGGCTTCTACAGCGTTAAATAGGGCAATTTAAAAATTTAAAAATTTCCACAATTTCACTGTGGAAAAACAAAACAAAACAAAAACCTCAACTGTGTTCTATGAAGTAGGCTCCTAGGGCCCGGGTCACATGAGAAAGCAGCCCTGGAAAGGGGGATTTCAAACCGAAGGCCAGCACGTTTGTAGCAAAAATATTGCACACAATTTGTTCATTAAAAATGACCTCCCTATGGAAGCTACTCTGGGACTCCTCTCCAAAGCTTGAGGGCTGGGTTGCATCCATGGGGCTTCCCAGGCTTGGATAATGTTCTGGTATTTTTATAAACACAGAGAGAAGCCACTGGCATTTTAAGCCAGAGTGGACCTGGATCCGATTTGATGGAAAAGCTTGGGTTTTGCAAAGCTTTCATTTTGCCATTGTTTTTCCCCTCATACATGAATACACTTTATTGTGACCACACTTCATCTGAGTCCTCCAGGGTCCCCCTCCAACCCCTCTCCGCTTCATCCCCTCCCCCCACTCTGGACTAAGTCCTGTTAGTGTTGCAGACATAATGCATGTGGCTGTAGGGCTGTCTACTGTAACATGACAATCTACCAAGGCCTCCACTTCTGAAGAGAACTGACTCTTGCCCCTCCCCGCCACCCCCAGATTGCGTTCTCTCTTTCCCCTGCTGTCCTAGCTGCCTCCAGCCTTCCTGCATGTTGTGAATTATCTCCTCAGCTTCTCCTTCCACACCAGCTCCTCCCCCCTCTCAGCTCCAGCCTACAGCAATTGTCTCTTCCTCTTTGTTCCTAGCGTTTGCTGGAATCTTCACACTCTGCCCCGTGACATCTGATGCTATTATTATCTTCTGCCCACAGTAGTGAATGAATTAACTCAGCAAGCACTTCCTGACAGCTGTAACCAAGCGCTGCGCTGGGGACTAGGGGTGGGGATAATGAAGGCAGGTGCCCCATTCCGGTGTTCAAGTCTGGGGTTGAGAAGGAGCTATAAAGCGACCTTTGGAGTCAGTGTGGAAAACCCATGGCTCGGGTTTTCAAGAGTCCACTAATCAAAGGGAGAGGAGAGATGGGTGGGAGGTTTGGGGCAACTTCTGGGTGAAAGAAGTTGGACCGATTCTTCAGAGGCTGACCAGGAATGATGAAGGGATGGGGTGCCTAAGGAAAATGTCACACAGGACTGGTGAGCAAGGCATTCAGTTTGCCTTCCATGTGGCAGTTAGATGAAGATTGACATGAGCGGGTGACACGCTAGACAAGCAGGGAGTGATACAACACAACACAACACAACACACGGCCTTTCTCTTTCTGGAAGAGATTCTCAAGCTGAATTGGGAAATAGCCCCAGGGTGGTCCACAGGAGGCCGGAAGGAGAGTTTCCTGACTCTTACTGAGACAGTGACTCAGGGGTGCCACAGCCACAGTCTGTGCTTTCAAGGGGACCATGGGAGACTAACTCATGACCAGATTAATAATGTTGTGTGGCACAGACAGGTGTTGTGGGTCCTCGGGGAAAGAGCCCTGAGCCTACCACAGGGCCAGGGAAGCTTTCTTGAAGGTGATGCTCTCTGGTCAATCAGCCCAACTCTTGGACTTTATAGCATGGAGGTGGTGGTAGTGGTGGGATGGGGAAATTTGTTCTCAGGGAGTAAGGATGCCGACGTGTAGAGAGATCTCCTGCACGCCACTTTTCTGAGCTCCATCTTTCCAGGCCTGAGAAACAAAGCTAGAGGGACTTTGGGGATCCAAGGGACTTTGAAGTAGGCCAGTGAGGAGCCTGAAGAAAGATCCTGGCTATTTAGAGGCCTTTGGCCTCTCTTGGAACCTGGGCCTGTTTTGCAAACATAGCAACATGGGCCAAGTACGTGGGGTTTGGCACTGTTTGGGCCGACCCAGCTCACTAAGCAAATAGCGGGGGAGTTTCTTCTCCTTTCCTTTGTAAACCGGATCTTTTCTGGGCGCATAATTTATAGAATTCCAGAGAACTGCATTTTGGCTTTCTTCCCAAGAAACAAAACCATTTCACATTTTCCATGCAGTTTCTCTAGCCTGCTGGCCCAGAGCTGAGATCTCCCGTTGAGGCTAAGGACAGGGCTGCTGCCATTCAGGGCTAATGTGGTGTTTGGGGATGGAGAGCTAGCTGTCCGGGCTGCCCCGGGGTAGCTGCAGTCACATGGTCGGTAAGGATTCCTCACAGGAGTGGAGGAGTGGAAAACAGACATCGGGGTTCAGGGCAAGAGACTATGCAGACAGAAGGGGGTCTCCCCCAACCCCAGCTCCCCATGGTTCCTTAATGCTTACCAAGAACTTTCTCTTCTCATTTGATGAGGTGAAGAACAGTGTGTCGTTCCCCCCCCTCCCCGCCCCAGTACACACACGACCAAGATTTGCATTTAGCTGCTCAGCTGTAGCTGGGTTGCTAGGGAAATGGAACAACAACTTGAAATCATCAGCTGCCTAGAGGTCGAATCCCTAGCTGGAAAACTTCTAGGCACGGTGGTAACTTGATGGGGATGCTTTCCCTGAGGGTCGCAGGAACGCTTAGCCCTCAGCAGGACAGGGGGCTGTGGAGTTATTGAAGTCCCGACTCTGCTGGAACTGCGAGCTGAGTATTTTGACAGCCATGGCAGCCCTGTAGGTTGTCTCCGTCACTCCGTGCCTGTCAGGCTAGCCCACCCTGTGCGGATGCTGCCAGCTGAGGCTGCCTGTTTGTGTTGGGCTTAGAGATCTGGGATGGCTGACAGAGCTGCCTGTAACGTCCGATAGGGCAGTCTTTAAACCCAAATCCCTGCCCTGCTCTGTGGGAGCAAACGACTCTAGAAACTGCACAGTTGGTGAAACTTAAGCTTTAGAACATGAACCCTCGTTCTCAGCTGTCTGTTTCCTCTTATAGTCAAGGGCGAGCATCCAAATCCTACTTCATTTGTCATTGTCATTGCTGCTCCGAAAGGTCAGTGTACATTCTTCTTTGCTTCCAGACGCTTGGCTCTGAGCACTGATTAGAAGTGAGCATTTAGAAGTGCAAGGCTTCGTGTGCACGCAGTAGGCACTCACTAATGTCTGTAGGCAAGGAGTCAGGTTGTGTCCCATAACAAGGCTGGGAGGGTCTATGCCACCACAGTGCAAAGACATCATGTTCCCTTGTCAGCCAGTTCAATGCCCCCCCCCCCGCCATGTCTCCCCTGACTGTTTCCCCGGTGAAAGCGCTACAACCTTATAATGAGTTTCTTCTGCCATCTTCCTCTAGATCGGTGGCTGGCTCTTCCTTTTACCCAGTTCTCAAACTGATTGTTAGTCCCGAAGGATAGTCTCTGACTTTCGCACCAAAAACGGTTCCCCTTCCTCCACCAAAGGCCCCATCTCAGTGTTCATGCTTATCTTTTTTTTTTTAATTTTTTATTTATTATGTATACAATATTCTGTCTTTGTGTATGCCTGCAGAGCAGAAGAGGGCACCAGACTCCATTACAGATGGTTGTGAGTCACCATGTGGTTGCTGGGAATTGAACTCAGGACATTTGGAAGAGCAGGCAAAGCTCTTAACCTCTGAGCCATCTCATGCTTATCTTCATTACCAAAGTTATTCTCTGTTGTCTTCATGACTACAGCATAGGCTCCATGAGGGTGTCACCGTGGATCCCAGTGACCAGCATAGAAACAGTAGAGCTTAAGAGTTATTTGTTTATGGATTAAAAAAAATGATAATGGAATTCAGTATCTTCTACTCACAGAAGAGGACATTGAGGCTCAAGTTTTTAGAAGTTTAATGTAAATTTACTTGGGTCAGATCTGCAAGCTGAGAGCCTCCCCCCCTCCCATAGCTTATTCCTCAACTTTGATTGGTCTCTGGAACCAACACAGAACATGGCTTTCCTTACTAGTTTGGTATGAGGGTCATTTTGTTGCTGGAGAGCTACAGCACTGACATGAACCTTGAGAAGCCAAGGGACCACTTCCTCTCTTAGGCTGATAGCGGAAACACGAATGTGTGTATAAGTACACTGAAGATGAACTAGAATGAGCCAACATAGGGCAAGATGTTAGCATATGAAATGACGTCAGCTAACCAGGGGACACAAGCGGATCGTCATTGCTAATGTCAGGGGAGACTTTTCCTCTCTAGATTCTGAAGGGAGAATGGTGGGGGGTGGCTTCCTCTAGGACCTGCCCAATAAGGCTTGTTCTGTTAGCACCCCCGAAACTGGATTACTCTGGCTAAAGACTGATTTGCTTCCTTGTCTCACTGACTCCTACTATTTTTCTGTTTTTTCCACGGAAGATGACAGGCAGTGGACCGTACCAAGCTGCAGATGAACTGGTGTGCCACCTCCGACAGACTACTCAGGGTTGTAAGAAGTGAGTAATAATAATGACTCTACCGGGCAGTGCTTCACTTCCTCCACACCGTCTACATCTCCGACAGTGTATGAAAGGCTTAGATGCACTATTTCAATTGTATAAGGTTGGAACTGTTGGCTTCTTTCTTTTCTTTTTTTTTTTCCCTGCTACTTAAGCAGAGTTAAAAAGCACTCCTTCAATCCTGTGCGGAAGGACTATTTGCAAGTGAACAATGATAACAAAATTTTCTTTCTGTTTAGAATAATCAGCTTGGGTTTTAGGCCACTAGTGACCCAAAGCTCCCCTGTGAATACTCCGAGAGGGATATTTTCCCAGCAAAGAGGCAGCTTTTGAAGTAGCTGGGGAATCCCTGTGACTGTCTCCAGGTGTTAGGGAAGTGAAGGAGCACTTGGTATTATTACTGATGTTTAGATGGTGCTCGTGCAAAAAACTTTTGGTCCCAGGAAGATCTCACAGAGAAGCATGAGCTTTGGCCTTGAACTTTTCAGTTAGTAGGATTAGAGTTGTCTCGTGAGACAGAAAATGCAAAATGATTCCCACTTCCAGGATTTTATTTTATCACATAGCATGAATTATGGCTGTTCAATGAACTTACCAGGGCCACTGACGCCTACAAGTTTGGTCCATATTTCCAGTGTATGTCTTCCCTCCCAAGTCTAAGATGGCAGCTGGAGTTCCGGCATCACACACAGGTCCCAGAGGGCTGAAATAGGATTTTCTTGGTCTCCTCATCCCCTATTCCCTTTTCTTTCTCTTTCAGCTTCAGATACCAATACAGCGCTTCAAAGTAGATGTTAGAGCCCACTATATTTCACATCTATTTTTCTAATTTATAACCGCTTAAGAGATGCTCTTTTCTTTCTAATAGTGAAGGAAAATCAAGACCCTTTTGTTTTCTAGCTTCTAGGACAGGCTTGTACTTCTTAAAGCCTCACACAACCAAGTTGGCAGTTTGGCATAAGAACAATAGGAAGTGATGGTAACTGTTTGGTATAGGAACAATAGTAGGTGATGGTAACTGTTTGGTATACGAACAATAGGAAGTGATGGTAACTGCTTGGAAGTGATGGTAACTGTTTGGTATAGGAACAATAGTAGGTGATGGTAACTGTTTGGTATAGGAACAATAGGAAGTGATGTTAACTGTTTGGTATAGGAACAATAGTAGGTGATGGTAACTGTTTGGTATAGGAACAATAGTAGGTGATGGTAACTATTTGGTATACGAACAATAGGAAGTGATGTTAACTATTTGGTATACGAACAATAGGAAGTGATGTTAACTATTTGGTATACAAACAATAGGAAGTGATGGTAGCTGTTTGGTATAGGAACAATAGGAAGTGACGGTAACTGTTTGGTATAGGAACAATAGGAGGTGATGGTAATTGGCTTAAGCTGGAGACTAGAACCTCGGTGGAAGGCGTCATCACTGCTTCCGGCAGTAGCTGCCAAGTGGAAATGTAAGATACGTGTTTTTCAATTTATTTGTTTGTTTAGTGTGTGTGTACCCATATGTCCATGTAGGGAGGTCAGAGGACAACTTGTAGGAGTTGGTTCTCCCTCCCATCATGCTGGCTCTAGGGATCAAACTTAGGTTGTCAGTCTTGGCGGCAAGTGCCTTTACCCACGGAGACATCTCACTCGCTTTTTTGACTGTTTTGATTTTTGAGACACAGTCATGCTGTGCTACCCAAGCAGGCCTGGGGCTCCCAGTTCTCCCCCTGCTGCAGCTTGTGGGGTGCAGGCATGATAGGCATAAATTCCACATTAATGTTATCTTTGATTAATTAGGAAGAGTATGGACCACAACAGAAGAAGACTAAATATGACGTCTAAACTAACTGATGGAAGGCAGAGGCTCTCTTCTTCCTGTACTTGCCAGTCACTCCAGGGCTGCTTAGTTTTCTCAAGCTGGAGTCTATGCTTGGGAGGCTTTAGAGGCAGAGGCTGTCTTCTTTGTCACATTGGCCAGCCAAGACCTTAAGATGGTCTTTCCATGTCCCTTCTTGGACCTCACTGGGTAGAACACAGTCCTGTTGCTAGCAGCCTGGGGACTTTATTGCCCATGAGTGGCAGTTGTTTAGCTAGGAACTAGAGTTCCCTAGCTAATGAAAAAGAAAGAATGGATATTGGGAATTCCTTAGAAATATCTTTCACTTCGTCCCAAACACTCCTTGTGGCATGTTGTCTTGGTGTCCACGCTATAGTAAGTAGGCTGAGCTATAGCATATTCATTCATTTTATGGGTAGGACATTTGAGGACCAGACTGGGAAAGGTACTTCTCTCTAGGAGCATGTGATAGAAGAAGCAGCCCTTCTGGCTTATACTGACTCTCACATGTCCAAAGAGTAGCACTCAGCCCTTGCTGGTTCTACTCTATGACGGTGACTGCCAACCCTAGCCCTCCCATCCATCTGTGAACTGGAGCTACCTCACCCCTCTCTCTAACCAAATCTCTATTTAATGCCTTTCTCAATTGCCCTTCCCCCACCCTTGGCTCACGGTTTTTTTTTATCACCAACTAGTATTGATTGCTGGGGACTTCCAGGGATGGTCTCCATAGAAGGGATGGATAATTTGGGTGTTGACTCATGAGGTCTGTTGTGGTTATTGCTGAAGAAATGATGAGTCTTGAGATGAGGTTAATTCAAGCTCTGCTGGCTTTCCTTCTAGGGCGAGGGGAAGAACACTCCATAGGTATAACCCACAAGATATCTGGGATTCACTTAAGACATTCTGTTCTTACAAGCGAGGTGAACTTCTAGCTGCACTGCAGCCATCTGGAAGGGGAGGGTGGAGGGTGTGATTCCTCATGTAACAGGTGCTCCCGGCCATCCATCACCCAGGCAGCCCCATCGGATCCTGCCTTGCATCAGAAAGATAACTCTTATCACCACTCCATAAGCTGAATCTATAAAAAGAGACAGGGTTGGATTGTGACAAGTGCCCTGGAGTGACTGAGGCAGCCTCACATTTAGGCTCCGGTGACAGCTCCCTCACAGGTCAGACACTAAATATATCTTCTTATGGTGACAAAGACAGAGTCAGGGAGCACAGTGACCATGTGATCTTTCCTAGTCACAAGGGGAGAGAGAGACCCTGAGCACTCTGTCCTCAGAATCTAGTCCTGAACTAGACTCAGTCTGGGAACAGAATTCCTGCTCTACTTGGGGTCTTTGTGCAGGACGCCCCTCACCACGTTCTGACACGTGTGCAGGCAGCCATGGAGGGAGGGGCAGGACTCTGAGGGATGTCTTGAGAGAGCTGCTTAGATGAGGGAGGGTTCCCCTCCTGCTGTATCACGGGCTTTGAGGAAAGGAAGAAGCCAGGGTTGGTGGGGCTGGCGGGGAGCTGGGACTTGGAGCACCCCAGCTGGCTCTGCAAATCATGGAAGATATCAATCTGGTCCACTGTAGGAGGAACCCGGGGCTAGCGACTTGCATTAGGTCCGGCTTGTTCCACTAGCACTTCATTTCATGAATAGTGCACACCTGTTAGTTCAGCTGACATTTTCACTACACAAATATTACGTTAATACATCTCTTATTGTAAAACCTTTGAACAATACAGAAGTAGAGAGAGAAAAGAAGTTTTGTCTTCCTGTCTATCCTGTGTTCTCTTTTCAGAAGTAACTGGGTTCAACAATTTAATGCTCTTCTTATAATTTTTTGCATATGCCAGGTACCACACCACAGTCTTTCTCAGACCCACAAATCATAGAGCAGTGTAGTATAAAATGCTATGCAATTATCACGTGTGCAGTCAGATAGCTATACTTCCTTGGGTACTTTGTTTCTAAAGGCTTTGGATTCTATCTCTGTAAAATGAAAATATTAACATTTACCCAACAGGGTCATTGAAAAGATCAGACAGAATGTTAGACAATGACCAACAGAGTGAGGCCTTGTTATTATTACACACCTAGTTACTCATTACTGCAAACAAATCACATCGAAAGTTGTGGCTTTAAAAATGTGATTAAACTGAGCGAATATTATCTGGTGGTGTCTGTGAGTCAGGAACTTAGGGGTAGTGGGCGGTTCTAACTCCCAGACTCTGCGATGCTGGCAGGGGCTGCGGCCTATGAAGGCCTAGCTAGGAATGTGAGGACGCTTCTTCCAAGATGGCCCACTTATATCTTGTCACCAGGATATTCCTGTTGATTGCTTAAATGTCCCCCAGACATGGCCAGCAGCTTCCCTATCAAATAAGCATTACGGGGAAGAGAGAGAGGGAAGGAAGACATGTCCTACTTTACCACCGACTCTCAGGTCTCAGGCCTCACTTCAGGAATTACTAAATCCAGTTCACATTCAAGGAGCGGGATTGACGGGAACTGGCTGGCAGAATATGAACATATGTTATGAGCACCACGGGTTATCTTGGCCCACGTGGTAATCGTGCTCCATGCATTGTCTTATTGCAGTCTGCTTCCTTCATGTACTGGAACACTTTGGCCACCTCTCCGTGCCCACACGTGTGGAACAGTGCCTGTCTCACTGTGTGGCTTGTCATTGTGAAGGTGTGCCAACATTTCTTAATCCTCTCCGTCTGCTGTTTGTCTTTACTTTGTTTTCTTTCAGAGAGCGAGGGCTGAGTAGGGTTAAAGGTCGCTTTTTACAGATCCATAGTCAAAAGTCCCAAATAGCAGCGAGATTGTCCCCAAGTGGTCAGACAGGTTTCCATACATGAACACCAACACGCAGCACTGACACCAGAAGAGCTGCTGCCCCAACCCCCACTCCCACCCCCGGGCTTTGACCCTGTACCTTGAGTGAGTGTTCTTGAGACCCTACGGGATGATTCCTAAGGAGCTGGAGGGCCCAGTGCTTTCAGCATTAGACATCTGGACCTTAATGGTTTCCACACTGGTTTGAATCTTAACTCTTGTCACTAATGGCTTTGTGCCTATGCTCCCTCCTTTATTCCACATGCAATTCACGGTGGCGTGGTCTGGCCTCTCAGGGTGAGCTAGGATTAAAGTCAAAGACTGGAATTCCATTCAGCAGTCACGTCCATTCCCAGCCTCCCTGATAGCTGTTGGCAGTTATTGAGGTTTCTGTTACTATAGAACAGTGACTGAGCTAGTCAACTTGTGAGAATGGAAGGTTTATTTCGGTTGACAGTTTCAGTCTATGAGTTGTTGGTCCCGCCGCTGTGAGTGAGGCAGTTCATGGTGGCAAGACTGTGTTAAAGACTACTCACCTGTGGCTTAGAAGAGGCAGAGAGGAAGCAAAAGTGGTCAGCATCCCAAGATGTCTTCAAGAGCATCTTAAGATTTCCTGCTGGGCCCTGCTTTTTAAGAGTTTTACTAGCTCCTTACAGAGCCATGCTGGGGCGCTACCGTGGCCACTGACTTTCTGGGCCACTTAAGATCCAATGTATACAGCATACACAGTTTAAACAGTAGTCTGCAACAGGACTCTTTACAAAGCCTTTGCCTTCTAAATACAATAAACAGATATTATTTGTTTTTACCCTCTGCCATCGGAGCCCTGAATATAGACATAATTCTGAGAGCTGAAGTAGCTATCTTGAGATCCATGATAAAACAAAGTTGAAAAGCCACCATGCTGAAGGTTTGGAGTAAGTGGAGGGGGACACACAAACCCTAGAATGGCAGCGCTGAGGATCAACCCACGACCTTGGGTTACAGCAAAAAATGTTTCTGTTGTTTTAAAGGCACAGATCGTTTCTAGTTTCTCTAAACTCTGCAAGTCCAGGGACCCTGTCTGATGTGACTCCCATTGGTCAGATGTCTCTGGGAGGGACAGGTTTGGTCATCCTTCAGGCAGAGAGGCAGGGCCTGAAGGAAGACATCAGCCCTTCTGAGAGAAGAGGGAGTTTTTTTTCCCTGGTGAGAGAGAAGAGAGCAGGAAGGTCTGGCTGAGGAAACGGTTGGCTTCACCAGCTGGTTTTAGAGACATGTTTTCCTGTATTTCTGGCTGAAGTAGATGTTTAAAACAAGGATTTCCCGAACAAGTGGAGCCTGAAGAGCAATAGGCCTAGTTAGTATGCGGCCAGACAGTTTTGTCCATAGCCTTTCTCAGTTTGAAGACTGTTGTCTGGAAATGCCTGGTCCCAGGAAAGAGGGGTGGGATTAGCCCTTATGAGAATTGTGAAAGGAGAAAGGAAGGTTACAGAAGGCTGTGGACGGGTCTGTGGGCCTCTTCACGACAGCTGGAGGGTCTGTGCCTGGTACTCAGGAGGCCTCCAGCCAATGATCACCTGAGCTATGGGAGCTTCCTTAGATTCCCGGAGCATCAGCCTTCTGGAGAGTTCTGTCTTCGGATGTGCAGATGATGTGACATTTCTGACATTTCTCAAGGTTTCCCTGGACACACAGACAGGTTTATCATTTCTAGGCAGAAATGCCTTCACCGTGTAACATCCTGTAGCATCCTTTTCTCTCTCTCATAGCCCCAGATTTCTCACTGGGAAACATAACATAGCAAAGCAAGCTATAAAAGCTCAGATGTAAAATGTGTCTTCATCCTTTTCTAGCTAGATGCTCATGTGTAGGGTCAGGGCATACTCTCTTAAACAGCATTCTTGCAGAGGATGACAAGGAAAGCCTCCCACGTGATGAGAGCCAGACCCGGTCCATTATCCAGGCAGAAGAAAAATAGCTCCTAGATAGTGAGGCAGTCCTTCAGTGAAGTGGAGAGAAAATATGTCGAGAATCTCATACTAATGTAAGAAGATCTTGAGTGTTTTTTTGTGGGGGCGGGGGAAGCAGACCCAGTTTATTGCATGTATTGGAACGTTGTAGTTATCTCTAGAACTATCTTTGGCCATGTATGGAAGAAAACCAAGGGCTGAATCAGCCTATAATTATCAGGCTTTTGATAAATATCACAGGCTGGGAGTGTCATCATTTGTTTGTTTGGTTTCTCGAGAAGGGGTTTATCTGTGTAGCCTGGGTTGTCCTGGAACTCACCATGTAGACCATGCTGCCTTCAAAGTTATCGAGGTTCACCTGCTTCTGTCTCCCAAGTGCTGGGCTTAAAGGCGCGTGTCACCCCTGCCTGCCTGTGTCTTAATTTTTAAAATGTTTTTTAGCAGAAAGAAGTTTTCCTGGAGTTGGATTTGAATGAAAAAAAGAAATAAAAAGGAAAGGGAAGGACATGACTGCTCCTAGGTATGGTGGAGGAGAAAGTTCACTGTAGGTCAAAGGGAGCAGATAGAGGCAGGGGTACATCCTAGGAGAGTCCAGAGTGGACATGATCAGACTGAGCTGGGCCATGGAGGAGAAGGGGAGGGGAAGGGAGCGGGCAAAGAAGGGAACCAGGGGCAGGGCAGAGGGCAGGGTATGCCAGTCATACCCTGTAACAAGTAGGGACTGAGGGATGCTGGGGAAACCTGGCAGCCAGATCCGCTTTGATATGTTAAATAGACACCCCAGTCATTGTTTGTCCAGGTTTGAATCTTGCAAGATTCTAGTTTCTGATCTTTACCAAGGAAGTATCTCCCTGGCCTCTGGTCTCTTGTTTTACAATGCTACTTGCTTTACTGGGTTGTTATGAATATGTAAATAAAATCACATGGGGAAACGCCAGACTCTTTCAGGACTGTCACCTCTGACCACGGCCGCTCACCTGCCACCGCTGCTGTTAGAATCAACCAATCAGGCTCCCATTGCTGTTGGTGTTCTCTGTTATAGATGCTCCCTTGCAGTGAACAGGAGGGGGAATCACAGCATTCCGTTTCTCTTTTCCCTTGAAAAAGATTACCTTCCTTTGGGTCTTGGAAGGAACAGCTGGCAAGAAGATCAGTCTGGCTGTTCCGGCCTCGGGAGACAAGAGAAATGCTGTCTGCCTCCTTCTGCCTGGTTCTGCAACTGTGTTTTGGATTTCAGGCCTTTGCAGGGGGCATGATGTGTAGCTACGCTGCGGTTCAGTTTGCAGGGCTGTGCGGTTTCTGCCTGCTAGCCAGAAATTAGACTCTATGCGATCCTCCTCTCTGAGTCTCTGAATGAAAAGATTGTCCCCTCCCTCTCTTTGTAGAGGCTGCTGGTGTCATTCCCAGTCAGCTCAGGTGGTGGATGAGAAGCAGCTGTACAGCCCTTAGAATCCTGTCCTTTGGGTCTCCATTTCCCCCACCAGAGTGTGTGTCTCACTAATGGGCGTGAGAATTCTAGAAGCAGCTCCTGAAATCACAAGGAATGCTGCTACATCTTTTTTTTTTTTTTTCTAAATGAGACTTCTAACTTCTGAAAATTGCAATGATTTTTCACTACAGAGACTAATAAATCAAATAAGGAAAATAAGGCATCCTCAGAGCTCACCGTGCTGATACATGGCGTGTTTTTTCCTACGCCTGTTTACAAATTCTATTTTCAAATAGGAATGCAACCATATTTCATAATGCAGTCTTCGGTGCATTTGCACGAATTAATGAGATATGGTCAACAGCTTTCTAGATTTTTTTTCCTTCTCTGAAGCTTACTTTTTTTTGCTCTGTTTTGTTTTGTTTCATTTTTCAAGACAGGGTTTTTCTGTGTAGCCCTGGGCTGTCCTAGAACTTACTATGTAGACCAATTTGGAGTTCCACTTGCCGCGGTCTCCTTTAATCTGTTGGGATTAAAGACATGTGCCACCACCACCTGGCAGGCATGGTTTTTAATAGCTTTTGAATCATGGTGAGTTTGCTAATGGTGAGCACTGAGGTTGTCCACTTTTCCACGGTTACTAACGGGGCTGTGACTCACACACAGCCCTGCAATGTTTTCTTGGTTGCTCTTCCCCAGGGCCTATGCTTGACAAAGGATTTGCTAGAAAGGCTGTACTCATTCAAAAAGTTGAAAGAATTCACGTTTCTAGCTGGCCTTCCCAGAGAGGCTCTGTCTATGAAAGGCAGGGAGCTGCCTCGTGTCTTTCAAGGTGCTGCCTGGGGACCTCTTGGCACAGCTCTGCATGATGGGCAGGCAGGCATGATGGTTCATATTTTGGAAGCTGAAAGATTCCATTGCTAAGAGCTACAGAGATAGCCCCAGGTAGCCCAGCGAAGTGAGTTCCCACACACAGAGCTTATATGATAATGTATATAATTGTTGAGAGAAGATGGGAGCTGCTTTGAGGGTCTTCCTCTTGTTCTGGCTGGGTTTTGTTTTTGACTGATGCGTGGCGATTGTGTATTTAGTAGTAATCAGCTACCGAGGACAATGGTCTGTCAAGTATCTGGCAATACAAGCATGGTCTCAGCATCCTGGAGAGCACCTCCCTTTCTGCTCTCTGTCCTGAGGACTTAGGAGTCCAGCTCGTCCAAAATTCTCAAGCAGTTAAGTGACTTAGCCAAGGCTACTCAGTGTGTCAGTGGCCAAGTCAGAAATAGAAGTCAGGGCTTCCTGTGACAAAGGATGTGCTTTTCCAAGACGGCTGGGCTCTTGCCATTGGTCAAGTCACTCAAACTTCTATAGTTGTCCCCTTAAGAGCAGTGGACTGGGGAGCTGGTTAAAACCCAGGTCCCATCTGACAGTCTGGGGCTGGGTCCTAAGTTTTCGGCATGCCTCACAAGTTCCCTGATGATTCCTTTGGCTGGGGCTGCTCTTGGATCAGTGAGCAGCCAGAGAATAGCTCAGTAAACAGCAGAGCAAATGACCTAGATAAAGACAAGACTCACTGGCAGATAGAACAACATTTGAAATGCTGATGACTGAAAAGGGTGTTCCGAGTAGCTACGAGTCTTAAAGGTCATATCCTGTTTCTGCGAGAAACACCAGGGATCACTCAACTGGCCGGGCGAAGGCTCTTCACACACACCTCTTAACAGTACAATTGGCTCCTTTATTGTATGAAAGAAGCTGCAGCAAGGCAGCCAGGAGAGAGGCTTTAATATTCCAAAGGCCTCCCAGGGTCCCCCAGGATCCTAATTAATCACCTGGAGAAAGACCAAGGAGTCTGGGATGGGAAGAGAGCCTCACACCACTGTGACGTAAGCCCCACTTGGATAACAAAAAGTAGCACTTAATGAGAAAAGGGGTGAAAAGAAGCCTGGACACAGGAGCAGAAGGCCTTGGCCTATGACGTTTCTCCATTACAGGCATGGCTTGCCCACTCCCAAGAACGGGGGAAAAGCGCCAGCATTATTCAGGGACTGGGCATGGAGTTAGCAGTGGTTCCTATTAACAGACTTCAGGGCAGGGGGAGTAGGTTGTTGGCGCCATGAAGGACTGAACACAGCAGGCCTAGCTGAGCCAACCCTGTGGCCAGGCTTGGAAGGCTGAGCCTGCTTATTATTTCTTCAGATTTAGAACCAGGAAATGCCAGCATGAAAGCTGGAGCAGGAGTCATAGGAAAGGCTGTAGAGGCTGAGAAAGCTGGTGTTTTGAACCTATGCTCCCCGGAGCTCCAAAGAATCTCTGGGAAGGCATTTCAGGGTCTGCTGTTAGTGTCAGGTGTAAAGTGATGTGGTCCTTCATCCCTGGTTTAGTGTAACTTGGTATCTACTTTGCATATTCTGAATTTGATGTATTTTTATAATGGGTCTTAATTTTTTTTTAAAAAAACTCCTTATTTGACAGCTCAGAGGAGGAATACAACTTCTCAGAGATTTATAGCCAGTCCTGTGACATATCAGGGAGGTATTTGCTCTGAGGGTGTGGACATACCACAGTATTATAGGTTAAACAGGACTTTAAATGCCCTCAACACTGGCATCT
>JAQHUG010000199.1:2680527-2700910 GCA_028555095.1 Dicrostonyx torquatus
CTGACTCAGCTTTAGCTGCAAAACCTTGCAGCTCTTTTAAGAAGCCCTGCCACCAAACCCTTAAATGGTGTATGAATAGCTAACAGCATGTTTTTTGGTGGTGGCAGGGACCTTGAAATGCCATAGAGTTGTGGCAATAAACATGGCTCTGGCCAGTACCTCTGCCATGAAGCTACACTCTCAGAAAGCTAAGGATGGGGTGGATCCAGCCGTCAAAGCCACGGCTTTAATCCTAGCCATATCACTTAGCAGATTAAAGACTCATGTGGTCAGAAAAAGAGAGATATACAGTAAAGATAGATTCAAAGACAAAGAAAACCTCTAAATGGCTTACACTGTGTTTAAAAATATATGTAGGCTTGGGAGAGAAAAGTAAAAGGATAAAGTCCTTAAAATAAAAAAGAAAGAAAGAGAGTATTTAGGTGTGGTGGTACACACCTTTAATCCCAACACTTGGGAGGCAAAGGCAGGCAGATTTCTGTGAGTTCAAGAACAGCCTGGTCTACAGAGTGAGTTCTAGGATAGCCAAAGATACATAGAGATACCCTGTCTCAGAAAACCAAAAAAATAAAAATAAAAATAAAATAGAGTTTAAAATAAAGCCAAGGAAAGATGAAAAATACACAGAGAGTCTGATACTGTATGTTACTGTGTTGTCTTTAAATTGTTTGATAGCTGAGGAAGGAGCAAAAGCTGCTAAAAGGTATTTGATTATAAATGCTGCTGGATTAATCCAACATATATGTTCTGAAAATGCCTTTTGAAGTCAAAAGGTATGTTACTTTGGAGAAGAGGTTTTGCTTTTGTTTCCATGGAAAATGAGAGTCTGTGGATTCATTCTGGGCTAAGAAAAAACAGGTTTGATCAAGGAAGACCACTTGAAAAATCTCTGATAAGAACGAATGGCCCAGATGTCTGAGTTCTACATCCAGAACAGCTTCAAGACTGCAGCCTAAGATGATCAAGCCTCACAGGATACTCCTGTCAAGACTTGATCATAATTCTGAATTTTCTTTAGGTCCCAATAATTATCAGCACCCCCCAACCAGCAGGAAGTAACCTGGAAAATTACACTCACATTCCCCAAAAAATGGACAATGGTTATTTTTCTTTATTTAGAGTGTTGGTTACAAGTTGTTATGGATAATGGTCAGATAAAAAGCTAAACAAAGGATATTTGATTCAGAGTTTTTGTTTAAAAAAAGGGGGGGAAGTGCTGTGGGACAATGGTCTTTTATCTTGTCACTTGTATTATTTTTAATAAAACGCTGATTGGCCAGTAGACAGGCAGGAAGTAAAGGCAGGGCAACCAGGCAGGGAATACAGGCTAGACGATGAGAACAGGAGAATGCTGGGAAAAGAAAGGTCAGTTTGCAGTCATCACCCAGCCACAGAGGAAGCAAGATGAGAGGGCCTCACCGATATAAGGTACTGAGCCATGTGGCTAGCACAGACAAGAATAATGGGTTAATGTGTGATGTAAGAAAGAGTTATAACATGAGGGGTCTGCTCATTGGAATTTCTGTCCCGCCCAGTTCCCCACAGCCAGCAAGCTCCAAAGAAAAATCACACAAAAGTCTCCATAAGATTATAAACTGATTGGCCCATTAGCTTAGGCTTCTTACTAGATCTTATAACTTATATTAACCCATTGTTCTTATCTATGTTAGCCGCATGGCTTAGTGTCTTTCTCAGCCGGGCAGCTCACATCCTGGTGGACTGGGCAGGAGTAAGGGAATGGGCTTCCTTCTTCCCAGCTGTTCTCATTGCCCTGCCTCTACTTCCTGTCTGGTTGACCCGCCTATACTTCCTGCCTGGCCAATCAGCATTTATTTAAAACATGATTGACAGAATACAGAATTGTCCCCCACCAAAGAGTTAATAAGAAGCCTGAGCTAATAAGCCAACCAATTTATAATTAATGTAGACCTCTGTGTATTTCTTTGGGGCTGAACAGCTGTGGGACCAGGCGGGACAGAAACCTTAGTCAACAGTTAGGGGTTATGATGGTTTTGTAAAGTGTTGGATGTAGATGCTCCTCCAAGACCAATGACTTCAGTAATCCTGGCTAGTTGGCTAGATTTCCATACCGGGCATGGTTGCCCTATTTTTGAGCAGGCCTTAAGTCCAATTAGAGAGATGTTGGTTACGGCCAAGGTATATGTGCCACTTATGCTCTATTAGTTGTGATTCATAGGCATCATGGCTGGGTAGAACCATTGGTTTCTTTACCTTTTTGGAAGCTTGTGTGGTGCCTTTTGGTACCATCAAAGCTAGTCCTCAGAGATGAGGCTTTCAGGTCAGTTCCAGCTCAGGGTCCTCTGAGCCCTGTGTCTGAAGTGCAATAGGGACTCACCTTTCTCCTCTAGGGGCATCCAAGGCAATAGCAACAGCATGTGATGTTTTGTGGAGTCTCTTAGACAACCTGGTGGACTGTTCTATCAGAGCAACAAAAACCAAACTAGAACACCAGCCAACTTGGCACCACAGGGAAAATGGTAAAACCCATCAATCGAAGAAGAGCTAGGCTCTAGCTTTTCCTATGCTCAGATGGAGCCTGTCGAAGGCAGTGTGATTTGACCTGCCCCCGACAAGAGATTTTGGGATCCCCCAATAGATGAATGATTATTTTAGTTCCCGGTTAGTTCTTCAGTGATACCAGGGTACCCTCTAATTAGAGGATCCCCAATTCTTTCTCATTGGTCAGTGGTATTGTTTGGATCCAAACTGTCCTCTAATATCCCAGATGTTAAAGGTTTGGTCTGTATGGTGACATGATTCAGAGCTGGTGGAATGTTTAAGGTGTGGGACTTAGTGGAAGGTCTTTCGGTCATTGGGATATGTCCTTGAAGGAGAGGACAGGACTTTGGTCCTCCCTTTGCTCTCTCTTCCCTAGCCATGAAGGGAGTGGCTTCACTTCACTTCATGTTCTTCCATGATGGCCTGCTTTGTCACACACCCCGAAGCAATGGTCATGGATTGAAACCACCAAAATCTTGAGTCCAGGTAAGTCTTTTCTCCCCATAATCTGGTTATTTCTGGTGATGCTAAGTTGGCTAACAGTCCTGTTTCTAACCCCCAAAGGAACTTGGGCATTTCCCTTTTTCAGCCTGTGACCTAAATCCTAAAATGCATTCCTTGTTCTTTCTTAACCTTGGTGATGAGTCACCTGGAGCATATGGCACCCACTATTCCCCAAGTCCCAGCTAAACTTTGCTGCCTTGTGAGGAATTTCAGGGTGCGTGTGATATGCAGAATGGCAATTTGCAAGCATACTCCAGATCTCGGAGCCCAGGCTGGCTGGGCTACAGGCACTGCATTCATTTTCCAACCCGGCCAATAAGTCTGCCTAGCACCAGCACCGGGGAGAAACTGAGGCAAGTTTCTCTGTGGCCACTAAGTTACACTGGTTCCTTCTCTTGGATCCGCACTTGGAAACCTGTAGTGTTTTCTCCAGCTAGAGTCTTGGAGGTAGGGACAAATTCCATGGGTGTCCCAGCTTTCTCTCATTTAACGACACACCTTTGCTTTACAGGATTCTTTGACTTACCTTTCACTCAAAACAAATTTACATTAAAAAAACCACCACGGTCCAGTCGTTATAAAAAATTGGGAAAACCTACAATATTAATTGGTCCTGAGTACTTATCTGGCCACAGAGCAATTGCCCTGTAAGCATTTGTGGAACTGAATGATGTTTTGTTACTAGTTACTTCTCAGAGATGCAGCCCAGTCTGTATTATACACATCTCACAGAAGACACATTCAGACTTGCAAGTACTTCTGGGGCCAAGGTAGGAGACTGTTTTCATTATCCTTCCAAATGCAGGTAAAAGCTGGGCTCTGATTGACCAAAGCTCAACCAGATCCTTCACCTGCCAGATTAACTGTAATAGAATGAGTGGGCTTTGACAGTGCCCGGTACCAGCCGGCCTTCTGGCACTGTAATTGTGGGCCAAGGCATTGACAGTTGTTATGTTTACCGAAACAGACCAATATAGTATGCTCTGGCTTAGATGCTGCTGGGGGCAGAGGCTATGAGTCACTTAATTTTGCATCCCTGAACCTGGTCCTGATGGGTAGATGATCTTCAGTAAATATTTGCTCAATTAATGAATCTGTCAGTCCTGGAATTCCCCAGAAAAACCTTTTCCACCATTTTGACCAAATTTAGGCAAGCTTTTATTAAACACTTAAATAATGACCAAGATGGAATTTGGTAAGGGCCATCATCTGGAAATTTTCCAGGTAAGTGACCTGAGATACGTGTTGGTGGGGCTTATACGAACAAAATCCACAGGCCACCATACTTTCCTATGAAACTTTGTTGTTATTTTTGCAGAACTACAGCTTCTAGAATCCCAGGCAGTTACCTGGTCCTTGGGCAGGTGTTACATTTCAAGAACTACAATTCCCAGAATTCCAGGAAGTTATGTGGTGTTTGGGCAGGTAGTGCTTACAGGTTGATTTCAGAATCAACCTATAATAATAGAATCAATCAAAATTAGGACAATATATGTAGAATATGTATGAAACAATATATGTTTCATAGAAAACATTATTGGTTTTTTTTCTCTTTGAAGGATAGACACAAGACAGCTGTAGTGTGTTTTGAAAACCTAAAAACATTACAGCTTGTGGAGATATCGCTCATCATGCTTCTGAGAAGATGGGCTCAGCTGGCCGCCTTGGGGCATCATAAGCAAATGCATGCCTGGGAGACAGCAATAACGGAGACTTCTTTTACTTCACAGCTTGGTAGCCGCTGCTTCTCCCCTTGGTGTGCAGCACCTTGAAGTATCACGGTCCTTACTGGTCAGGGTTCCCCTGTGTCCTGTATGATACAAAGTTAATGAGCAGCGGTTTTTAAATGCCAGGTTAGTCAGTCAGAATTTACTGTGCAGATGCACCTTGTGACTTCCAGGAGAAGAACGGCACTTACGACACCTCCCTAACATGTATGACCATGGAGTCCCTGGGAAGGAGACACTGTGTGGTTGCTTTTCCACAGCACTGGTGGACCAGGGGACATGGGAACTGACAGATGCTCAGGAAAACCTGACCCTTCCTCTCCTACCACACTAAGGGTGAATTATGCCTTTGTGATCATAAAATTTAATGGGATTCAGAAAAGGCTCCTCTGAAAAAGGTTGCAAACTGCTACACTCTACCGATTTCTTAGTTTCTTTTTAACCTTCAAGTCCTATGACGCTTGCATAATTAGGTGGATTCACCTCTCTAGGCATTGAACGCAATTTTCCTTCTTTTTCTTTTCTTCAGTCACTGGTAACATCTATGAATAAAGTACACACACACACACACACACACACACACACACACACACACACACACCATTGCACACACACTGTCTTTTCTGGAGTGAATTATTTAAAATGCCTGGCTGAATAAATCTCTGCTCACTAGATCTCCAGCATTTAAGCCTCACTTAGACTCCGACTATACTTTTTAGTTCAGTTAAAAGCAAACCAGCAACACTTCCAGCAGAGAGATGACTTAAGGCTGCAGAGGGCGGTGCTAGAACTTTTTTTTCTTCCTCTGCAGTCAGAAACAGGGCAGATGAACATGGCACAAAACAGAAGCATTTACCCACTCCAGACTGGGGAAAAAAATAAAAGCTCCTGTTGCTTGTCTTGACTTATGCTAAATTTATCGTGGCTTTCACACCAAAACCACCTCAGCCTCAAAAAAGAAAAAAAAAAGTGACAGATCTCCACTTACGTGAGGAAGCTGACAATTACCGCCCAGGATAGTGTCACGGTTTCGGCTTAGCTGACAGTGGAGATCTTACGTGAAGAAATGGATACGCCTGAGGAGGCTTTTGCCCTCATGTTGCAGGGTGGTAACCACCCCCCACCCCCAGAGCCTTGGCTCCACAGTGTGAGGCTGTCTGTGGTTGGCAGTGGCTTACTCTAAACTTGGGGGGAGGGATGCTCTTTGTTACAAGGTACCTCCCATCTCTGCTCCACAGCCAAGCCTCATGTCTCTCTGCACAGGGTGTTGCTTTTTTATTCTTAAAATTATCATGCTGCCCAACGTCGTCGCTTAACTCAGAAGCTCCCTAATTCTCTGAGATGGCTGCAACTGAGCCAAAACGGGTGCTATGTTGAAAGGTCCACCCAGGGTCAGGACGGCCGATCAGTGAACTTTCCAATGGAGGGCAAGGACTGCACATGTGCCTTGTTATAGGACAGTGAGGAAGTTGATCAATTGAAATAAAATTAAAAATTAACGTGCTTTAAGTAGGTCAATACCCAGGGCCTGTGCCAGTAACCTGGTTTGAGGCTGGCCCCTATGCTTGAAGCCTGGCGTGGGTAAACAGGGCTGAGAGCAGCTAGGCAGGCCTGGGACTAAATATGTCTAGGACATGGACACTCACAAAGTGCTTACGTGTTCCTTTCTGGGGCTGGTGTGTGTGCTGCTGGCATGCAGGGTTTGAGAGGACCCAGGGCCTGGGGATAGCATGCCCTCCAGTGGTTCTCTCCAAAGGAGACCAAAGACACTAACTGACACCGGCCTTTTTCCTTCTCTCATTTTCTTCACCTCTTCCTCTCCGCAGAGCAAGACGGCAGTTGGAGGTATAAGGGACCTGGCTAGAGATGAGAGTGGTGTGTTTATAAGAGACACAGTAACCAGACAAAATCTAGGGGTGGCTTGTTCCCACTTTTCCCTTTCCTTTTTGGCGGTGTGTGTGAGTGTACCTGGGAAGTACACTTAAATGTACCTATGAGCGCTGTTGTAGTTAGGGTTTCTGTTTGCTATAATAAACACCATGACAAAAATACCTTGGTGAGGGGAGGGTTTATTGCAGCCTATAGCAGTCGTTCATCATCCGGGATGTATGCGTGAGGATCTGGAGGCAAGAACTTAATCAGAAGCCTTGAAAGAATGCCGCTTGCCAGCTTGCTCCACATGGCACACTCAGTCTGATTTGTTATACCATCCAGGACCACTTTCCCAGAGGTGGCACCAATCATCAATCAAGAAAATGCCCCATGGGCGAGACCACAAGTCCATCTGGTAGGGACCATTTTCTCAGTTGAGGTTCCTCTTCCCAGATGACTCTAGATAGAGCCACATAGGCATAAAACTGTCCAGCATAGCTGTAAATAGAAGTTCCCAAATTCTACAAGGCCAGTGACCGCAGATACGGCTCACAACTGACTGTAACTCCAGGATCCAACACCCTTACACAGACATACCTACAGGCAAGACACCAATAAAATAAAAATAAATTAAAAAAATTCTACAAGGCCAAGTGACTGAATTTCATGATTGTGGAGAGTTAAACATTGTAGACCAGAGCCAATTTACCTTGGGTTATTTTTAGTTCCTTTGAAAGCAATTCATCACTCACCCCATGTCTGACCAACACCCTTGTAACTCTCAAAGCTTTCAAGTATTTTTAGCAGATCACTAGCGTCCACCAATCTAAAAGCTAAGGTGTCATCAGGGAGCACCTGAGACCGACAGCAGCGTTTTCTCAACTTTGCGGGCACCCCATCAACCTGTGGCTCCACCACTATATGTAGGAAGTGACTTGCTTTGTGTCTAAAGACTCTCGTGTAAGCTCTTCCACAGGCAATGAGTTTCTCACAGCAGCCTGAACCCGTGTTCCAGGACCGCGATCACCCACATTTGACTTCATTATTCATTCCTACTCCCTTTGAGGTGAGAGTCGGGGGAGTTTCATTGGTTTTCTCATTGATGGCACAGTTATTGGTCTATTGCTACTCAAGAAACACTTGATGGCTGGAATTAGAACAAAATGAATGAGTGGGCAAAACTCATGTAAGACTCGGAACAAAGGAATATGAATTTTAATTTGCAGTCAATCAATTGCATGTAGTTGTTCATCCCTGTCTCTACTACTTTCCCCTTTCTTGTTTTTTTTTTTTACCTTTTTCTCTCTCTGTGCATGTGTGTACTATAGTAATTCCAAACAAGAGTGGTGATGTGGGTATTAAAGGGGGTGTGTGCATGTATGCGTGTGTGATTTGTTCCCTGGAGATGCTTAGCAATGTTTTGGCTGTCATATCTCGGGGAATGCTACCGGCATCTAGTAAATAGAGACCAGATATACAACACTGAAATATCTTGATCAAAATGTCTGTAGTGAAGGACTAAGAATCGTATAAATGCTAGCATAAGAGAATGCTGCCAAATTGTTCAAGGTGACAGTTCATGCAGAGGAAGGTGGAAGAGAGTTTTGAAAAATGATTTTCTTACTGAATTTAATCACTTATTTGTTACTAGAATTCTTTTTTGGACATTGTCTGTATGTGGCCTGGAACTTAAGATCTGTCTGCTTCAACTTCCGGGGGATTGGAATTACAAGAATAGTCACCATGCCCACTTTCTGGAATATATTAATTTTTATTTTATGTGCATGTGGTGGTTTAAGTAAGTATGGCCCCCATACGCTCATAAATTTGAGTGCTTAGTCCCCAGGGACTGAAACTTTTGATAGGATTAGAAGGATTAGGAGGTATGGTCTTGTTGGAGGAAATGTGTCCTTGGGGGTTGGCTTTGAGGTTTCAAAAGCCTGTGTCAGGCCCAGTCTCTGTCTTCTGCTTACAGAGCAGCTAGTGCTCCAAAACCTCCCTGCCTGAGTGCTGCCATGATTGCCCCCCACCGTGATGGGAATGGACTAAGCTTCTGAAACTGTAAATGTGTTCCTTTATAAGAACTGCCTTGGTCAAGCTGTCTCTTCACAGCAACAGGACAGTGACTAAGGCATTGTATGAGTGTTTGCCGACATATATGTACCTGTACCATAAATACGCAGTGTTTATGGAGGTCAGATCCCACGGAACTGGAGTTACCCATCTTGTAAGTCACCATGGGGGTCTTTTGGAAGAACGACAAGTGTTTTTAATCACTGAGCAATCTCTCTAGCCCTTAGATCTAGAATTAAAAAACAAACAACAAACCCACCAGTGAATTAGAAAGCTATCAAAACCAGCTGGCTACTGAGTAAACAGGTATTATTAAGATCTTAGCAAAGAATAATGAAAAAGAGTGGGTACAGCTCGCAACAACAAACTGAGCAGACAAGTTCTCATGCAGCAGGGCCGAAAGCCCTCAATGTTTACTGAAATATTGCTTTTCTTTTTTAATTAAAAAGAAAAAGCACTTGGGGTATTGTAATTACTGTGCATGTTGGTTCCAAAGCACAGTTGGCAGCACTTTGTGTTAAAAGGAGGAAGCCAGATCTAGACAGGAGAAACTCCAGTCTGGGTCTGCCCTCTAGGGCAGCCTCCCCTTCTATCTCACCTGTTTTGGCCCAGCCTCGGCCCTCAGGGAGCAGAGTCTCAGAGGAGGATGTGGTACAAAGGAGAAGATATTGATGGGACCCTATGCTTGTGCTGAAATTGCTCTAGAAACATCCACATTCACACCTTCCCTTTACGGAAGAGGGAATGAGGCCCAGGAAGGTTAAGCTTGCTTGAGACTATACAAACAGCCAATGTCAGAGGAGGGCTGAAGGCCAGGTTTCTGCCCCGAGGTTCTGGGGTATGCTGTTGCTCCAGGATATCCGTTGCTTCCCCTTTGCCACCAGAGCAGCTAACGGATCATTTGCTCGGCAAGAACTGGACTTGGTCCACATTGCTAGACTATAGTTTACACCTCTGGAAATCCAAATGGGGCCTGAGGCATTTCCAGCAGTAGCCCACACAGCAGCACAGCCTGGACCAAACAGAACACGTTGGGTCGCTATGGGAAGCAAGCCAGGGGGGTCTGGAAGCTGGTTGTGAGGGGAAACTACACAGACCTAAACTCATGTTTGACAGGTTGGGTCCATGGATGGGCCAGTGCCAGAATGAACAGCCTTGGGAATGAAATGATGTGTGGGATGGGGTGAAGTATGTGTGTGTGTGTATGCATGCATGTCTGTGGTAGTGTACATATAGGAAGGTTACATGTACTGTGTGACTTTTCCTTGGGCGATGTTGAAAATCTTCTCTTTAATTCTAATAGGGCACCTACAGACCAAAGGAATGAGTCCATTCAAATCCAGCTTGGCAGGCCAATGAGTCTATAGGGTTTATTTACAGGGGCTTGGATGAGGGGTTACTAATAGGGAGTATCGGTGACTCGTGTGGATGGAAGTTCCCAGAAGTAAACTTCACGTCTCTTGAAGAATCTACAAGACTGAATGACTGAGTAGGACCTTGTGGATGTGGGGCATTAGAATGTTTACAACCCAGCCAAATTTTCTCTATTTTTAATACTTTTGAATGCCATTCATTGCCCACCTTTGTGTCTGATGTAATAGCCTTATGACTATCAGAACCTTTGAAGTGTATTCTGAGCACTGATCCCAAGCTGGGAACACTATCAAGAGGCCCCTGAAGCCATGGTAGGGCTTCTCCCTCTGCTGTAACTTACCTACTTGTGCTCATTACTGTGTATTTGACAGATGTATCAATTTATGACTTTCTTTGTCCCATAATTGATAGACTCTTATGTATCCACTTCCACAGAACATGTCTTTCAGAGCAACCTGAGCCTGTGTCCCCAGACCATGGTCACTCATATTTGACCCATTTTTTTTTTCTTTCAAGACAGGGTTTCTTTGCATAACAACCCTAGCTGTCCTGGAACTCACTCTGTAGACCAAGCTGGCCTTGAACTCACAGAGATCCGCCTGCCTCTGCCTCCTGACTACTGGGATTAAAGGCGGGTGCTACCACCACCCAGCTGACCCTGTTTTCTTATTTCCTTAAGACAACTGCATTTTTGTGTTGACAGTTTTGGCACCTAAATGTGGGGCCCCAAGGACCCGCTTGGAGCAGTCACTAGAATCAGTGTCAGATACACTCATGGTCCCTTGTGGCCTGCTGCCTCTTCCCACCTTGAGTGGATGATGGAGAGTTCTCTATGGGGCTCCTGCCATGCTTGACTTGGCTGATGGTCCACTGACTGCTGTTTTTGTCTTCAGTCATTGGTTGTTTTTGCTCATTTGAGAGTGTTCACGTATTTGCTACAATTCCTTTTTCCTCCCGTCCCTTCTTAAATGTTTAAATTCTGTGTTTTCCTGTAACTTCTGATTATTGTAAACTTGTTTCTTTTTGTTTACTGAAGACTTGTTCATTGGCCCTGTAGGGTGGTGACCTCGGGGAGATCGTCACACACAACATTATGAAAAAGTCCCAGGAGATGCCTTATTCCTGGGTTTGAGGGATTTTATTTTGAGGAAAGTTGGCTCTCAACTCTACCTTCTCCTTATTTAGTCCACAACCCCAGCCCAAGGATGGCGCCACCCATATCCAGGGTGTGTTATCTCCTTAGTTAAACATTTCTCAAAGACACACCAAGCTCTGTGCTTCTGCGTCAAGTCCACAGTGAAGATAAATCATCACAGGGTTGCTGTCTGCTGCCTAAGCCCTCCCTGCCCTTTGCCTCTTTTGAAAAGCCAGGTATTCTGTATCCTTAGCCAAGCCTAGCTAAAGTAAGCACACTTAAGACTTAATTGTACAATTTGAGACTTTAGAAACTCATTATGCAAGGAATTGATCTCAGACCCGACAAAATACAGATATTAAAATGAAAATATTAATTTGTTTATTTTGTAAAGATTTGATTGTATGTGTGTGTGTGTGTGTGTGTGTGTATGTGTTACACAAATTCTACTTGGTCTTAGTAATAAAAACCTAGACTCATATACAGGGGTAAATGCTGAAAGATCAGAGAAGCAGAACAGCCAGCCACTAGTTCTTATCTCTGTAAAATCCCTCAGACCGAACGGGTAATCCTGTCTCTATTAACCCTCACACTGAATGACATCTCTATGAAATCTCAGACTGAACCTTGAGCTTCTGTCTCCTCCCACTTTATATTCCTCTCTCCACCCAACCATATCACTTCCTGCCTCCACTTCCCCAGTGCCGGGATTAAAGGTATGAGCCACTACCGCTTGGCTGTTTCTCTTTTAGACTGATTCAGGATCCTACTGAATCCTCCCTTCTTGTTGTGCCTCCAAAGGACCACATCAGGCAGTTCACAGCTGCCTGAAACTTCAATTTCAGGTTAAGAAATGAAGGGGAGCGGTCTTGGCCATTTCAGCTTATAACCACGCCCCGCCATTAGCTAATTATTCTGCCCCCTAATTAGTTGTAATTAATTAATGGGGCTGGACCACCAGGTCCCAAGAGGGGTATAAAATGATAGGCCCACGTGGAGAGCGCTCTCTCTGCGCAGATCACCGACCTGCCTGCTTCTTCGGAGGAGCTCTCTCTGGTATAGTAATCTGTGTGTATTTTGGCCTTTATTAAACTTGTGTGTCTTAAATAAAACTGTCACAATGAAATGCACACACACACACACAGTGATGTTTTGTTTGTGCTTTAACAAATAAAGCTTACCTGAAGGTCATAGTGCAGAGCTAGTCACACTAGTAAGCCATAGAGGCCAGGCAGTGGTGACACACACCTTTAGTCACAGCACTCAGGAGACAGAGGCAGACAGAACTCTGTGAGTTCGAGACCAGCCTGGTCTACAAGAGCTAGTTCCAGGACATGCTCCAAAGCTACAGAGAAACCCTGTCTCGAAAAACCAAAAAAAAAAAAAAAAAAAAAAAAAGAAAGAAAAGAAAAGTGCTTGTGCTTGCTGCTCTCACACAGGACCCGGCTTTGTTTCTCAGCTCCCACGTGTTGGCTCATAACTGTCTGTACCTCCAGTTCCAGGGAATCCGATGCTCTCTGGTCTCCGTGGTCTCCGTGGGCACCAGGCATATGTACAGCACACATACATACATGCACCAAACACCTTTGCACATGAGATAATAATAATTTAAAAAGAAGAAAAAAACCCTCTCTTAACTACTGAGTTGTGTCTTTAGCTGTTACTTTTGGGCTTTCTAGTGTAATGTGAGTTGTATTGGCAAATCGTCCTGTGCTGTTTGTGCTCAATGAGAGCTGACTCTGCGAAGAACAGATGAGCTTTTTTGTTCCAGACTCAAGCATGATTGTCTCGCAGTCGTGTGCTTCCTGAGGCAGGCTTCGCCTTGCCTCTACGACAGGGAGAAAGGAGAGCAAAGAGCCAAGGGTTGTATCCACGCTGCGTCCCTGAGCGAGGCTAGCCGTTAGCCCTTTCCAGAGGAGGTTGTTGAGCATCCCATGGAGTAAACGTGTGCAGTGCCAGTGGGAGGGGAGAAGCTCACCCATCAGGAGGACGCTCTAGCTTCCTGGACATCTTCAGTCAGGAGCCCCAGTGCGACTGCTGTCAGCAGGGCTTCCCCGGCTGGGTGTTGTAGTAATGACACTCTACTCGCTCTCCCAGCTGAGTCACTGCTTGACTCACGCCAGGTGTTTCTGCCGGATGTCGTACGTGCTTGATTTGACTTTTCTTGCTGTCCGTCTGCCCCTCTATCAGCTGTTTGTATGGTTCGTCTACTTCTTGCTTACATTTAATAATCTTATCAAAGGAGTGAGCATGCCTGCTGTGGATCATTTTTCATATATAACAATGGTTTATATTTGGCATTTTCAAATGTTAATTCCGGAAACTAAGACAAAAACAACAAACAAACAAACAAAAAGCAAAAAAAACAAAAAACAAAACCAAGTCAAATTCTCCACTCTGGGTTTATAGGACATATAACTAACTTCTTACATTTAAAAGATGATTAAGTTGTTAAGATATGGTTTTATTAAATTCTCATAAATTGTCTAAACTGATTTTTGTTGGGAAGAATTAAAATGTAATTTAAAAAGATTAAAAACATTTAAAAAAACGTCAAGGAAGGACTGGTGAGATGCCTTACCAGATGGTGGTAAAGGTGTTGCCACCAAGCTTGACGACCTGAGTTTGATCTGAAGAACCCAGATGGTGGAAGGGCAGGACCAACTCCCACAAGTTGCTCTGTGACCTCATGACACACGTAAACACACACACACACGCGCGCGTGCATACACACACAAATTTTTAAATTTTAATTTAAAAAACATAAAGAGTTGACCTACATGCACAGACACTTCTATGTGGTTTCTGGGCTTTGCCTGTACAAAATACACACGTATTTTTGTCAAAAAATTCATGCAAAATAAAGCTGCAAGATTTCAGCATTAGTTCATTGTTAATAGGTAATGCATTGCTATAAATAATGTTATGAGATCATAAATTTCAAGATCTAATTTAGCATAGAAGCACAAACATCCTGAAGTTATTAAGGCTAACCCAGAGTTGTCCACAAAAGTCAAGGTTGGGTGTAGGGTCTCTGCTTATAACAGAAGGTGATCTAATGCTGTATGTAATGTTATTGGCTATATTAACAAGTGTCTGGCAGACACAGCATGGTAAAATGCCATTCAGAGTTTTGTTGTCTTTTTCATGTTTTTATGAATGGTGACTATACAAAAGCTGTGGGTCAAGCCTGCTGTCATCGGTTCTAGCTAATCTGAGCCTCTGGGTTCTCATTCTATTTCTTCAGGTTTATTTTATTTTTATTACATTTATTTATTTATTCGTGTGCATATGTGTGTGTGATAGCACACATGTGGAGGTCAGAAGACAAGATGGGGGAGCCGTGCTGTCCTTCCACCATGTGAGTCCTGCAGTTGCTCAGTTGGGTAGGTTGGGTAAGAGAGCCTTTCCCAGCTGAGCTGTCTCAACAGCTCTTCCCTCTCCGCCTTTGGTCCTCCGAAAGGAGCTGCTGGCTCCTTTAGTTCTTCAGAGGAGCAATTTATCTTATACACAACACTAAATTACAGGGCCAACATAAAGAGTTTTGGCACCTTGTGTGTTTCTCTTGCTTCTTCTGCCTTCTTCCTGACACAAGATAGTACTCTGCCCCGGGGTCACCGGAAGACCTTGCTGGATGTCATGTTCTCTAACTCTCACACTCTTGTTAGACCAAGACCAAAAAATATGTAAAAGAACCCCTTTAACTGGTTAATTTTGCTCTTTGACAGTTTCATACATGTATATAATGTGTTCTGCTTACATTTTACCTCTGACCTTCTCTCCCTCCCAGCCTCTCTCATCTTCCTCCCACCGCTATCAACCCCACCTCATCCCTCAATCCCTTTCCCAGGTTCATGAGTTTTGGTCTGGTTTTATGAACCACTAGTTTAATTCCAAGTAATAATGGAACCTGCCTAGGACCTGCAAAAGATGAAAACTTTACAGATTAGCAAAAAATGTGGGCAAATTATCTGCTTGCTATATTATAAATATAATTTAGATTCAATTCTTATTTACTTATTACTTTTATCTGCATTTATTTTATGCTGAATTTATTCCCGTGCCATAAGTTTTAATTTCTTCTGGGATATCTTTTTCTTCTGTGCAACCTCCCCTTCTGGCTTTGGGACAATCTCTTCCTTTTCAGTGAGGATCATCTCGATGTGGCCGGGGGAGCGCATGCAGCTCTGTAAGTTCCTTGGCACATCTTTGGTGCTTTGTTCACCTGGATGTGTTCAGTGACTAGAGACGCTGCATCCAAACCCTTCAGTCCAGCATTGCTCTCTGCATTTTTAAGCACGTGCAGCAAAAATTCAGAACTTTTATTTTTGATCGCCTACCCTGTTTCCAGGCCCCCGAAGGAATGCACACGCTGCCTCTTTAAAGTGACATCTTTCAGATACTTGGTTGCTTTTCGGATATGCAGACCCTTGATGGCCTGAGCAGTTTCAGGGTGTTCTTAAAGTGAACTCAAGGGTTTGATCCTCTCGATTTGCATAATTTTGTAGGTTTTCTGAGTCAAGAGAGGAGAGAACCATCTTCACAGGTCACCTCAGGCCATGTACAGGGTCAATTCTCTTTTAATAAGTTGGTAAATTTGTTTATTATATATTTTATGATATTAATGAAAGGTTTTTATGCTAAATATTTTTTCTTAGAGAGTTTTTCCAAAATGTAAAAGAAAAATAAGAACAAAACTAAGAGTCTTAAGTATGTTATGAAAAGGTTTGTAATGGGTAAGATTTGAAGATAACACACACATACACATGCATGCATTCAGACACACCCACGCATGCACACATGCACACACATGCACATACACATGTGTACACACACATGCTTATGCACACATGTACACACAGACATACATGCTTCTGCACACACACTCACATACATATGCACATACACACATACACAATACGCACAATTAAAAGTTCCTTAGTTTAAATATAATGTTAAAACTCAATTTTTTGTTTTAAAAAATTACTCTCTGTACCTAAAAGTATTTGTACTCTATGAAATATTTTATTAGATATTAAAAGTATTTAAAAGGCTGGGCAGTGGTGGCACATGCCTGTTATTCCAGCACTTGGGAGTCAGAGGCAGGTGGAGCTCTGAGAGTCTGAGGTCAGCCTAGTTTACAAAGAGAGTTTCAAGACATCCAAAACAAAACAAAACCCCTAAAAACAGAAAAAAGTATTTAAAAGAACTTAAACCTTAATTCTAGTTTTTATTTTAGCTATATTAATTTTATAGCAGCAACCTCATGTAGAGTGGCTAATTTTTTGGAAAATATTAGTCTTTAATGTCAGAATTACTACAACTCTCATTTGTGGATAATAATGTGATCTATTCTGTTACCTTGGTATTGTATCAGACTTGAGCTTAGGAAAGTAAATGAAAAATTACATTAAGAGTGAAATCAGGGCTGGGCATGGTGGAGCACACCTTTAATTCCCAGCACTCAGAAAGCAGAAGCAGGCGGATCTCTGTGAGTTTGAGGCCAACCTGTTCGACCAAGCAAGTTCTAGGACAGCCAAGGCTGTTATACAGAGAAACCCTGTCTCAAAAAAAAAAAATGAAATCAAATAACATTCAAGTATTACTAGTAACAGGTAGAAACAAGAGGTCAGACCTGATAAAAATTAAGATTTGTAGATTTTGTGGCCATAACCAAATATTTTTATTTTTTGAGACAAGATCTTTCTACATAGCCCTGGCTGTCCTAGAACTCCTTATGTAGACCAGACTGGCCTTGAACTCACAGAAATCTGCCTGCCTCTGCCTTCTGAGTGCTGGGATTAAAGGATTGAGCCACTATTCCTAGCCATAATCAAATCTTATCATGTTTTATTTTGAAATCAGAAAGAAAATTCACTTTGCAATATTGTCAGTTTACTTTTTATTGGTAAAATATAAATATTAAAAAATTAAATCCCAGCTAACTGTACCATAGGATACCTTAAATACTTATTTAATCAGAAAACATGAGATCTTAAGTTATGAATCACTACACATGTTGTTTTAACCGGAGAGTGACATCTTTTGTATCATTTGAATAAGGAGAGCTCATACAAGGAACATGGTTTTGGTTTCTTTCCAGAATCTTGCTGTGGAAAAACTGCAAAGATTCTGAATATTTTGTTGTAATTAAGATTGTCTCTTATAATAGTATGCATCTCCTCTTAATCCAGGTGGCTCATCTAGGTTTGTACATATTTTATAGGCTGCCTGCTACATATTTTATTTACTTATCTAGGTCTCCACTATTTATTCACTAAGGAAGTGGAGAGCTGTAGTCAGTTTTGAGAAGAATTAGTGTCACTCACTTGTTTAGCCATCAATCCAGAGGTTGAAGATCATAGACTAATGTGGGATTCCCCTCTGTATGCTGTGAATACCATTGGTTAATAAAGAAACTGTCTTGGGCCTGTGCAGGGAATAGAGATAGGCGGGGAAAACTAAACTGAATGCTGGGAGAAGAGGAGTTAGAGAGAAGCCATGGAGCTGCCACCAGAGACAGATATGTTGGAACCTTGCCGGTAGGCCACGAGCCTCATGGTAAAATATAAAATACTGGAAATGGGTTAATACTAGATGTGAGAGGTAGTTAGCAATACACTTAAGTGATTGGCCAAGCAGTAATTTAAATAATATAATTTCTGTGTGATTATTTTGGGTCTGAGTTGCCCGGTGGCCGGGAGACAAGTGGTCTCCCTACTACAATAGACACAACTAAAGGTTAGTTTCATAAGCCAAATTTTACAAATAGATTTAAGTATTAGTCTATTGAAACTTTTTGTACAATAATTTTGTAAATTAGCAGGAAGGTGGCAAGTAGGAATAATTCCTTGCAATAGATTTTTAGTTTTTTTTTTCTTTCTGCTGTCTGCTGCTGGTGAAGCAGCTAGCAAATGAATGTTTCATCCAATGGGATAAAACACAGATGCAGAATTTGGATACAACCTAATCACAGATTTTAAACTGCTCATTAGTAAAAGAATAAAACAAAATCTTTGTTCTCTAAGCCAGTCTTTTGTAAACATTACCAAAGGCAGGTCAATATTTAAGAAAACTTTATTTGTTTTAAGCAGAGTCTAGCATGTGTTGTATCAAAGGGCATTGGATTTTGGCCTTAGGAATTTTAACAACCCTTAATTTCAATCATTTTAAGTAAACACGCCCATGTAATCTTTACCGTTTCACAACCTTTTTACAACATACTTAACCTTCAAGTTTTGACCTCCTTGGTTTATTTCCATTTTTTGAATATACCGTTACTTTAGTATAAAATCTTTGTACAAAATACTTTCTCATCAAAAACTATTTCCTTTTCTCTTTAGCCTTCTTTATCAAAAATACATTTTTATACCTAAACCTTTTTAACTTCTTTTCTTACCTGATTTTTTTTTCTGCTTTAAGGATCCTTATAAAGTTTTTTTTTTTTCTTTTTCTTGTTTGCTTATTTTGTTTTTGTTTTTCGAGACAGGGTTTCTCTGTGTAGCCCTGGCTGTCCTGGAACTGACTCTGTAGACCATCCTGGCCTCGAACTCGAGTTCCACCTGCCTCTCCTGAGCTCTGGGATTAAAAGCATGCACCACCACCACCTGGACAAAAAATTATTTTCAGTCGGGTTTTCAAGGGTACTAAAAGCAGGATTAAAGTCTGTTATTTCCATTTTCTTTACTTTTGAGTCGTCCGTTTATCTTTGTAGTAAGGACTTCAATCACTTAAGTATTTTACTAAAATGATCTTAACTTTCTGTAGACCAGAGGACTCAGAGATAAATTACTGTCCTCTGTTGCAGGGTATTTGATGGCACTGTGACTGTTAACAAAGTTAGCTCTGAATCAGGAAGCAGAGTCAGCGACTAACTGACTGGAATTAGCCATAGAAATTTTGGAGGCACAGGAAAGAGTAGGGAGAGGCTTAGAAAGATCCGAGGGAATTTTTCAAGCTGGGAAGTGCAGAGAGGGTCAGCTAGTCCAGTCCTTCCTCCACTGCTTTCTTGACCTATCATGTTTCTAACCCAGTATCTGACTGTTTTTTATCGATCATAGAATAGTTTAGTGATAAATTAGATCCCTGGTTGTTGGGTTCCTCTGCCACCGATGCAATAAGCCAAATCAAACCGAATTAATAAACACAGATTTAATAAACAGGGCAACGCAAAGCAGAGTAGCCCAGGCGGCTCTCAGGAAGGCAGGAGGAGACCACAAGAGCACGTCTGATGGGTGGGTCTTAAATAACTGGTGGGCGTGGTCCCGGTCATCTCTGAGGGTGGAGCTGCAGATGGTGGGCTTTCTCAGCGGCTGAGTCTGGAATGAGAGCCCCAGAGAGCTCCTGCTTGGTGTGCTGGGGGTGGGGTCTGGAAACACACCCCTCCAGCTGGAGATTCCAAACTTTAGATAAATGCTTCAGTCCCCAACATACTGCAAAATAGAAATTATATGTATATTACAGGGTAGCATATTAGAATCATCTGAAATGACTTTGCTGCTTTTTAAGTTGGTTAAAAAGTTTTCAAGTTACCATCCGCATTAATTTAAAAATTTTAGAATTCTATTTTGGACATAACTAAGATAATAACTTTGAAAAAATTGTGTTTTTTTCTTATTGTTTTTATTGCGCTAAGCGTTTTTCTCCACTCTTTTCCTCCCCTCTTCTGTGACCCACACACTCCCAATTTACTCAGGATCCCTGGGGTTGTGAATTGTAGGCTGGTTTTCTTTGCTTTATGTCTAAAAGTCACTTAAGAGTGAGTACTATGATAATTGTCTTTCTGGGTCTGGGTTACCTCACTCAATATATTTTTTCTAGATCCATTTATTTGCCTGCAAATTTTAAGATGTCATTATTTTTTACTGCTGAGTATACTCCAGTGTATAAATGTATCACATTTTCTTTATCCATTCTTTGATTTAGGGCATCTATGTTGTTTCCAGGTTCTGGCTATGACAAATAATGCTGCTATGAACATAGTTGAACAAATGTCCTTGTAGTATGATTGAGCATCCTTTGGGTATGCCCAAGAGTAGTATTGCTGGGTCTGGTGGTAGATTGTTTCCTAATTTTCTGAGAAATCGCCATACTGATATCCAAAGGGGCTGTATCAGCTTGCATTCCCACCAGCAATGCAAAAGTGTTCCCTTTACCCCACATCCTCTCCAGCATAAAT
>JAQHUG010000199.1:2714809-2729988 GCA_028555095.1 Dicrostonyx torquatus
GGCCGCGGTGGGTCCTTCTGTCCAATCAGCTTTACTAGAAAAGTTCATTGTGATGAGCCATTGGTCTGGTTCAAGGCCTCCGGCTTCTGATACACCATCATCACTGGATCCTCACCAAACTCCTCTCAGATATCCCACAACCTCCCCAAGTCATGGAGATCATGTGGTTCCCATGCCACAGGACCAGGCCCTTCATGAGCTCCAGCAGGTCCTACATGGGGTGGGCCTGGGTGGGAGTTGAGTTGGTACCCCGCTGCCCTTCAGAGAACACCCCAGATCCTCCTGTGTTTTGATGACTGCACAGGTCCAGCCTGATGATCTCTCCTCATCTCATGCTGTCCTTTCTCGCGCTTGGCAGTCACTTTGGTTTTCCTTCAGGTCCTCAGACACCCGGGTGTGGTCACTTCCTTCCCCATCATTCTCTCCTCCTCCCGTGCCTGCTTAGGGAGAACATCAGGGCCTCTCTCCTCCCCCTTTGTTACGCCCACCACTCTTGAGCACCTTTTGTGTGACTTCCAGCTGGAGTGTGTGCTAAGTGAAGGAGGAACTTGATTGTATTGTTCATTGTTCTTTCTCCAGCAGTGTCTGGCACAATCCTCAATAAATAATTATCAGCTGAGCTGAGCAGCCACAGAATTCTGTGACTGCTTGCCGGTGGCATGGGGATGGGTGCTAAGGAAAAACCCCAGTAACTAAAAAATGGAACACTGACTCTTTTAAGGAAATCAATCATGCTGTATCAAATTCATATGCAAGCATTGGATTCCCCCTCTAAAGTGAGGGGGGCATTCTATTCAGAGGTGCCTAGCTTTGTTTCCAGAATTATTTGGTTGCATATGAAATCCTTCGGCTCCTGCTGATGAAGAGATTTCTTCAGAAAACTGGCTGCTTTCCGAGAGGAAGGAAGGCCCCCCGAAATGCTTCCCAAAGAGTTGAAAGGATTTCCGAAATAGCAGTTTAATGTTGTAACACATATGGGATTTTCAAATTCACAGCTGGTTGGAAAACCATTTCTGGCTTGAGCCCATTTGAGTTACTGTCTTCGTGGCTTCAAGTACCCCGAATGTTAACTCCTAGTTGTCGGGGACGGTCTGCTCCTTTCTGTTCAATACAGCATTCTAGTGTGTGGATCTAGCATTAGGCTAAGCATCCATGAAGGATGTAGGCTCCATGGGTTGAGGGATGTTGCTCAGTGAGCGAAATGTTCATCTAGCATGAAGTCTCTAGGTTTGGTCTCCAGGTGTGGTAACTCGTTCTCACAACGCAAGCAGTGATATAAAGGGCTCAAGGTCACTCTCTGTACACAGAGAGTTCAAGGACAGCCCAGCTTACATGGTATAGGCTCCACGGAGGTGGGAGTCACTCCTGTCTTTCAATATTTTCCTACATAGTATTGAATACATGAGTCACTCATCATCCATCAATCAATACAAAGGAGAACACTGACAGCAACTTGAACCCTCCGCTTAAATGTGCTCACCCTGCTCACGTATCCCACTCCTGTT
The DNA here is from genome assembly GCA_028555095.1 of Dicrostonyx torquatus. Taxonomy (NCBI): domain Eukaryota; kingdom Metazoa; phylum Chordata; class Mammalia; order Rodentia; family Cricetidae; genus Dicrostonyx; species Dicrostonyx torquatus. Next base: position 2,716,315 of record JAQHUG010000199.1, read on the forward strand.
GTGGGATAGTTGGTCGCACTTGGACACTCGCAAGACAGCCAGGAAAGTATGCTTTGAATCAGAGGGCAGAGCTAGCCGACTAAAATTAGCCATAGAGGTTTGGGAGTACCAAAGACATATAGAGAGACACAGGAAGTAGTAGGGTGGGGCTTAGAAAGATTCTTGGTCCTTTTAGATTGAGGATTGGAGAGGAGGGGTGGTCACTGTTCGCTTCTCCACCACTTCTCTGATCATTCAGGTTCTTACCCCGATATCTGACTCCAAGTTTTTATTGATAAAGAATAATCAGATAAATGTTTTACACTCCCTCTCTCCCTATTTGGTTACTATCGCTGTGTAACAACCACCCCAAGATATATTGGCTGTAAACAACCTTTCCCATTATGCTCAAAGATAGAAACTTAAACAGGGAACATCTGTTCACGTGACATCTGGGGCTTCAGCTGTGTGGGCTCCAAGGTCAGGGAGGCTTTGGCAGGCGGGTGTAATCACACTGCGGCTCTTTCAACCAAACCTTGTCGGACTGCTTTGACTTGATCTGGGTGTGGTCGCTCCACGGTTTGAGCGTCTGCACAGCATGGCAGCATCAGGGAAATCAGATGTCCTATGTGATCCGAAGATTAATGTGTCACACGCGGCAAAGCTTGTTATGTGGTTGAACACCAAGGTCCATTCTAGGGGCAAGGTAGCAGCTTCATGACTCAGGACTCAGCTACAAAAGCCGGAGTCATTTTCTGCTGTCCTTCATTAGTATAAGAAATGACAAGAATTCTGAGGTTTGCAGGGAGAAGTCACCTTCATGTTTTGACGGGACCATGAAAAGTTTGCAGTTAGAGGAGAGTATGGGCTGGGAGAGATTTCTGCAGCCATCTTTGGACACACAATCTGGTGCACTCTCTCCATTTTCACCCACTGATAAAGGGGCAATAGACTTCATTACTGGATGCTGAAGGATCCCTTTTCAAGGTGATCCCTGCCATCATCGTGGGCCCTTTCCAGGTTTTACTGTTTCAATAATCTATCTATCTATCTATCTATCTATCTATCTATCTATCTATCTATCTATCTATCTATCTATCATCTATCTGTCTGTCCACCTACCTATCCATTCATCCATTTTTATTATTATGTAATTATTTATTTATTAATTACATATACAGAATCTACCTGCATGTATTCCTGCAGGCCAGAAGAGGGCACCAGATCTTATTACAAATGGTTGTGAGCCATACATGCGGTTGCTGGGAATTGAACTCCGAACGTCTGAAAGATTAGTCAGTGCTCTTAACCTCTGAGCCATCTCTCAGCCCTCATTCATCCATTTCTTAAAATTACATTTATTTACCGTGCATGTGTGTGTGTGTGTGTGTGTGTGTGTGTGTGTGTGTGTGTGTGTGTNTTTTAAATCTATTGACCATGGAAGTTAAATGCTGTGTGCATAGACCTAGCAGCATCCAACATCACTACAGACCCTAGCTTAGTCCTGGAATCTTGATCACAAAGGTGGCTTTCCTAGGTTCTGGGGATATTTATTTAGCGTGCATGTGTGTGTGTGTGTGTGTGTGTGTGTGTGTGTGTGTGTGTGTGTGTGTGTATGCATATGGAGGCCAGAGGAAAACTTGACAGAAACTGGTTAACCTTCCACCTTATGGGAACTTGGAATGAAACAAGTTCAGGTCATCAGGCTTGGCAGCCAATACCTTACCTGCTGAGCCATCTGATAAGCCCTCGGCTTTGCTATCTTTTAATCAGGATAGATTTTTACTTAGAAAATTATGTTTTGGTATAAACGTGTGGGCAAGATGAAAGTAACATTTTTGTCTATTTTTAAAATAAGGACTTGGGGGGCTGGAGAGATGGCTCAGAGGTTAAGAGCATTGCCTGCTCTTCCAAAGGTCCTGAGTTCAATTCACAGCAACCCACATGGTGGCTCACAACCATCTGTAACGGGGTCTGGTGCCCTCTTCTGGCCTGCAGGCATACACACAGACAGAATATTGTATATATAATAAATAAATAAATATTTTAAAAAAATAAGGACTTGGAAAAACTTGTAGGAATAATTTTCGTGGAAATTAGTGTGCACTATTAGCATAAAGCCTGAGAAGTCTTGCATCAAAGAAATCTTCCACGGGGCCCTTGTGAGAGGAAAAGCGGAGCGTTAGGGCAAGGCAGTGTGGAGCTAGTAGAGCAATGTAACCTGAAAGTGGAAGAAAGAATATGGGGTGCGGAGTGTCTAGAAGGGTACAAGCAGGGGCGTAGGGCAGGGTGGTAAAGGAGAGGAAGGGTGGGGGGCAGCCCCAAACTAAGTTTGTATAAAAAAATCCACAAGGAAACCTACTTCTTTGTAAGATAATTACAAATAAAGTTTAGATAGTGGGGGTTTAGTCAATGAAGTGTCGGTTGCACAAACAGGAGGACCTGGGTTTGAATCCCCAGCACTCATGCAAAAGTTGGGTGTGACAGTGCACACCTGGAAGGCTATTGTGGGGAGGCCAGGGCGCGTGGGGGAGGGGGGGGAGACAGAGACAGCAGGGTTCCTAGAACTCACTGGCTGGCCAGTTAGTGACTGCAGTCTCAGGGCTGGCTGAGCTGTCTTTCTGGCAGACATCTGCTCTCTGGTGAGCGCATCTTGCTGCCCTGAGCTGTGTGGACCTCAGGACTCTCCGCTTGTGTGTCTCTGCGTGGTGGGGGAGGGGACCACTCCTGGTGAACTTGTCTGCACTGATGTTCTCTCTGGAGGTCACAAGCCATGTCACTTTTTGTTGAAAGACCAGTCTGGTTGTATAAGGCCGCACTGAAGGTTAGCTAACAAATTTCCCAGGAGACTGATAGCACCTATTGTACGGCTTCGTGGTATGAGCCAATGTCCCAGGCCAAGATGAAGTGGGGCATGGGTGTGGCTATTACTGTCCATCTGAGGCCTGGTGCTCTCTCAGAAGCCTAAGTCAGGATCTCAGGGATGACAACCATACTTTGTCCTTGGCCATGGGCAGTTGAGTAGAAGGTACAGTTTTGGGAGTCCCTTTCTGGCTTCAATGGCAATCTCATTTGCAGTTTGGTGACCCAGTTCTGGGCCTGAGGAAATGAGAGTAGGGGGTGAGGGGCTCATTTGCCTTTCTCTTTTGAAAGGTCTAGAGTCAGCCTTGAGAAATAGGAACTGCCTTTTTTTTTTTAAATGTCCTGAGGCTTTCCCAAAGTAAACAAGCGCTGGTTACTGATTACCTGAACTACATTTCTCGTGACTGCAGTGGCAGGTGGCACCTCTGCAGAGGAGGGTCTGGGAATCAGTGACTGGGAGAATCCTGACCCCTCAGCAAAAGCCAGAGTTCAGATGTGGCTCCCAGTCTTTAGCACAAACCACAGACAGCCTAAGTGTATAGATTGTCTTCTCGTCTCAGTATTATTTCTGCTCCATCTGGGAATAGCAGAACATCTGAAATTAGTTTTCGAGCACTTCAGATCCCATTTCATCCAAAGCTACCACAGGAATAACGGCTGGACTACTGTAGGAAAGCTGTGGATAAAATGAAAGATTCAACGTGGCACCAAGAAAACCCCTTATTACTATGCACATTGTATCCTCTGTGGGATGACTGTGTGGCATAAAAAAATACTTTTGGTGGTGGGCACAACAGTGACTCCCAATTATGTCCAGGTATCATTCCGAGGGTTCTGTGACTGTCACATGGCAGCTGCGACTTTTTGCATGTGACTGAGCTTACAAATTTGATTGAGAAACTCTCTTGGATCATCGGGGTGCTACCGATGTTAGTCTATCTTATAAACAGGACAGGAAACAGAAGAGTCCCTGCTACACTGCTGGGTTTGAAGGCAAAGGAAGGGGTCATGAGCCAAGAAATGTGGGCAAGGAAAGGAATCAGATTCTCTGTAGAACTTCCAGAAGGAAGGCAGCCCTTTCAAGACCTCAATCTTCATTCTGTAGGACAAAGTTTGCTGTTATGTTATGTGTTGTTTTAAGGCCCCCGTGGTAATAAAGTGGCAATAGGAAAAATGATAAGCCTTCATCCATTGGTCTTGCATGTAGAGATGGCCTGATTTGCCCTTTCCCAAAGCCAGACCTGAATTCAAATGTTCTACTTAGAGCCATGACACACTGTGGTTCTGATGGCCTGGAACCACATACCGCCTTCTCCATGAACCAATCACCCTGTGGAAATCTTGCTAGGTTCTCAGAATCAAAAAGAAAAGTGACAGGCACCATCTCCTGACCTCTGGAGTGTGTGCAAGGACCTGGTACACACAGGCTTCAGACTTTCTGAAGATCCCAGGGAGGTAGATGAAGGTGATGCTCTGGTCTCCATGGTTGACTCCTGAAGGCTCTGGAAGTCACTGGCCTAAGGTCATGGGTAGGCTAGGATCTGAGCAAGGATGAGACGGCCTTCCTTGTTGCAGCTTGGTGACTGTACTTGAATCTACCTCCTTCTGGTTACTCTATGAGACACAGCCTTTTTGACCCAACAGAGGACTCGTCTGAAAGGCAACATTTGTTTTGTCAGGACTATGTGAGCTTGATGACTGCCTGATTCTATTGTCGCCTTCTTGTCACAGGCCTTGATTCCTCATAACTCTGTGTCTCTCTAGGCCAACAGCAGCTCTGTTTCCTGAGCATTCGGTCCGTGATCCTGAGGGTCAGTTGGCTCCAGTGCAGTGTAAGTGGAAGTGGTACGCTCTATTTTGGGCTTGGACTCTGAAATCTCCTGGGTAGGTGCGTTATACCTTCTCCTTTAGCTCCCTGGATATGGCCTTCAGTGATCCCCTACAGCAAGGGTTCTCAACCCTTCTAAGGCTGTGATTCTTTTAATATGGTTCCTCACGTTGTGGTAACCTCCAACTATAGAATTTATTTCGTTGCCACTTCATAACTATAATTTTGCCACTTTTATGAATTATTATGTAAATATCCGATATGTAGAATGGTCTTAGGCTATCCCTGTGAAAGGATTCTTTAACAGCAAAGGATCACAACCACAGGTTAAGAAATGCTATCTTACAGCATGGTAGCCCATAGGATGGAGTAGCTGGGGATCAGGAAGAAGCGATGCCCTGCTAACCTGAGCATCCTTGTAGAACTCTTCTGTGAGTTACACATGAGTTTGCATTGTACACAGTCATGCCTTCGCTAGGTCAGTAATCTACCCTGACTTGTCCCCTCATCTCATCTACCTCTTTAGATACAAATGGAGGAGCTAGAGAAAGACATGTCTCTGTACATGAGTGGTCATTGCCAGGTTGAGTGGACACTCCTTAGGCTAGACTTAGGCTTAAGTCAGAGAGCCTTGTGTCAGATGATTACGCAGGACAAGTCCTGGACATCTTATTGTGTTGAGATCGAAACTCAATTAAAATGTCGTCCAAAATGACTAGGTTGTTATCAATTGAAGATAAAAAAAAGCAGCAGCCCCCTCTGAGGGCGGGCAACAATCATAGAACAGGAAAAGTAAGTTCTCTTTCTAACAAAGAAGAGACTAAAAATATCCCTCCCCTTCTTAGGAGGTCAGGTTTGGGATGGAACATAGTCAATTCTCTTAACTGTGGAATCATCCACTCCTTTCAATAATTCACAATGATAGACGGGAGACACATGGTAGGTATATAGTTGTATACACTGCAGGTAGCTAAAAGGCAGGTGGAGATTAAAGGTAGGCAAGGGATGGTAGACATGTGTAGATGGAGAATACATTGCTGTCTAGATGAATATCTAGGGTGTAGATACAGAAGACATGGAGGCTACAAGACACTGGGGCCTGTTCTCATGGTTATGTAACTAGGGTTATGGGTGGGTATTCTGATGTAGTTATATATGGGACGCAAAATCCATCTCCACATCTGGCCCAATGAGGACAGCTATCAGGCAAAGAATATTCCATTTGTCCCAGACAGTTTCCTTTGACTTGCAACAGTTTTGTCTTTCTTTAACTTTATTATGCTTAGAAATCAACCCAAATTTATCATCTAGTTGGGGAAAAGGGAGAGGACATTTAGTGGCTTCATTCCCTAAGTGCTGACATGCTCAAACATGGTTCTTTTATACTTTTGTTGTAACTTGGGTCAGGGTACAGTTGTAAATAAATCTTCCTTTTGGAATTCTTTGATTTTTTAAATCTATGTTTATCCCACATTTTGGGTGCCTATGGAGACCGGAGGGCATTTGATTTCTTGGAGCTGAAGTTTACAGGAGGTTCCGAGCTGCCAGATGTGGGTGCTGGGTTACTGGCAACATAGAACCATTAAAGGGTTCTGAGCAATGCAGTGGTAGTTTCCATTAACAGATGAGATGACTGTCACAGCCAAATATGTCAGTCAGTGATCGAAGGCATTCCATTGTTCAGTCCAACTTGTCCAACCTTGGCTCCTATAAACCTCCTTAAGATATGCCACAATCCTCCAAACAGTACCGAAACTTATCATAAAGTCATACTAACAGAGATGAACTGGAGAGACGACTCAGGGATTAAGAAAGTCTGTTGGCTCTGCAGAGGACCCAAGCTCAGACCCAAGCTCCATTCCCAGCACCCACATCAGTCAGGGGTTAAGTGGTCAAGGCCTGGCAGTGTAAACAGATACACTGTGGATGCAGAATTGCTGGGCTTCAGTAAGGTCACTAAAGGGACAGGCCAAAGGAGAAGAAACTATTAACTAGTATTTCTGATTAAGATAATCTATTGGGAGACTTTTGCTGATATACCCAAAAGGAGACAGATGCTGGGAGGAGGAGGGGGAGAGCGGTGGAGTTGGTAGAAAATTCAGTGAAGCTGCCCAGTGACTGTTGAGGCCTGGAGTGGAGTTCAGAGAAGTCGCATGGAGGGGGCAGAGTAGGGGTCCCTAAGAGTTTCTTCTAGTTAGTGATGGAACTGTGACCAGCAGAGTGGGAGAGTCCCAGGTGACACAGTTCCCCTGCTATTTGCAAACACATTTTATTTCTGCCCTGGGGTACCTGTCTTATTTTCTTAACATTTGCTAGCTTAATGATTTCTCAGCCCTACTTGGAAAAGTGTACATGGGCTCCAGCAACTATATTGTTTTTGTTTTCTTATTACTTTATTTTTCTCTGTTGCTGATCTACACACTTCTCGTCGCATTTTTAGCCTGCTGGTTGAATTCTTTAATTTTATCCTGTGGTAATGCAGAGTTACTATGTTTCCTGGGAAGCAATATTGCCTTTGCTACCCCAGGTGACAGACACACAGCATTTTTACTGCAATGGCCTTCTAAGTAGTTATTGGTACAGACACAATTTCTCTCTTATTCTAGATGAATTTGTTATTCTGTATTTCTTCATTCTGAGGCTATTTATAATGACTTTTGTCTGAAGAGACAATGAGAAACAAGGAGAAGTAAATACAGAACTGTCTAAGGTAGACAGCCAGTGTCAGATGACCGAGTCCGGGTTTAACCTGCGAAGTCACTACACCTAACAGAATCATCCCAAGTTGCAGGGTGTTGAAAGAGCCTATTAAATGGACATTTGGAGTTAGATGGACATTAGTTCAGGTTCTGTCTTGGCCCCTTGACAGCTGTGTGACATAGGGCAAATTTCTAGGCCTTTCTGAGTTTCAGAAAATAACATCAATTTTGTGGTAAGTTTTAAAAGATGTACTGAAACATAAAGTTGCATATATAAAATGCCTCATATACCATAAGTGTGTATAAATACTTTTTATTGAAAGTAAGTATTTTTCATACAATATATTATGGTCATGGTTTCCCTTCCCCCAGTGATCCATAAAAGATTATGTCTGTTCCTTTAGTTAGTATCTTGTAAACAATTAAGGAACTGGATTTTGTGCGCATGCGTGTGTGTGTGTGTGTGTGTGTGTGTATGTGTGTGTGTAAGAAGAAGATATCAAGTGTCTTGTTCTATTTTTGTCAGCCATATTCCCTTGAGGCAGGGTCTCTCACTGAAACTGGATTCACTGTTTTGACTAAAGTAGCTAGCCAGCAATCCTCCTGTCTCTGCCTTCTATAGTGGGGGTAGAGATCATGAGTGGGTGGCCTGGCTTTCTGTGACATGGTGCTCATGTCCTCACACTTGTGGACTTGTCTATCTTGTCCATGCTTCTCCATCTTGCCAGCCCCAGGATAAATGACTTAAATAATTAAAAGATTAAGCCAGGGCCAAAGCTAATCACTCCTTTGACTCTGTGTGCTTCCTAGATCATCCCATTTGAAATTCAACTGAGGAGCTCATGGTTTCCAAGTATCCATGAGTTGAAACAGATCCCAAGAGACATAAGATGGTAGAGACTGAATTGCCAAAGTTGAATCTTCTTGAGAGCTTTTGCTAAGAGTGGTTTCAGACTCAGCTTCTCTTTTCATCGTGAACCACCACCGGATAATATTGAACTAGAAAGTCTGGGTTCTACAGCCCAGTCAGGAGGGAACTCGTGAGTTCCCCAGCACTCAGCTGGACTTCCCTGTAAACGCAGGAGCTGCAGAGACTCTAAAATGTTTCCCTCATGGTGGCAACAGGGTGCCACTGTTTCTCAACTGGTCCTGGGGACATTCATTAGTGGACATAGCAGAGACAAGCCCACTTTGAAAAAGAAGTGGGAATCAAGCGCAGAAGCTTAGGAAAGTAATGAACTGTCTGATCAACGATTGTATGAAGTCTGTGCTGTCTAGTTCTGCCAACTAGACACAAGCTAGTCACTGAGAAAGTTTTCCTACCAGATTGGCCTGGAGGCAAGTCTGTAGGGCACTTTCTTGCTTGAAGATTGATTTGGGAGGGTCCAGCTCACTGTAGGCAGCGCTGTGCCTGGGCAGGTGACCTTGGGTACAACAAGAACACAGGCATTGCAAGCTGTGGGGTAAAGCCAGTAAGCGGTACTCCTTCATGGCCCTTCCCTCAGGCTCCTGCCCCGACTTCCCTAAATGATAGACTGTGTCTACCGAAGATAGAAATCGGCATCAGGCTGTGGGTGTTGCTGGGACAGACCAGACCATGTGTTTCGGGAAGGATCGTGGAAGGACTTTCGGCAATGTGGGCTGGAAAAGCACTGTGATTATACAGCCGAATGAGCTAATCGCGGGAACTTAGAAGATAGCATGCTGAGAGCAGTGCAGACTGGGAGGCCTGGCTGTCAGAGGGAAGTCTTGGTGGTTCCTTAAGGATTCTATCAGGGCTATTGATATTTTGGACTAAGAACCGCTAAGTGAAACCTTTGCTCTGCTGGAACAATTGATGCTGGTTGGCTGGAGACCAACATCCCTGAGGTGAAATCTTCTGAGGAGTGGTTCCTGACGGCACTCAGAAGGAGCATTCCAGAGGGGGCCAAGGTTGTTCCTATACTGGCAGTTGAACTTGGTAACATGTAAGAGTCACTCAGGAGGTACTGGTTTAAAGGCAGGCAGCTGAGGTTTGGCACTGTGTAGCAGGTCTGGAGTTTCTGAAGAGACCAGGAGAGTCTATTGGTGAAGGCGCAGCCTCAGGTGCAGCAGAAGGCCCAGTACTGAAGGGGGCATGGAGAAAAGTTGAGGCTTGGTACCATGTTGCAGGGTAAGACTCCTTGTACAGAGCCCAGAAAAGACTGTAGAAGTGCAGCCCAGCTGTGGCAAGAGACACCAGCATTTTGGAGATCAGTGACATGGGACAATCGCCAAAGCCAGCAACAGCCATGGAGGTGGAGCTGGCTTCAGACTGAGATAGCTGTGTGTGTTGGCAGATGACAGGCCCAAGAAGTGGGGCTAGCTGTCTAGATCCTTCGGAGCTTGGAGGATCGTAAGTGGGTCTCAGACAACAAGCACTTAATGCTTTACACTGTTGGAGTTTGGCTTTGTTTAATTTTATTGTCAAGTATTTTCCCTAAACGACTAGCCTCTTCATCGGCACAGTAATTCCAATCAGAACTAATTAGAAGATGCCCAGGTTTAATGGCTGCCAGTACTCCTGGGCGGCTCCTGGGAAAACACAGAGAGGACAGAGGGAAAAGAGGAGAGCACGTATTCATTCTCTAGGGGGCAGTTTAATAGCCTGTGGAGTGGTCTTGACCATCCCTGGGGAGGGGTCATCGTTTGGTGGGGCTTTCTCAGAGTTGGAGTTTGGATGGAGGCAACTCCCAGGGGAGGGAGCTTACACCAGGAGCTGGGATGAAGGCCCCTAACTAAACAATCCATACTTTTTTTTATAATGGGGTGCCAGGGAGCTGAGGTGATGCTTTTAACCAAACAACTAAGTCCTGATTCTTCTTTCTGAGAGTAAGAAAATACTGATTATCTGATTTTACAGGAGCCCACAGTTAAGACACTAAATGCTTTTAAAGAAATTCTGAAGTTTTACAGAGACTTGGAGTTTTAATGTATTTGAAATTTTAGTAACTGAGACTTTTAAACGTCAGAATGCTTTATAATGTGATATGAACATATCATCTTGGGGACAAGATCAGAAATGTGTTTGTGTGTTAAGTTGATAAGGAGTCAGTTGTGCTGGCTAGTTTTATGACAATTTGACACAAGCTTGAGCCATTTGGGAAGAGGGTTCCTCAATTAAGAAGCTGCTTCCTACCAGCCTGTAGGCAAGTCCGTAGGGCATTTTTCTTCAGTGATGATGTGGGAGTGTCTAGTGTACTATGGGTGGTGCCACTCTCGGCAGGTGTCCTGGATGTTGTAAGAAAGCAGGCTGAACAAGCGATGGGGAGCAAGCCAGTAAGCAGCACTCCTCCAAGGCCTCTGCTTCAGTTCCTGCCCTGACTTCCCTGGATGATGATCTGTTACACGAAAATGTAAGGGAAATAAAACTCTTCCCACCCCAAGGTGCTTCTGGCCATGGTGTTGTATCACAGCCACAGAAACCCTAAGACAGAGCCTCATGCTGTAGTCTATACCCATGTGTAGGGATAAGAAGGTCTCTTTTCTGTGAACGTCCTGAGGAGAATTTATTATCCCCTCTTACAGTTGTTAACAAGAGGAGTTTAACACCCTTCTGAATACCCTAAATACTCTCTTGGGAATGGATGAAGGTGTATAGGTGCCAGAGAAAGGGCAGTGTGGTAGTCATGGAAATCAAACAGTTCCCCCACTCATTAAATAGGAAGAACAATATAGGCCCAGAGATGGAGGCATGCTACGAAGACCCACACAACTCCAGAAGAGCAAGGAAGGGTTCCCGAAGAACCTTATTTCCATGCCCTAACTAGGAATTCTTTCCAGACCGTAACACATGCAGTCCTCTCCTGAGCCTGTCCGCACTGCACCGGAGCACTGAGGGAAATTTCACAGGTGAGGGCCACCAGGAAGGACTTCACAAAACTCCTGGACTACACAAATGCGAGAGCTGTCCCTGTATCTTTAATCATTTCTGTCACTTTTTAGCCTTCTAGAGCAGTCCCAGGAATGAGAGGTTATTTGCTTATGCTCAGTATAAACAAAGGTATCTCTTGGGCTTACAGCACCTGAAGAGTTCTTTCTCCTTTTTATTTTTTCCTTTTGAGATAGGGTCTTTATATGTAGTCATGGCTGTCCTGGAACTTGCTCTGTAGACCAGGCTGGCCTCGAACGTACAGAGATCCACCTGCCTCTGCCTCTGTGCTGGGATTAAAGGTGTGTGCCACCACTGCCCAGCCAGCAGAGTTCTTTAGCCACAAAACCAACCTGTTGGCAGAAGGATTCACACAGGGGAGTGGCCCCATACATACCCTGTCCCCAAAGCTTTGTTATCATGTACCATCACACCTGAGGATGCAAAAGAAAATCTGATGGAAAAGCCTTCCACACCAGAAGCTGCTACAGTTACTGCCTCAACATAATGGATAGAAACATTCTACGCATGTGTGGTGCTGTGCTACTTACCCATTTCCTGACTATGCTTTCTATTGTTTTACTCCACAAAATGCTAAGGCTAAACATGGCAAATGCCTAGAAAGTCATGCATAGTTTACATTTGACATTTATTGAATGAACATTCTAAGGAGTGAACGGCTGCATGACCCCAGTGGTTACTGCTAATGACGTGAGGCACAATTTTTTGGAACACGCACATGCACATCCACACACATTTATACACGCTCATACACATGTGGACATTCAAATCCACTCATTGCTTGATTTGCTAAATGAGCCACAAAGTAATTGAAGGTGGGCAGGTTAAGGCTCTGTGGTAGACCCTCACTGACGGCAGTTGGGACAAGGGTTTCAGAAGATATTTTCTATTTTTTTTAAACAGACTCATTTTAAATTATGTATCCATGTGTATATCAGAGTGTGGGTTTGTGCAGAGTACAGTACCTACGGAGGCCAGAAGGGGGAGGCATATCCCTTGGAGCTAGAGTTACAGACAGTTGTGAGCTGTTACAGATGGATGCTGAGAAACGAGCTTGAGTCCTCTCCAAAAAGCCCTCAACTGCTGAGCCATCTCTCCAGTCCCCTGAAGGTTATTTTCTTCAAGCTCCACACTGAAGTTCTGAGATCGGGGCAGGTGCAGGTGTGGGTCAGTGCAGCAGGCTAATATTTCCAGAGAAGCTACTCAGCCATGCGGGTCTCTAGTTAATGCCATTGATTTACCAAATTGCACGCATGAAAGCAAGAAGCCACATCAGATTTTCTGTGATTTTCCTGACCCGGCCACTATGTGATGTGTTTAGTGGGGACACAGGAAATACATGCTCTTGAGCCTGATGTGCACACGCCTACCCACATACATTCGAAAACACTAATGTAGCCTGAGATATGAGGACTGCAGATAGTTAGGGAAGATAGCATTTGCCTTCTTAGTTTGTGGGGTAGAGGTGAGTCAGGCTTAGCAGATGAGGGTGGGGAAATGGAAAACTCGGCACAAGATTGTCTTTCATACAGAAGCAACAACAGCAATCCCAATATTAGCAATACCAGTCAGAAACAAAGGCAGCCATTCTGACGGCTGATCTTGGCTGAAGTCAATTCAAAGACAAGCCTTTGAATTGGGTGGGCCTTTAACACAAGAGGGAAGAAGTGTCTTCCTTAGAAGAAGAAGGGCTCCACAGAAAAAGTAGTTGGCTTCTACCTATCCACCTTTGCTCCTTGCTGAGTGTATCCACCCTGCTGCCATCCTTACCGTCTCCTGGGCCTTCCAATATGGACCAAAGACCAGCAGCTCTTGAGGAATCCTCCAGGTCTTCAGCACCAAAATGGAACTGTTGAGTCATCTGGCCTTACGGATGGGTTATCAGTCTCTCTAGGGCACAGTCATCGTCGATGAACCTCCTTTGTAATATACATTCATTCTATCAGTTTGTTACTTTAGAGAACCCTAATACATCAGCCATAAGGATATACTTAAATTATGTATCTGTATGACACATTCATACTTAGTTTGTTGAACTTATGCTTTACACATGTTGATATTGTATAGTATATGCATAAACATGCTTACGTATTTATTCATAAACTATTTAACAATTATATGGGCTAAGTATTTTAATTTATAGATGAGTAAACTGAGGCTGTAACTCCTGTCAATAAAGGATTAATAATATTTAGAATAAAGAAGTAACTCCTAAAAACCAATGAATAAAAAACGGGCAAAGAATCTGGAATTTACCAGGCAGTGATGGTACACGCCTTTAATCCCAGCACTTGGGAGGCAGAAGCAGGCAGATCTCTGAGTTCAAGGCCAGCCTGTTTTACAGAGTGAGTTCCAGAACAACCAGGGCTGTTACATGGAGAAACTCTGTCTCAAAT
>JAQHUG010000199.1:2733153-2760930 GCA_028555095.1 Dicrostonyx torquatus
AAAAAAACACAAATAATATACCATTGCATGAGACAAAGCCCCCGGAATGACAGCGAGATGGCTGAGAGGCCGTGGGCCTAGGATGTGGCCACCCTGGCACCATATCACACCCTTTCCAGTCATGTACTGTATGCCAGGCACTGTGAGTTCACACACGAACCCATTTAATCTTCCTTAAAACTGCATGGAAATGAGATATTTCTATCTTACAAGTTATTTCTATTTTGAAATTGAGACACCATAGTAAAATATGAGGTTAAACTGTCTACCTTCAAAGGCGAGTACTGCAGTCCTGAGGATTGATGACTGACCCATGTCCTCCCAGAAAACTCACCTTTATCTTTCTTCAAAGGTCATATGGTCATTGTCTAGGTTCAAACTGTAGCAACATAGTAAATTAAGAGAATGCACTCTAGGATGGGGGAGAAGGCTCAATGGGCGAAGTGCTTGCTGTGTAAACAAAGGCTGGAGTCTGATTCCAGCCAGCACATCAGAATGGAGGTCCACCTGTAACCCAAGTACCGGGAGACAAGAGGATCAGAGACTCACAGCCAGTCAGTCGACTGAAGTGGAGAGTTCCAGGTTCAGTGAGCAACTATGTCTCAAAAATAAGGGGGAACATTACAAAGACACCTGACATGGATGTCTGCATCTATGTGTGTGCTCATTCTGTGTCTGTGTCTCACTCTTCCCACACCCCAGCAAATAACTCCTAAAGGTTATTTCCAAGGATGCAAACTCCTCAATGTTAGAAGTATCCACAGCATTCTCTCCTCAGTTTCACTAGCTCTTCTCTTTCTGAAGCTTAGGCAATATGGCAGGAGAGAAAAGGACAAGGGAATGGTTCTAAGGAAGACACTGAAGACATGAAGTTGCCCATGTGCAGCCAGTAAGATGTCCTTGGATGTTCACTTCTGGGTGCACTTCTATCTATCTATCTATCTATCTATCTATCTATCTATCTATCTATCTATCTATCTATCCATCCATCCATCTGTGTGATCATTTGGATAGTGAGTATGCAGTTTCATACTAAGAATATGCTAAGGCAGTTGATTATACTGCATGTTAACTAAATAGCCTTTGAAACTGTATGTTTTAGCAATTTTCCTAATCACAACATCTTGTAAAGAGCATTATAATTTATATTTTAAATCTATTATTTTAACTAATTATCCAGTATTTAAAAAATGAACTGAAACCTGACTGACTGTATATTTTTAATATTTGAAAATGTTTGTACACAAATTAACTCAATACAATACAGATTATACAAAAAAGGACTGCTAAAAACTTAACATACAGAGAAAAATAAATAGGTTTTTTAAAAAAGAACAAGACATTTTATAAATACTAATAAATACTTTGCAATGCTTTAATTTACTATGGCAGATACAAAACTCAAGAAACCATTAACAGGTTGTATATTTAAAAAGCTACATGAATTTTCTATCTGATTAAATTATAATGTAACAGTAGTGGTTTTTACTTTTAAAATGAGGTATTATTACATTGTAAACCAAACAGAGCATAAATACATGACTAAGTAATTCATGGATATAAATATCAACTTAATAAAAGACAACAAAAAATCCCCAGTATCTATGGACTTTGTCCCTTAAATTTGGCTTGCTTGTGCACTTACTAAAAGTGACAGAGCTATACACACACATTGTTAGACATGCAGACCAAGCCAACACTATTCCATGAGTCATCTCTAACAAATAAAAACTTTGTTTACATTTTACCTAAAACACTTAAATCTGGTTTTGTATATATGATTCTTTGTGCTTATTAGTAGTGACCTACGTTAAACATCATACTTTCTAGTTCAAGCAGTGCAAGAGAGAAGCAGTTTTATTTGCATATGAATTGAAAACATTTATGAATCAAACCAAATGTACCTTTAGCTGTCTCAGGCTTTCTGAGACTTTGAAGAAGTATCTGTTTAGTATACTCCAATGGAAGGGAGTCATTTGCAGGCTCAAGCAGTCCAGGGAAGAAGGCTAGGTTCTAGCGGGAATGGGCGGGTTTCAGAACTGTGGGCGGGCTGATGAGTTCCTGCACCCTTGAATTCTGCTGGTTGGGTACAGGAGGCACAGCAACAAGGAAGTGCCTAGCTCAGAGAAGGTTTGGGCCACGTGCTGTTGCATGTGGAGCATACGCTGGTACTAAATGCTGGTTTCATTCTTATTGCAAATGTTACCTTCAGAGTTTTCTGAAGAAAAGCTATCAAAGAACGAGAGAAGTCTTGAGATGGACATGTCTGTAACATGCTAATAAAACTGCTTCATTTGCTATAAATTGAAAAAAAGATCTGGGACTTGAAAATGCAATTTTTACATGCTACTTGTATTAGAAATAGAAAACAAGGGTACTTTCGAATTTACTATACTTAGAATCCACTGAAAAGACAAACATTTTAGCCAAAATGTCAAACTTCTCTTTTTACCAAGCTAGATCATTTTGACATAAATGTTTTATTATATTTCACTTTTGTCAAATACCTTATCCTACATTTTCCAAAAATTAGAATTTCCATATCAAAAATGTAGGTAAGTTGTACATTGAAATATATAAAATGGCAGTTTTTTTGTGCTTGCAATTAATTTAAGTAGTCAATGATTAGTTCGGTCTAATTTGCTCTATTTTGATTTTTAAGAAGAAATGACCATTATACAAACATTACAGAATACTCAAGTAACTGATTTACTGCCAGTGAGCATGCGGACTAACAATACTTAAAAGAATATAACCTTGAATCCAATTGGAATGAAAATACTCTTGTACAATCATCTTTATTGATTTGTAAAAGCTGTATACACATCTAAAACCCTAAATTTACTTTGTAAAAATAAATCTTTAGCAATAAATGGCACTATCAAAATCCCATGTTTCTTAGGCTGTTATGTAATTATTTACATGCTTTTCAGCATCAGTTGAAAAGATGTTATAGGACCCCAAACCAATATATCAAAAGACCCTGTAAACTGCATTTGCAATTATACTGTTGTTTACCTTTGTATGAAAATATGGCTACATGCTTTATGGTAAAGACAATGTAGCTATCTGCTTTGCTACAGTGTGCTGCCAGCACACACCTGCCACTGGGCTCCATCATGTCATAATGCCCTCTTTACTGCATGTGGCTTTCCCAGTGGACACCTGTGACTAAATATGTATGGAAAACAACAAAATGCTATAAAAACGAGCACGGACCCAGGCCTGTTTCTGCCATATGCTCTTTTCCTTACTCTATTAATAAATTTCTGGTTTTTTTAAATCATGCCTTCACTACACATATTTTGTATTTGAGTAAAAAAAAACCCTCAGATTTTAAAAGTGGTGAGCTTTGTGAAAGTGTTTGGAAACAAACATGAAAATGTTAAAGGCACGATAAGAGGGAAGTGAATGCTACATATAAAATACTGTATTTCAAGTCTTCTAGGTTACTCAAGTCCAAAACCTTCAGAGTTTGAGATTCCAATGATCAGTTTCTGTTTCAGATCTTTTTTGCTCTTGTATGGGGGAAGGCAGAGTTGATTGAAGCAAGTGTGTGCCACAGGTAACCTAGAGAAAAGTAAGTTTTTAAAGGATACTGTCTTAAAAAATATACAAAATGACTAAGAAACGTTAAAAAAAAACTGCACATATTCAGATCTCTTTCACTGTTCTGCGATGCCTCATCTCTTCTTCACTGGACAAAGACTATCGAATACCTAAGAACCAAGTGCCCTTCTGGACAGCAGGAACATGTCTACAGACAGGACAATCAGTTGCCTTCATTAAACTCTAATCTGAAAAGCATATTGTTTGGAGTCAGACAGATCTGAATTTAAATACTGTTTTCCTCACTTACCAGCTGTGGAACTTTGATCAAATTGCTTAAGGTCTCCAAATCTGTTTCCTCATCAATACAGTAAACTATGCACATACATTAAAAGACTAAGACTGTGATCTATGCAAAACACCTGGCAAAGTAGTAGACAGTCGATGGTTATGGTTCAGTCTTGACTGTCAGGAAGTCATAAGAAGCCACTTTGGGCCCTCTTTCAAAGCTGTTGTCCTCTGCACACGGAGTAGTCGGGCCCTGAACTCTCATGATCAGCTCCCGCAGCAGTCTATCTGACAACACTGCTATCTTGTCCAAGCTTCTAAAGGCTTACATCCTTCTCTTTGATTTCTATGGATCCTGCAGCATCACAAGAGCTTTCGGCAAAGTCAGTATGTGAAAATGGGAATAAATCAAAGAACACTGAAAAAGAATTTCTGTGATCAGAATTGATACTGCAAGACCATACAAACAGACAAACACTACTAGGTCAGTCATGGTTTATGGAGTGTCTCAATTACGATAAGCACTGGAGCATATGTCTGATATGCAATGTTTCATGTTAGATCCTACTAAAGCAACCTAAAATGGTTGCTGTCCCCAGTGTATGGATGAGGAAACTTAGACCTGGGGATATACAGATCAAAGGCTCAAAGCTGCAGAGCTGGAGAGGTGTAAGTTGAGTTTCAAACCCAGTCTAGTCTGACTCCAAAACCAGTGTTGTTTGCTAAGATGTAAAGCTTTGCCATTCACATCAGCATCAACCCATCAATCTTCAGCAGTGTGCCTTACGGAAGGGATGGAAGTCCTTAGTTCAGATGGAAAACTGTCCTTGCCTTTGAGGAACAATGTCACTGCACTGGATGGAAATGTCACGCATCTTTGACAGTCAATTATATTTAATCAATGTGAGGTTCCTGCTGAGAATCCAGAGTCAGAACTAAGCCATGTTAGCTCCTAAAATCACCTCTGAAGTAAAAATAATTGGAGATAGCTGGGCAGTGGTGGCACATGCCTTTAATCCCAGCACTCGGGAGGCAGAGGCAGGAGCATCTCTGTGAGTTAAAGGTCAGCCTGGTCTACAAGAGCTAGTTCCAGGACAGGCTCCAAAGCTACAGAGAAACCCTGTCTCAAAAAAAATAAAAAATAAAAAAAAATAAAAAAGGGGAGACATTTATATTTTGCTTTTGTATTAGAATAAACTATTCATATTATCTTTTAAATTGATCATATTTTTGTTGCTATAAATATCCCCAAAATTTTCTGTTGAACAAATAAATTTTCAAATGCAAAATTTGAAGGTTTCTCATTTTAGATTTTAATTATGATTCATATAGAAATTTCTAAATCGTATGTAAATATTATTCATTTATGTTTTAAAATATAATCCTTTTTTCTATTTATTTTTGTGTGTGGGGATTATGCTCATGTACATGTGTGGCTGTGCACACACTCATATGCACACATGGAGGCCAGAGGATACTGGTGTCTCTTCTTTCACTCTTTGCCTTTATTGCATTGAAACAGGGTGTCTGACTGAACCTATAACTTGTCTTAGGCTGGCTTTAGGCAAACCCCAGTGATCCTCATGTGTCTCCGCGTCTTCCTCCAGCTCAGGGGTATAAGCTAATGTGCCACACATGGCTTGTTATTTGGTTGTTAGGAATCTGAACTCAGATGTTTGTGGTTAACCACAGAGCATTATTCTGAGCCCTCAGGTATAATTTCCATTAGACATAGTTTTAAATATTCATTCAATAACAACCATTTTTACTACACGTGTGCCTAATGGAGAATAAGGTACACTGGGCCTATCCTCTGCCTTTAAGAGCTAAATGGCTGCAGTCTAAGGAGAACCATGAAAAAGGAATATATTGAATAATGACTTTTTAGTGTCCCAGGAGACAACATTTGAAAAGATCTCCATGAGTGCTAGCAAGCACGTATCACATGCAAAGGGAACAAACCAAAGAAATGGAGGAAGGCAGGCAAAGTGTGTTTTAAGGATGATGCAAAACACTGTGGGTGTAAATAGAAATGATGGGCTCCAGGACTGGAACTGATGAGATGAAGCCACAATAAAGTTACTAATGCCCAGGGTGTCAGGGCCAGAGCAGTGGAGGAGAAAAGGAGTTGTGTGGGCACCTGGGCAGGAAGGAGGCCTTAACTCAGATAGGAATGAGGTGAGAAGTGACAGATCCAGGGTGGTGGCTACTGGCAAACACAGGACCAACTCAAGTTCTAAACTGAAAGGACTGAGTCAGGATTTGAGAAACATTCAGTGTATGAGCTGCAGGGCAAGGATGATTATAAGTTAAGTCGTGTCTAGTCAAAGTACTTTCTGAAACCACAGAATACTGCACTAGGAGTAAGGAAGATCAGCATTATTCACCCATGAACACTGTTAGAGCACTGTTTATAGTCATGGTCTTTATCACTTCATATGTGAGGAGAATGAGACTTAAAAGACGGTGAGCACCAGAAGTTAAAGCACTCCCCCTTCTAAGAGCCTCAACCTCATAACTGTACAGATCACTGACGCAACAGTGAGGACTAGACTATAAGGCAGGCTAAGTTCTAAAAGACCACAAAGCAGTACGTGGCCCAGGCATGCAAGAAGCAGGTGGAAGAGAATCGCCATCAGTACTGGACTGTGCCAACACTGCGGGGAACTCTCAGCCACAGCATCTTCCACGTCAAGGTCACATTGACACTGCAGTATTTTACATGGAAATAACTAAAAGACTCTTTTGATTCCAAAATTACTAATAAGTTATACATTAAAAATAAAGTTATAATTCAGAGTTTACCAGTTAGTAGAAGTTTCATTCTTTGAAATTTTAAAGTTCAAATCAGCCATCCCTCCCACAGGTACTCTGTCACTTCCTGTAGTAAAATGTAGCAACTTCTTCTGAAGATCAAGAGGAAATCCAAGTACAACATCCCAAAAGTATCTACAGAAGAAAATTTATACAATGATATAATCCTAATTAATTAGAGATTCTAATAAAGTAAGCTCTGGGAAACTTTCTCTAACACACACACACACACACACTGTGATAATCGTACAAAGTAACATTTTATAACATTATTTAACTAGTCTAACAACGGTTAGCACAGAGCTCATTTTTTGTTCTCTATATAACCAGAAAGCCTTATTTTTCAACACAGTGCCAGTAAAATTCTATTTAGAATTTAGCATATTTGAAAAAAAACTGTATACTCTGATAGAAAGTTATATAATTTCCTCCCAAGGGGATTGCTAAATACATCCACATTTTAGTACTCACTTATTTTTGGAAATGAACTAAGACAGGGTGGACCGCAGAATATTTAACAAGTGATTGAGGAATTCCAAATTTAACAAACAAGCAAGCACATCCTATCCTGCCCTCCATGGACAAGCATCTGAGGATGGAGAGCTCACCGTATAGTCAGGTCGGTCTTCGCATAGCCGTCATACTGAGTGCTCCTCTGCAGAGCATGCATATCCAGCTCAGGACTTCCGCACACCAGAATCTCAACCTCTTCTGGACGAAGGAGCTGTCAATAACCATAAAAGTTGTAATTTAAAAATGATGGTCTTAAATGAAATTTGAACTGTTTTAATCAAAGAATCAAATCAGAAATCATGACTTTTTTAGTAAATCAAATGATTTTTGTTGAAGAAGATTCATTTATATTTTCCAACTACACCAAGGTATTATGTTTCAAAAGGTTTATATGTTATAAAACAGTAATTAGTAGTTTCAGAAAACCAAGACAGCTCGGCATGAAGCAAACTCAGCCTTCTCCGCCCTCGGCGCAGTACCGCTGTGCGCTGCTCTGCCTGCCCAGCCAGCTCTGCAGCACCCTGTGCACCGACTGCACAGCTGCACTTACTCTGCGCTGCATCGCTCATGGGCTTTCCACCTTCTAGGTGAGTTTGTTCTAACTTGGAGATTAGATCTGAGAAATAGAGAATCCTATGCCATTTAATTTTAATTTTCCCCTTTCTCTGTCCTCCCACTACCAGAGAGTCATAAAACTTAGTTTTAACTCAACAGTGCTTCTGTTCCAAAGGCACTTTCAGCAAATGTGTTGCAAAGATTTGTTGCATGATATTTTGATTGCGTTCTGAATATAAAGCTTGCTTGGAGTCAGAGGGTGGAGGAGCTAGCCACTAGCTGACCATAGAGGTTTGGATGACTGTAAACAGAGAGGAGACAGGAAGGTCATCAGGCAGGGTTGAGAGAGGATCTTGGCCCTTTTAGATGGAGGAATGGTAGAGGCAGGAAGCAACTGGTGGCTGCTTCCTGCTTCTCTGATCTTTCAGGTTCTTACTCTGATATTTGACTCCAAATTTTTTGTTGTTAAAGATTAACTGGATTAACACTTCAGAGGTTACTCTAAAACTGTGGTCTCAACCTTTCTAATACTGCGACCCTTTAATATAGCTCTTCATATTGCGGTGATCCCTCAACCATAAAACTATTTTGTTACTACTTCATAATTGCAATTTTGCTACTGTTATGAATTGTAATGTAGATATCTGATATGAAGGATATCTGTTATGTGAACCCCTGTGAAAGGGTCCTTGGACTCCTAAAAGGCTTGCAATCCACAAGTTGAGAACCACTGCTCTAAAACAAACTGTAAATAGCCGGGCGGTGGTGGCACATGCCTTTAATCCTTGCACTCATGAGGCAGAGGCAGGCAGATTTCTGTGAGTTCGAGACCAGCCTGGTCTACAAGAGCTAGTCTAGGACAGGCTCCAAAGCTACAGAGAAACCCTGTCTCGAAACTTCCCCCTCAAAAAAAGGAGCTAAGGTACTTGCTCCTGCCCCCAAAGTAACCTTGACAGTCCATTCCTTTCTTCTTTAAAACAACCGAAATGAAAGGCTGCTCCAATCTCCCCTAATAAAGCAGAAGGGATATATGAGAGGCATGATGGCACATGCTGGGTATATGAGGGAAGGAATCATTGATATTTACAGTATGGCAGTCTAAGTCCAGTTACCATCACGGGTCTACCGTGCTTCTGGGGATGAACTATAGACCCAAGGCTGCTGATAGGCCCTGGAGTAGGCAGGGACATCCTCCTTACTCAGTGAGAAGTCCTTTTCCCTGGAGCTAGGCATTTACTCTCCTTTTGTGCTTTCTCCTGAGTCTTAACATCCACTCACAGCTTTTAAAGTCCTAATTTAAGGCATAGCAGAAGGAAGAAGGATCTGAAGTCACGTTTTTCTCTCTCTAGCGGAGAAAGGCTGAAACTACTGTTACTTCTAGTTTTTTAAAAGTAGAAAACATTTTCTATTTTAAAAGCTCATCTACCAAGATACTTAAAAAATTATCTGTTATACTATTACAAAACCTAATTGAAAGCTTAAGACTTTAAACTCACCATTAGGGCATTTGAAGCACACACACTATGGAATCCACAATAAAATGCAGCAAACTGCTTATAGATGGATTTGTTCAAAAGGAAGTCTGTATAAAGCTGTACATATTCTGGAAAGCAATTTCACATTGTTACATAGTCATAGTAAATGAAAAGTACTAATTCTCTGCAATTAAAAATGGCATCTAACTTACCTCTTCTATTCTGATTGGTAACTGGAATCTTATCACCCCCTGGCTTTAAGTTATAGGACTTAATTATTCCAAATTCTTCTTGAAAAACCTGATGGGCGATACCATGATATGTTTATTGGTACTGATGGTGGAACACTGGACTTCAGTGAGTAGATCTGTAGAACAGTCTTGTCCCTCCCTTTAGACACGCAACTGCCAAAAGCCTAAACTTTTTGTGATTCATATATATATGACTCAGAGGTGTCATTCTGAGGTGAAAAAAGCAGGTTCTTAATCCTTCCTGTTAAATACAGTTAACCCCTTTAAGGAAGCCCACAAAACTTGCATGGCAAGTGAGAGAGGTGGAAATGAGTGCTTTGGTCTGACTCATTAGCTTCTCCCAAACTTCCTGTGTTGGGGTGATGTAGTAGGCTAACTTTAGTTCAAAGGAATATGCAACTGCATAGCAGAGTGCCAAGCCCTTGCTGCATGCATTTCCGCATGGTTATCTGCACGTGTCTACTGGACTGTCTCTATTACATTACTAGCTTTGAGTCTTTTAAAATGATCTGAGATAGGGTCTTTCTGTGTAGCCCAGGCTGTCCTCAAAATCCCAGTTCTGACTCAGTTTCCTGAGTGCCAGGACCCCTGCTGCACTGCTACATGAGGCTTAAGATCTTTGTCTTAAGATTCTATGTGTTGAGTCATCCTTGTTCATCCAACAGCAAGTGTTTAGTAACAGCATTTTCATATTGGATGCACAGCTGACAAACAGCATATGCTCTCATCAGTACCTGGAATGTTGAATAGAAATCTTCTTCAACATTGCCTTCATAGGACAAGAGTTCCTTTAATCCATGGGCCAATTCCTGTAAAAACAAATCTGTGACCTGTCTTTTACAGTCAACCAGCATTCCTTCAGATTGTAAGGAGACAGACTGTGAACCCCTTACTGTGAGTCTAAGACTATAGTAAACTCATACTTTAAAAGAAACATCTGTGATTTGATACTTGTTAATGATTTCCACCATCCACAGCTGGGGAAAACTGAAGCCCATGAAGGAGACAATTATCTAGTTTATACTGGAGAGCTAACCCGATGGCCCACTCTTAAGCAAGCAGGCGTTGAGCTCTACGATGATTTCCAGTGTAATTCCTGGCTCGCTGCCACACAAAAGTTTGTGGATTTGTAGTAATTCTCACTTTCAACTTATACATATGTATTCTTAAAAATGTGCTGCTATTTTAGAATGCATTGTTTAAACATTAGACATACAGGTCACATATGTTAAGGGCTTAATGTTTCATTTTTTTTCAAGCTGCATAAAAAGTTAATTTATATGAAATTCTTTGCAAAAAATAATGTCATGGGTTGCAATAATCTTACATACTTTACATAATAAATTTCTATTCCATTAAAAGCACAGGAGTGAGGACCTGAGATTTGGCAGGGTGGCGGTGATTTTATCATGACTACTGTAATATATATATTACCCACGACCACACACTGCAGTGCTAGGAAACACAGAGAACATGAAAGTCTACCATCAAAAAATGGATAAAAGAGCAGGCCCCAAACCTGACTGACAAAATAATGGCTGCATTTCAGTAAGGCATGATGCCTCTAACACCACTCTGCTCCTCCTCCTGCAGGGGAAATGATCCTGTTCTACCCAGTCTCCTGGGTATGATGTCCATACCCCACATGGAAGATCCCCCCATGATGCCAATGATAGGCCCTTCCCCTGGGATGATGTTTATGGGACCTGCTCTTGGAATGAGGCCACTCACAGAAAGCCACATGCCCATGATACCCACGTCTCCAATGATTAGACTGTCTGCTTGCCCCATGATGGTATCCACTCATCCTGGCATGACTTGACTGGACAGATAACAACAGAGGGGCTTTTTATTAGTTTTGTGTTACTTGTTCTGTTTTGCCAGAAGATCATGGTGCCGTGTCTGAATGTTTTCTAGCGGCATGACAAGGGAGACGTCTCCCCATTACTAGCAAAGAGAATAGTCTTGGATGGGAGAAGTGGGATAAAGTGTATTTTTCACTTGTACTGTGAAATGTGAAAATAACATTGTCAGATTTTCATTTTTGAAAGCACATATTTTTATACAAATCTAGGTCAGTAGAGATTTGATATGTCTATCGCCATTAAAAAGATTTATTTTAAATTATGTGTATTTGTGTAAGTTTGTGTGTGAGTATGTGCACATGTGTGCTGGTGTCTGCAGAGGCCAGAGGTATTGGATCCCCCCAGAGCTGGTATTACAGGTAGTTGATATGGGCATCAGGAATGAACCTGGGATTTGTTTTTAATTATTAATAAAAAAAATCCTATTATTCCCATAAGGACATTAGTGCTCAGAGAGGTTAAATAACTCACCCAAGTTCACAAAGTCAATAGGTGGCATGGCCTGAATTCAAATCTATGCTCATCAGGCTTAAAAAATCTGTTCTGTAAGAGCTTAAGTACACTGCAAAATAGGTGTGTGTGTTGGGGGAGTGGGCTGAAAGCAAGATGGAAAAGAGGTCTAAAAGGGAAGGCTGTTTTAAAATAAGAGTAACATTAAAGATTGTATAAAGAGGCATTTATCATTACGTGACTACAAGACGTTAATAACATACTTACAGGCATAATCTGACACAAGTCATCAATGGTAACACTGCAGATGCCTACTGGTGTATTTTGATCATTAGGTACGATGGGAGGGCTCAGTAATTTCTTGTAACAGCAGGGAGGAAAACGAATATCCAAGGTGATGCTGTTATAAACAGCTAGTCCCATGAGCTATGCATACTAAATGTTAAGTATTAACATAAAATCCATGACAACAAATGAGTTTTGAATTATGCAGCACTTCTCACACTTCCTTCAGATCTAACACTAACTTTTCTATTCCAACACACCTTTCTTCTTTCTTTAATTTCTCTTTATTTACATACTATAATTCTTGATTAGCAAAAGTCATGGGAAAACATGTTAATTTAATAGGATTTAATGATTTCAGGCATTCCTATAAATGATATAATATATAAAAAATTGCTAAATTTAAGCAAGCATATTGGTGGTTTTATAAGCAGCACCCAGAGTTTTATTCACTGCAGAACACAGCACTGATTTTAGAAGTTGCCATATTTAGCTATTCAAAGCTTAAATAAGAACGTGCTAAAGGAGTTGGAATGAACAAGCATATGGATGTACAAATACTGTTAATGAAATGGTGTAAGTAGACTCATATATAAAACTTGAAGGGCTAGTTCAGATATCCTATTTATTGTAAAATTTGTATACTTATATAGCAGAAGGTAACATACATTTGCTGAAAAAGGGGATTTAAATCAAATTTCATGGTATTTAAATGGTCAGTTATCATATTAAAGTTACTTAAAAAGTAATTCATTTTATAGATTCAAAAAAACACCTAAACACATAGGCCTAGCAAATTTCTGTAAACACTCTTGAATTCAATTTGCAAAGGTAAAATGAGGGCTGGTGACATAAGAAATAGCTATATTGTTTTTTGAGTAACCATGTAGGCAGACTAGTGTCTGAAAAGAGAAGATAATGAAAATATGTTCAGATATACTTACATAATCAGGATAGTAGCAATGACGATGATAATAATAATACTACCACAGTATCATAATTTATAATTTTCTAAGTTTCTACTGTGGTGATAACTTCTGATCATTTTTCATTTAAAAAATTTAAATGCTAGATTCCTAAAACCTAAGGCACAGTGAGGAAGCAGGTTAACAGGCTTTGCTACTGAGCCCTCTCACATACAGAAATACCTCACTCCACACTAACTCAGTCTATTCTGGTGGAAATGGGTGGGGTAACTGCACTGTTGGTGTCACCGAGTGCTCTGCGCTGTGCACACTCTGACCCTGCATGTGCACACTTCTCTATTGACTTCAATATCCTTGTTGGTATAGGCAATTCTACTTTTAAAATGTCACTTTATTAATGCTCTTGATATAATATCTACAATATTTTACCATTATTATTGTGTTTTATTGCTCTATTTCTTGTAAACACTAAGACCTTACCATATTTTAAAATAACTGTAATCAAATACTAAATAATTGTGTGAGTATAATTGTAGGCACCTTGTTCAGCATGGGATGTATACATAAAGAGATATGCTTACTGTCATCTTTTGGGGAGCAACTGAGTAAAAACTACCAATATTGTGATAGACTACTGCAATTCATGATTTTATGAATAGCACTATTTCATACAACTCTGAGCTATGACATAAGACCTGCAAAGCATGCTAACCACATGCATCACGAAGTTCAAACAGGTCGTTAGTCAACAGGACCAGGTTAGTGGGACACACTCAAGTGAGAACTAACTGTAAATGACAGAAAACAGTAGTCGTGCATTGCTCAGCATTCTTGGATATTGTGGAATCTGTTGCTTTGGACCTTAGATATGACAATCTATAAAACATTTAAAACTAACTTGCCTATCTCAATGTGTAGTTTTGTTTCCTGCTGCTTTTTGTTTCATTTACTCTTTCAACCTCAAATACATCCTCAGGGTGTAATCACAGTAAATGCAGCACAGGCCGTTTGTGGGTAGGTGCTCAGTATTTCTCCACGGTCCAGTGTGGCCGCTGCCTTGTAGCAGGTCCACAACATCTCAGCCTTTCATTCCTCTCGTTCTCCCACTTCAATTCCTACCTTTCTGGGAAGACTATACTATCATGTTTTCCACCTTAAGACCCCACCACCCTTATTTTTATACTAATCTTGGTTTTAATGAAGTCACAAATCCCTTAGTACTTATTAATGCCATCCTGCATGGCCCTCTAGCTGAGAATAAACGAGCGACCTTGCACTGAAATGCTAAGCTTCTCAAAGTTGGAATGTTTTCTCTTTAACCAACACATCTTCTGCACTTGCTCATCTATTACCTCTTCTTCATTTTCCAGACAATTATATTTCATGTAATTTAAGAAGTTAATGTACATCTTGCCTAATATCTAACATCTCTTTAACCCTCCCAATGTAGGAATAAATTACACAATACATCAGAGATAGAGGTGAGAGGATGGTAAATGGATTCATAACATTAAAAATTTAATGAATTTAAACAATTATGTATGCTTTAAGTATTTCTCATTGCATTTACTTTTTAACCTCTTAGAGTTACCTCCTTCATGTGTCAGGATTTCAGGGTACATTAAAATATCTATATTTAATTCTTGCAATTTCAATTTAGTAGGCTGAGTAAACTGAGCACAAAACAAGAACAGAAAATACTTTATTACAAATGGAAAATACTCCATTTTATTTTAAAAATGTTTTAAATTTTTAATAATTTTGATATTTAAGTAATCATTTTGAGATAAGAAAGAAAAATTTGAAACTCGGCCATTTCTTTAATTATTGAAACTATGATTATGGAGATGTGATTTACATATTATACAGATTAGAAAATCTAATTAATAAATTTGATAATGTTTAATTTTCGAAAATAACATTTTTCTAAAATATAGATTTAAAAAAACTTCAAACAAATCCCTAGTTCAGTAGCACCTCCTAGTGGACAGTTTAAAGGATACAATTCCAACCAATCGGAATTCAGAATAGTTATCACATTTAAAGCTGCTAAACCAATGGCAGTGTGAATCCTTGTGGTATGTAAACATGCCTGCAAAGAGGAAACACAATTTGTCCACAGACAAAAAGTGATGGTAAAATACACATAACAACTGAAAGCAAAACACTGTAGTAACAATTCTATTACAAACCATCATTCATGTTAAAAATTTAACAGACTACATTTGCACATCTTAGTAAAAATATATGTGGAAGACATTTTATTTTTCTTGAGTTGAAGATAAATGGTATAAAATAATCAGATAACTTTATAAAAACTATAGCTTTATAGCTCATGAGTGAAATAATTTTTTTAGCATTATCTGCACACTTCAATCTGTCTTTGCCAACCCTGTCTCATATCACCAGATTTTACACATGCATCTACATTATCTATAGTATATATGTGTGTGCCCTATAAAATATAGAAATTCTCTTTTCAAGGAAGGAATTTAGAAGATACTAATAATTATGTAGGCAGTTCCTCTAAATAAAATAAAATTTGAAGATTTATGTCCTAAAAACAATTAACTCATGAATTACTATCTCTTTTTGTCGATTTGTACTATATACATGTGTGTATATATATATTTATGTATGGATGCCATAGGTTAAGGTCAGGTGTTTTCCTCAATCATATTCCATCTTATTTTGAAACAGAGTCTCCCACTGAATCTGGTGTTCACCAGTTAAAATAGACTAGTTACCTAGAAAGCTCTAGGGTCCTCCCATCTGTCTCCCCAGTGCTGGAATTACAGAAGTGATGTCCTGCTGTACACATGGACGCTGGAGATTGAAGCTGAGACCCTAATGCTTGCAGAGCCAGTGCTTCACTGACTAAACCATCTACCCAGAACATGCTATTTCTTAAAATGATTCACTATTTAATGAACAAAGCTTCCTAAACTAGTATAGAAAAAAAAACTGTAGGCTTGCTTTCAAATTCTGAATGTCCTTTATTTCAATGCCATACTTTCATATATTTGGTTTATTCAAGAGATGCATGGTTAAATGTAAATTCTTCATTTACAGTTGATGAAAATGTCAGGGTTGCTACTAAACTCTAACATGCCTGGAGATACTGTGGGACCCTGTAAAGATTTGTCACTTGTATTGGTTTAATAAAACAGTGATTGGCCAGTAGCCAGGCAGGAAGTATAGGTGGGGCAACCAGAATAGGAGAATTCTGGGAAGAGGAAAGGCTCAGTCTGCAGTCATCACCCATACACAGAGGAAGCAAAATGAGAATGCCTCACTGATAAAAGGATAAAAGCCATGTGGCTAACAAAAACAAAAATTATGGGCCAATATAAGATATAAGAGTTAATAAGAATCCTGAGCTAGTAGGTCAATCAGTTTATAATTAATGTAGGCTTCTATGTATTTCCTTGGGATTGAATGGCTACAGGATTGAGTGGGACAAAAACTTATGGCAACATTGAGAGACACTGGTCACAAATATTACACACTCACCATAATCTGGATGGAAAATCTGGCGAATTAGAAGAAGGAACCATTCTTTAGTCAAGCCACCCATATCCAATCCAGCTTCACCTACAAATGTAACTTTCAACTTCTTCTTCAAGTCCGCTCTTTTCCGGGTTAACTATTTGAAGAAGTTATGTAGTAAGGGAGAACAAAGAGCAATGAAAAGGGTATTCATTTGTTTTTAATTTGGGGAACAATATTAGGCAGACTTTAGCTTATTTTTACTTCCATAAACACCTGTCTATCCATCCATCCACCCATTCATCCATGTTGCTGGACACGATAAGCTAGGTATTATTATATTTGTTTTATAGATTAGAAAAAAATAGCAGTCAGATGCCTTATTAAAGGTTACAGTCCCCAAGAATCACAATGCATCCAAATTTTCAATTTAGTAGATGATAAAATAAAATAATTTTTCATGTCTCCTTTCTCTTTCAACACTAAGTTAAAAAAATGACATGGATATAATAGCCATTTTCTCTCCTAACTACATGATGGTCTGACTGCAGCATGTACATGGGGGAAACTCTGCAATATACATACATGGGTCAGTGTTTGTGTGAATCTAAATATCCATCCCTATAGGTCAGACCTAAGTTTATAGATGAGCAGTCTGAGGTCTGGAGAATTTAAAATGACTTGTTACACACATAATCAGAAAGAGAGACGAGTGGGTCCAGAATCCAGGTAGCATACTGAGAAATATGAATTATGCATTTAAGTAGTCTACATCAACTCCTCTAAGGAATTAATCAACCATTAATAAACATTGAGATGAAATAAAGCTTATTTATAGAAAATTTATCTTAACTATTAGAATTTTTGGATGCATATACATTGGCACATAGAAATAATAACAATAGAATTTTAGTAATATGTCAAATAATTTAATTTATTTTAATCAACACCATTTTGGAATGAATTATACCTCATCAAGTGAGTCGCTAACCAGATGTGTCCGCCTTACTTTCATATTTAGGAATAGCATATTCATGTCAGGTCTTTGTCTTCGAGATACTTTATCCACCAGACTTTGCTAATTAAATAAGAAAGCAAACATTTTCACTTTACTTAAACTATAATTTCATTTAAAACACATTAGTCAAAATAGCTTAATTCTTGTTTATGCTCTCGCTCATGTAAATAATTTCATAAATCAATTACATAAATTTTAATTTGTAAAACATCATTACTTTATTTTGGAACAACGATAGCCAGTGGGTATCAAAATCTTGTTCAACTTTTATAGTGAGAAGGCTGCAATGCAATTTCAACAGGCCTCAGACCTTCAGAAGCAAAGTCTGCTGTGTAATGAAAGGGGGACATTTAGCCAGATGGTGGCAGCACAAGCCTTTAATCCCAGCACTTAGGGAGGCAGATCAGGCAGATCTCTGTGAGTCTGAGGCCAGCCTGGTCTACAAAGTGAGTTTCAGGACAGCCAGGACTACACAGAGAAACCCTGTCTCGAACCCAGCCCCCCAAAAGTTGGGGGAGCGTTTAACCAATTCAGGTATTTTTAACAATAAACCCAGGCTTCATCTATTTTAGATAGTGAATTTACTCTAAAAGAATAGTCTCCTTCCAGAAAGTAAAAAAATTAACGTACCTATGGTGTCAGGGACTTAGCAATGATCAGAATTTTTACTATAATAGTTCTACTTTTGGGAATTTTGAATATTAGAAAAACATCTTACTCCAAAAGATATTCATAAAAATATTATCTAAAGCAAAGCTTTAGAGCTACCCTAAGCAGATCTAGTTAGTGGAATATAATGCAGCTACTAAAGTGAGCAGGAAAACTATGTAAACTATTTGAACAGGGATCAAAATTATGCATATAACACTGCTTTATCTCTGTCGTTTTTAAAGACTACCAAAAGAAAATTTACCAAAATGTTAACAACAGAAATAATGGGTAATACAGATATGACAGATTTGAAAAATTCATTTTTTTGTTTCTTCAAAATATAAGCACTGAGTATATAAAAACCAACATATTAATATATATAAAATATATAAGAAACATCACTTATTGTAAATCAACATGCTTGTATATTTACTTATCTAGACAATGATTACTGGACTATTTAATTGTCTTTGGTGACGATGAAGATGAATTCTGTACAGATAAGGATGAATGTTTCAGACATCTATAGTATAGAAATTTGCATTCCCCAAATCTACAGAATTTAAGACTTCCTCCAGACCTCCAATATCCAATGTTAAGACTTAGTAGCTTTTTGCTTTTCTGGGCTCTGTCTTACCAAGGGAATCTGTGTTCCTGGACAGTGTCTATGTAACAGATCTTTTGTCTTACCCTTCTTTTGTTGTCTTCTCTTTCTGTTCTTGCCCCTAAGCAGCTGCCACATGCTGGCACTAACTACGTTTATCCCGATGCTCACCGGGACAATGCTCCAAATGAAAGAGACGGAGGAAGGTAGAAATTTTGACAGTCTTACAGAACTTATTTATTTTTGCAGTGTCAGACTATAGTATCAGCTGTGTCAGGAGAGACCCCAGTCATTTATTTGAGTGGCACAACAGGAAGAACCTGTGAGAACTAACAACGCCTCTTGAGTCTTTAGTCTCTACTCCCTCCCATGTTCCCTGAAGACGAATCTGCTGCTCCCTTTCCAGTAGAAGAATGCAGCACAGAAAGATCCTGGTTCCTTAAACATGAGTGGCAGGTAATTGTTAAGAGAAATGAAACCAGCCATCTCTATTTTACTTAAACTATAACAAACCATATAGCCAAAGTTGAAAAAAAACTTAGGAAAAAAACATGACACAGAAATGCAACTAAGCCAAAATATCTAGATGATTAGCTATACATATTAGGCCTTGAGCCAGTATCTGGTGCTGAATACACCAAATTAAACTCATTCTTCAGGGGCAGTGTGTCCTTGAAATTCTCTTTGGAGCCACAGGCAATACAATTTCTTCTAATATTCTCATACTCAATGCAAGCTGATTTTTGAAGCTTACCAGGCACTAAAACCTTTGTCCTTATCTGTGACAGAAAAAAAAATCAGGGAACTAAGTTGCTAAATAAATTATTCTTATTTTTATATTTTGAAATATCATAATTTATACTTTGTTTTTATACTTTTGAACAAAACATGGAAATCATTTCTTCCTATTCTGTGTTTTTCTTTCTACTTTAATAAGACTACAACCAAGCTTCTCTTTTGTTTTGCAAAGTGCAAACAATCTTGTTCCACTGTAGGAGCTTGAGATGCACAGGTGTGAGGATGAGTAGTCTGGGCTCTTCCTGCGCTACACTGAACACAGTGGCAGACAGTACTGAGGCCCAGAGGTAAACTTCATTTTGTTCTACAATTTTCCAAAAGTCTGTCCTACTTTCTGTGTGTTTCCCATGTACTGAGAAGCAATTAAAAAAACTTTCCCTTTCTTTGAACATATGTCTTAGTCCTTTAGACATATACTTAGGGTTGTAACATCTAACATCTTGGTTATTTCTGGTTTTCATGAACTCAGTGTGAGTGATTTGTGTTAAGGCCCTCCTGGTCTCACCATGGTTTCCAGTGATATTTCTCTAGCTACTTGGAATAGGAGCTCTATACAAAACGAATTCCAACAAGCTCCTCAAATGTGGGTCTATCAGAAACATTTTTGATGTATTTATAATGTAATCGAAAACTGATTAGATGAGGGTGTTCCACCTCCCATATTGTGAACAGGGTTACCTTGTGTGGTAATAACATAAATTATATTTTTAACAATTCCTGATTACACTAAAACAATCACAAGACATTTAACTTATTTATTATTTATGGTATTGATTACAGTCAGCACAAATAGGTTTCATAACTGGCTTACCCTTGCGATGCTTATCATCTGTTGTTCTGAGTCTCTCTGAATAATGATTTTTTTTGCAGTTATAGAAATAACGAATGGGTACTGACAGAAGGAAAACCTGCTCAACAAGCGAAAACAGAAAAAGCAAAATGGTGCATTTTTAGCAAAATTACACTAAGGGAACCTAAGGTACCTTGCAATATAAAACATTACTTTTGTGTGGTGCTTTACCTTTTACAAAAAAAATTTATGTGCATGATTTTATATCCATAAACCTATGAAAAATGTATCATTCCTGAAAGTGCAGTGCCTTAATTGCCTATAGGAAGCCACAGCTAACTTTCTAAATATGTGCTAGTCACTTACATCATTCACACAAATCATTTCCATTTATTATATTATTATATAATATAATATTATTATATTATTATATTATCATCTGTGAAAACATGGCCAACAGCAGGATAAGGAGGCAAAAGTGTTGATGGTGGAGAAATAGGAAAGAATATTTACATGTTCAAATGAATACAAAATTTAATATTCAAGGACTATTGCTAATGTGTGAAAATCAGAAATAATAGCATACAAGAAGGAGTCATAAATTTAAGAGCAATAGAATAAAAAGTTAGAAAAATGTTAGTAAGTACTAAATTTAATGGTATAATAATATGAAATGTATAGACTTATAACAATATAAATTGTTATCAAAGAGTATGGAAATAACTTGGCTCCCAGGTCAGAGTTAAGTCTTATACTATATATGCAAGCCACAAACCACACAGACATAAATGCACGTGGAAAGAATGGATATGGCCACAGTGATAGTTTGTGACGTAGACTCCCATCAGAAGGGGCTGCAGTGTGTGCTGGGGTAGAGCTCAGTGGTAGAAGTGCAATGAAGCCCTCGATGTTAGCTGTTCTCCATCTGAACACAGTAGGTGGTGTACCTGCAGCCACTGGTTCATGAAAACATGAGAAAGAAGGGACAGTCCGATGTACTGAACATCAGACAGCTTTGACTCTGACTCCAAACTGATAATAAACCCAACTTGTTCAGTACTAATAATAATAGTAGTAACTGAATGGCTAATGCTAACTGAAAGTTTGGAAATAAAAGAAAATGCAATGAACTTAAAAAGGATATATGTTGGTTTCATTATATACTTTAAAACAGTGCTTCTCAACCTTTGCCATTTTGGTACATGAAAAGAAAATACTATGTGCATGAAGTACCCAGATAAACAGCCCACAGTCAGTAGTGACTTGCTGAGGTCCAGATCCCATTCTAGACCCCAGCTGACTGCCAATGGCAGGCGAGATCACCTGGAACACCTGTGGAGCACACTGCTGACATGCTGCCCTGCGACTGGAAGGAGCTCTGTATTAAAAGTTGTCAAGGAGACAGTGCAACTCTTAGCTGTTTTATGGCCACAATTATGTTAAAATAGGAAGAAAAGTATCTTGGTAAGAGAAACTCTACCAAGAAAATATTCCTCAGATTGATTATAGTCTTTAGAAAAAATCATTTCCAGTTTTGATAGTTCATATGTGCACTGAGATTTGATCAGAGGGCCATTATAAATTTTAGGTCAATTCTGGTAGAATTCCTGGAAAGCTGAATCAATCCATGTGTATGTCTGGGCCCTCTGAGCTATTTACATCTCTTCATCTTAAGAAAAGTCTCCTGGATATTTCAAGTTTGGGAAATAAATTACATTTGAGATAGGGTTGATAATTTAATCCAAATGTGGATAAAAAGTATAGAATATTCAAGAATTTTGCCAAGCATTTTGAAAACCTGTTGCATTAAACTGTGAAGCTCCTTTCCTCTTCCTTTCTATTATTTCTATAAGTAATTCATAATCACTATTTGGGTGAAGACTGAGGGAGAAGTGGATGTGTATCAGGTGGCCATATATGTGTGATAATGAATTAGGTTAAGCACTGGTATACTATGGCCTCCAAGACAAGATGGCTTATCACCAGTTTTTGTAAAGTCATCTGGAACATTCATAGCCATTCATTTACATATTGTCTAGGACTGTTTCATGCTAAAATAGAATCATGTATTGTTTGCAGAACTGAAAATATTTATCTTCTGATACTTTAGAGAAAAAAATATGTAAGTTGCCCTTGTGCATAGAATACTAAGCTCCAAGAGACTGAGTACCTAGGGGAAGACCCCTCCTGTTCTTGAAAAGATGTTATTAACCAAAACAAAACTATATTAACATGTGTATAAACTCAAAATGTACCAAAAGTAAAACCATTTGACAGACACAATGATATTTTAAAGCTATGTATATGTTTATATGCACAGGAATTATATTATTTATAATATAAACTTAAAATCCAGCTTTTTAAAAATAATATTTCGTTAGATAGATTTTGTTGATCATACCTGTGAGAATTTCCAAAGCTCTGCCAAGTATGATACTCTTCCATGAGATCAATGTGATCCAAGGTAGAATTATAGAAATCAGTGTAAGGAATAAGGGGAGGATGAACCAAATTGTTGGCAGTATCTGTGAAGATAAATTCTCATGTAGCGCTCTTTTCCAACATGTAGCAATCCAGTCTAATAATAAACACATTATTTAGCATCTATTGGCTAGCTTTAACTTAAATGCCCATTTTGCAGCTTTAACTTAAACTCCTGTTTTGCAGTTCCAACAAAAAAGGCCATTTTTAACACTGTGGTCAAAATGCAGCTATTTCTTACTTAAAAAAAAAGTGTGATGAGGATCATAAAGACATTTAGAGTGCAGATGGTCACCTAATCACCATTTCTCCACCAGTGTTGTCTCTTGTAGGATTCCTCCATAATTAGTAGGAGTCATGTTTTCTCAGGAATTAGTACTTAGTGGATCATATGTACTTAAGACCATAATACAAAATACTGGAGAAACAAAACTTTCCCCAGCTTTATAAATTTTTTAATTTAAAAAGTTTAAATTAAAAAATTATACAATATAAAATTCATAAACAAAACAGGAAATAATTTTTTCTTCAAAATAATTGTTTACAAGTTAAAGCTGCCTCCCTAGCACTCAGAGATACTTAAGGTATACCCTGCTATTTCTCCAGAGACTAGTGAGGGCGAGACACCAGCTGACACCTACTGAGCAAAGCCAGCACTTTAGAGGCTGATGGGATCCACCAGGAACACTTTGTCAGAGGTGGGAATTCTTCTGGTTTCGCGGGAAACAGACGCAGGGAAACAAACTGTAGCAACCTCTCTACCAGCTGTTTGAATTTCTTCTGGGATAATCTGGCAAAGATTTTGAAATAATTCCAATCAAAATTTTCATTTCTTATTTTGTCAAAATATTTTTCTAGAGATCAAATTACATCCTATGCTCACAGAATATAGACTATTCATTCTCTCAAATTATATTTATTAAGTTGACAACATTTCAAAAGATATAAAACCCTATCATGGATACTGCTTCTCAAGTAAGAAATAAACACCCAAATTACTGTAGTGTCATTAATGTAATTTTAAGCTTTCAGTGTTTAGTCAGTTTCATGATTCACAGATCCTGCACTTGAAGACTAACCTGTGTGTTAACATTCATCCCTTACACCACAGGTCAGCACTTGTGCTTACGATTGTTTGTGGACATAAATCAACAGTGAGAGCGTGGAGTTGTCTGGCATGCACGAATGAGGGCCAGCAAGGCAGTGCTTTAACTCATGCATCAGTTCTCACACTGGAACCCAGTGTCCTTTCTACAGTCTAATAACATATTTTTCATCTTTTTGTGATATTTGCATAGCATTATCTACCTGT
Source organism: Dicrostonyx torquatus (assembly GCA_028555095.1). Taxonomy (NCBI): domain Eukaryota; kingdom Metazoa; phylum Chordata; class Mammalia; order Rodentia; family Cricetidae; genus Dicrostonyx; species Dicrostonyx torquatus. The sequence continues at coordinate 2,757,268 of JAQHUG010000199.1, forward strand.
AATCCCTGTAATTGAGAGGTTGAGACAGAGGGATTGTGAATTAGCAGTCCATTGGGATACATGGTAAGACCTAGGCCAGCCTGAGGTACAGAGTGAGAGCCTGTCTGAAAAACCAAAATCCTATAATGTAATAATTAAGTGCTGGCTAGTTCCAATGAGCAAGAAGGATGTGGTGTGTGTATAAAAAAAATGAATGTGTTACAGCCACAGTGCATGGTTTATAGTGTAACCATCATGACCTCAATTTAACCAATCAACTTACATGGAATGAAGTCAAGTATTAGCTCATAAAGTGGATGCCTGGTGAGCAGACAGGACTGTCCAGAGGCCCCTGAGCAAAGGCTCATCACTGATGGTGTGAAGAATGACAACTGACTGCACTGAACTCTCATGCTGGAAATATTTTTCCCTTTTAGCTTTTATCCACCATACAGAAGTTTGTTAATGTAAATACACTTCTGAGGGGAAGAAGTAATTTGCTTTTGCAATCTTGTATTTTTCATAAGGCAAAGAGAAAGCATTACATAAATAATAAGATGTGTTAATAAACAGAGAAGAAATAAAAAGATACACAATAAAACAATGGGTGAACAAATCTAGTTGAGCTGTATAAAAAAAACAGAAATGTGCCATAGAAAAATTGCAAATGATAGATATTTACAACAATTTTCACAAAAACATCATTACTTAGATTAAAAATAGATTTTTGTGTATCTTTTATGTATTACTAAATCATATATTCCATAACTGGCTTTTGAAACATTTCAAAGTATAAACATCATTCCTAAAAATCTTCAAAACATTCAAATATGGTAAAGGTTTACAGTAGCTTATCACAAAATTAGTAATATCACATTGAAAACTGAGAGACTGAAACGTCTTAGTATTGCAGAAGGTTTACTTTTTAAGCCAGTGAACTAGGAAATGATGGTCAGCTTCCACTAGGGTAGCTATCTGTCGTAGCAAATGAGCATAGATGACGTATGTAGATGTGATATTAAATTGAGGATTCTGAAAAAGATATTAAAGATAACTGTGTTAAAATTGTGTTAACAAGGAAACCCATAAAGCTTAATGAGTTTTAAGAGGTAAGTTCAGGAAGCTACATTTGAGTTTCTGCAGTTCTTTAAAAACAAGTGATTTGTTATTTATTTAAGCAAGACTGGTTCTGCTGCAGTACAAGGCACAGGCTTTGGAGTTACAGCAAATCTGGGTCTGAGGGTCGATTCTACCACATTAGCTAGTGTGTCATTAGGCATGGTTTTGAAACTTTAATTCTCAATTTCCTCAGTTGAAAGATTATCTACCTCAAGAGTTGTTTTGAGCTTTAAAAAAGAAAACATAAACACTTAGGTTTATCTTTCATAAATACTGCTAATCACTATTATCCAGTTAAATAACAACAAAATAATATGGGTTTTCTGGATTTAAAAAGGAACACCAAGTAAATGCTAGCTGTGAGGCTTCTGCACTGGGAAATGATCCGCTGCACATGTCACAGAGAACAAGCACGTCCTCTGACAACTTTTCCGTGGTAAAGGGCTGAGAGAGTTCTCACAACAAAGGCCCACATTTATCTTTCAAAAAGCTGATGCTTTATTACAGTGTACATTTCAGAAATATTTGTAAAAGTAACTATTATTAAAATCAGGTGCTGGCTGGGGAGATGGCCTGGTGGTTTAGAGTGCCTGTTGCCCTTCCAGAGGATCTGAGTTTGGTTTCAGAACCCAGAACTGTGTACAATGCTAGTTCCAGGACATGTGACTAGCTTTCATGGGCACTCAACACATGTAGCATGTACACACACACAAATAAAATGCAAAAATAAATCCTTAACAATTGATCCAATTGTGATAATGATAAAAGAACACTGGTTTTCAAAACTGATGAACAGGAGTGAAATTGGCACTGATCTTACTCCAGCCACAGCTCTGGGAAAGGGTGATTGATGTGTGAGCAGAACTGACCGCTGACTAACACACTCCTCTAAGACAGCTGAGCTTCACAGTGTTGTTTTGTAGCTTTTCTCTCTGCATGTTTCCTTTTTCTTCTAGTTTTGATGCTTTTCGCATTTATTTCCTTTATCTTTCTTCGTCATTCTCCCTTCCCATTTTTTTGTTTTTTGGTTTTTCTTTTGTTTCCCATGTTTCTTTTATTGAATATGATACTGGTAATATCATAATACTGAATTAAATGCTTAATATTTTTTACTTTTAATATAGTTAATATACCTGGACAACTTGGTAAATTATAAAGAATGATGCTAATGTGTTAAATAATATGGTTTTCCAAAAATAATTAAAAATAAAAATTTGCTTTTTATATCTTTGAATCTGCAACTCTCTCATGAGGAAGCAAGTATCATTTTGCCTTAGCACAAATAGTAACAACTCCGATGTTTCTATCAGAATTCTAATGAACATTAGTGAACAATATGGACATCTTAGAAACCAAGCACATGGGGAAGTTCTGTAGCCTGTTCCAGTTAGTACAAAGGAAAGAGTTTGAACAAACAGGGAAGAGCATTCATTCTGTTTGTCCCTAGACACCATGGAAAGTAGGCAAGACCTCACTAATAATTTAAGTCCTCACATAATTTAGCTTCTCGGTGTTTGTTACAATGTTAGTCTTTGGGTTGCAAGTAACTATTATTCTGAAAAGTATTAATATGATTGACAAGTAATAGTTATCTGCTACCATTTAATTTGTCCATGCAGACTGACATGAATTCAACAATTCTCACTTACCTGTAACAATATAAAATATGCTCTAAGATCATCTTTTGTTCGAGGGCTGAAAAAGGAATATGAATGACTGATTACAAATGACCATTTAATTTCATAGTATCTAACAAAGACATTACATGTTAAAGATCATTACATGTTTTTCCAAGAACTGAGATGCCAAAATCAATTTAAATTCACAGGCATTATTCTTATTGAGACAGTAACATATCTCTAGTATTCTGGAAAATAGGCTAGTTCTGAGTACCCCTAAATCCCAAATTCCTCAAAAAGCTATAGCATTTTAAGGTAAAAGATTAACTATGGAAATGATTAAAAGTCTAATAAATAATCAGCAATTTAAAATATATTTTGTTTACACAGATTATTTTTACTTAATATTTATCTATACATTAAAGGAAGAAAATGTGCTTCTGCTTACAGGCCATTCCCGAAGTGACAGAAATGTCAAGAAACTGCAATAAGCAGACCCTGAATTTTCAAACATAGCTAAAGCAAAAAAAAAAAAAAATCCTAAAACTGTCAGTATGAAGATGACAGGATTCTTTAAAGAGAAAATTACTAAATTCCTAAAAGAAATCCAGGAAAACACGAACAGTGAAAGGAACTGAATAAAACTGTTCAAGACCTGAAAATGGAAATAGAATCAATAAAGAATACCCAAACTGAGGGAATTCTGGAGGTAAAAATTTTAAGAATTTGAATAGGAACTATAGAGCCAAGCTTCGCCAACAGAATATAAGAGATAGAAGAAAGAATTTCAGGTGTTGAAGGTACAAGAGAAAAAATGAAAACACCAGTTAAAGAGTTTAATTAAAAAACAAACAAACAAACAAACCTCCTGACAGGAGCATCCAGGAAAGCTGAGACACTATGAACAGACAAAGCATAACAATAATAGGAATAAACTGGTGGATCA
>JAQHUG010000199.1:2763051-2785802 GCA_028555095.1 Dicrostonyx torquatus
GGAGGTCTCACCATTCCTGATCTCAAGTTATACTACAAAGCAATAGTAATAAAAACTACATGGAATTGGCATAAAAACAAACATGTTAATCAATGGAATCAAACTGAAGATCTAGACATAAACCTACACACCTATGGACACCTGATATTTGATAAATAATCCAGAAATACCTATTAGAAAAAAGACAGTATCTTCAACAAACGGTGCTAGTCAAACTGGATGGCTCTAAGTAATGAGAGAGATGGAAAGAATTGCTACTGGCCATCTCTTGTCACTGAACAAAGCTTCCAGTGCCAGGACTAGGTTTCATCTAATTGAATTGTTGGCTGAAAGGGTTCCATGGACATTCTCAAACAACCCAAACTGTTTCCAGGGCAATAGGCTAGTCTCCACAAATTGACAGCAAGGTCCCATTACTGAAGACAACACCTAAACAATTCACTGAACACAGAAAGTTCAAGCTGGTGCCTACATAGAAACTTTACCTGCATGTTCTAGTGTCTGTGACATAGGAAGGTACTCTGCAGGCTATCAAAAAAGAAACCTAAACACCAACTCAACCATAAAGCCTTTGTTACAAACCTTATGGGAGTAACCAACTGATGTCAGATTTGACTTGAGGCCCAATCCACCATACCTGACATTGGATGGGCCTTAACCAAGAACCAGACACCAGATAGTTCAGAGACCTAGGGTAAAACCAAATACACTTATCTTTTCTTTTTTCCTTTTTTTTCTAAAAAAAAAAAAAGGACAATAAAATAACTCCTAATGATATTCTCACAGGTTGGTGCCTTATTCAGCCATCATCAGAGAAGCTTCCTCTTGCAGCGGACAGGAATAAATACACAGACCCACAGCCAGCTACTACACAAAGTGAGAAAGACCTTGAAACACAGCTCTAAACAAGATGTTTCCATCAAATCCCTCCTCTCAGAATTCAGAGAACCCCATGGAAGGGAAGGCAAAAGGAGTACAGGAGACAAAGGGTACGGAGGACACCAGGGGAACCAGTCCTCTAAACAACTAAGCAAAGCTCACAAGAATTCAGAGACCAAAGGAGCAATCACAGAGCCCACATATTTCTGCACCAAGTCCTCTGCATACAAACTGTATCCTTCAGTTCAGTGCTTTTATGATGAGTCCTGAACGTGTAGAGGAATGGGTCTCTGATTCTTGTGCCTTCTCTTTTGGCTCTTTTTTTACTGGTGTGGCTGTCCAACTTCAATATAATGGTTTTTGTTTTATCATAATACAATTAATTTTGTTATGTTTGGTTGTTATCTCCTAGAAGTCTGTTATTTTCTAATGAGGGTTAGAAAGGGAGTGGATCTGGAAGGGAGAGAAGTAGAGAGGAACTGGGAGGAATAGAGAGAGGGGAAACTGTATTCAGATTAATATATTAATACATATATACATATACATATAGAGATATGGAAAATAAATGCCTTTAAACCATTCCCATGTAGCTGCTAACTACAAGAATTTTACTTTGGGCATCATGAAAAATAGTATTTTTTTCAGTGTTAATCTTGATTTTAACATCAGTTTTGTAGGAGACTTTTAGTTTCAAATCTAACCAGTATTTCTCACATGTTCAAGGTCTATAGTGCATTGTCTCATATGCTTAAAAGAAACCTTTTAATTTAAAAATGATTCATGGACATAAAATCATATGTAATCCAAGATCTTGGCTGAACCCTAGACTGAAGGCAGAAGTCAGGTATTGGCACTAAAGTCTGATGAGTGACTGCTATATGCTCAGGACTTGGCTTTTTATCTACTACTTTTGCCTCAAGTCTTTTCCATTCCACTTGAACTTCAACAAAGTGACAGTGTCATTTATGTTTGCATGAAATTATTAGGCACAGCCAACAGAAAGTATCTATGAGCCTGTCTTCTGCTTTTGATAATGCTTTTGTTATGCTCAGGAAGTGGTCAAGACCCAGTTTGGCCAGAGGTGCTTACCTGAGTTTTCTCCTGAGTATTAGGAGTTTTCTTTAAGGCTAGTAATGTATTTTCTGAGAAAATTTAAATGGCTATAAGAAGCGCAAGGTTATTGATTAGTACTCATCCTATGTTTGCATAGCACATATGCCTATACACAAAAAATTTACATTCAGCTTTGAAAGATTCATTGATTTCCTTATGCTTATTTACAGTTACCAAGACATCACAAATCTCAGTAAACTAAACAGCTTTGTTTCAAGTATTCTATGTTCTTTTCTGATCCATGTCAATATTAAAGCATATCTTAAGATATTTCCTAAGAGTAAAACATACTCACATATATTAAGGATACATGAGATACGTATCTAAGATATCTATACAAATTAGATGTAAGTTACAATTACCCTTTCCATTCTCGTAACAGGCTGTTAATGATTCCCTTCAATACAGACTTCTGAATATCTTGAGGCTGAAGGCAAAAGAAAATAATTACATAAAACAATGGCTAGGATATTTTGTGATTTTTACATTAATTTTATTTACAGATCTGGATAATTACAACCAGACTTGGTGACTGGAGAATGGTATTAGGAACAGCAGTATCCACTTCACCCTGAGAACTCCAGGGAATACAAATGATGTAGATTATTATGAGGTTGCTCTCTGGGATTCTCAAAGTACAACCTGCAGAAATATAGACGTGATCCTTTGATGACCAGCAACAGTCTTATATAACCAAAACACAAATCCATTTTCCTTTCCTTGAGAAGAGAAAATCATGAACACAAGTTCAACAGTATCATGTTTACTAACTTGAAATGGTTGGCATATACTTTGGATATGTACACACAGATTTAAGTGATACCTTTTTATGTGCCAAAGGTTTCAGTATGTAATTTAGGATGGCCTTGAAGTTTTGATCTTCCTTAGCTTCTTAAGTGCTGGGATTATAAGTATGTACAATTATACCTGGCTATTTGTGATGCATTTAATCCTAACAAGTCATGCTTGGTAATTTAGCAAGTGCAATCAAGTTATGTTCTATAAAATTACATTTTTCTTTTATTTTAATATTGTAATATAATTATATCATTCTATGTAACACAAATAATAAAAACCCAGAGACAAATATTGGGGGCAACCTGAAGATTAGAAAAGAAAAGCAGCCAAGCCACTAGAGAGCTCTTTCCTTTATGAAACCTTCAGGCTGAAAGAGAGAGAGTTTCTGTCTCATCCTGCTTTATATTCCTCTCTAGTGCTGGGAGTAAAGGCATGCACCACCCGGCCCAGCCTCTATGGCTAACAAGTGTGGCTGCTGGGATTAAAGGTGAGTTCCTCCACTACCTGGTCTGTATGACTGACCAGTGGCTGTTTTGCATTCTGATTTCAGGCAAGCTTTATTTATTAAAATACAAATGAAATATCACTACAATTTCCCCTTCCCTTTCCTTACTCCCAATTCTCCTATATAGCCCTCTTCACTGACTTTCAAATTCATGATTTCTTTCTTATTGTTAAATATGTATATGTATATCACACACACCCCTAAGTATAACCAGCTTAGTCTGTATAATGAATGTTATGTGTATATATGTTTTCAAGAATGACCTTCAGAATTGAATAGCCAAATAAAAGGAAAAATATTTTACCCTAATGTCCCAAACAAACGAACAAAGTCATAAGAAAAGTACAGACCAGTAGTTATTAACCTGTGGGTCACGGCCCCTTTGGTAAACCTCTATCTTCAAAAATATTTACATTATGATTCATAACAGTAGCAACATTATAGTTATGAAGTAGAAATGAAAATAATTTTATGGCTGGGGTCACCACAACATGAGGAACAGTAGTAAAGGATCGCAGGAAGGTTGAGAACCACTGGTATAGACCAATATCTCACTCAGGCACAGATGTAAAACATTCAATAAAATATTAGGAAATTGAGCCAAAAACATACATAAAGAATTATACACCTTGGCCATGTAGATTTTATTCCAACTTTTAAAGGCTGGTTTGACTTTTGAAAATAAAAGTATATAATTAATTACATTAGCAAACTAAAGAAAATTCTTAATTTCTACTCAAGTAATCTGAGACAGTGTTAAGCACTTCCTGTGACAGATTCAGAATTAAACTTTGAGAATTACACAAGCAACTTCTTTTCCCTGAGTAAGTGAAACATGAGTTTAGAAAGTCTTCCTAAATACAGATTGGATAAAGAAGTTTTTCTGTTTCATTCTCAGTTAATTAGAAAAAGAATAACTCGATTTTTTTGAAAATTTCAATTCTATTTATCATAAAATTATATCAGAAATTCCACTGAAATTATCTTACAAAGTGGCTGCAAAATCAAAATAGAGGAACTCTTGTCCACTGAGATGGCTCAGTGGACAAGAGCATTTGTTCCTCTTCCAGAGGATCTGAGTAGTTCAGTTCCCAGTACCCACACAGAAGCTCACAACCACTTGTAATTCCAGCTCCAGGGGATCAGGTATGCTCTGGTGGCCTCAGTCGGCACCTTACACATACAACATACATTCACACAGACATACACATAAATTAAAAATCAAAATAAGTACTTTTTAAAAAATAAAAGAGTTGTGCAATAAATAACAGCATAAAGTTATACCACAGGGATATGTCCATAAACAATACTTACAGTGTTAAGTAAGGCATCAAATACAGCGTTCACCAAATTAGCATTAACCCCAGAGTCCTCAATTGTATTAAATGAGGCAGTGGCATCTTTCTGCAAATTCAATTAAAGAATTAAATATGTTTGATATTTCATAGATTGTTCTTAATACTATCTGAACCATACTTTTTTTTATAATCTCAACAAATCTTGTCTGATGATCCAAAAACGTAAATGAGCTCATAAGAAAGGTTTTGATAACTTTTTTAAAAATTGAAAGAAATCAGCATTAATAGTGAAATAAATATTTACTAAATCACATATTATTTTGATACATATAATTGAAAAACATACACTTTTTAGATCAATACTGACTATAAAATGGAGTCTTATTTTTTATTTGAAATTATAAGTGAATGGAAAGTATCTTTTATACATTACCTTAAACGCAGCATTTAATTCTGTGAAGGAATCAAATGCTGTTATATAAAAAGCATGTACTGATTTCCAATTTCCTGTTGACTCAGCTTTTTCTAAATCTTCCCTAAAAAACAAAGTAAAACAAACAAAACCATATATTAATTAACCATAAGTGGAGAGAAACATCATCCAAATAAAACAGCATTTCTTAAAAACAAAAAAGTCATTATATAATTCTAAATAATAAAAGCAACATAAATTGTTATAGCTGATATAAAAATAGCATATAAATCAGGTGGTGGTGGTGCATGCCTTTAATCCCAGCACTTGGGAGGTAGAGGCAGGCAGATCTCTGTGAGTTCAAAGCCATCCTGGTCTACAAAGCAAGTTCCAGGACAGCCAGGGCTACTGAGCGAGTTCCAGGACAGGCTCCAAAGCTACACAGAAAAACCCTGTCTTGAAAAAAGCATATAAATATATAGCTCTTAATTGTAATAAAATATCAATTCAGCTTTAATGTTTTCATTTACCTATTTTTTAAAAAAGTTCTTTTTTTAAAAAAAAAAAGGTTTTTTTTGTTTTTTCCCCCCAAGAGAGTCTTGTTCTGTAGTCCATGCTAGACTCAAGTTTGGGGTGCTCCTGCCTCAGGCTTCTGAGTGCTAGAACTATTGATGTGCACCCTCATGTTTCCCTTTTCCTTCAAAGTTCAGCTTCTGGAGCTCTGACTTTCCCGTTCTCACTTCAGTGTCTCAAATTCACAGTGATGCTACAGCTTTTACAGTATGGTTACGCAGTAGATGAATTCGTGTGTGTGTGTGTGTGTGTGTGTGTGTGTGTTAATGGTAGAATTCATTATTTACTGACATCCTTTTGGGTCAGTTTGACTCAAGAATCTCTTGGTATTTGCTTTTTTTTGCTACAATATATCCACTATCTGTTATTCACACATTTGTTTATATCTTTAACGTAAGATATGTTGTCAAGTTGTCTTTTGTGTCTTTTGTGTGATATCTTAACAATCTACAAGTTCAGGCAACGATGTTAGGCTACGTAAAGCACTGACATGCAGGTCACTATCATTCTACACAGAAGAGTGAGCTGGAACTTACTCAAAGTCTTTCACACTTTTGGGCTGGCTAGGAAGGGTAGGTTCTGGAAGGGCTGGGGCCTTCACTTCAGATGGTAATGCATCCACAGACACCCGCTGTTTTTGTCTAACATCAAAACAAAGTGGTGGCAGGTCTCTCACTGTGAAGTTAAGAGAATGCAATGAATCTAAACTCTTCCAAATTAGCAAATATTAGGGTAATTCAATGTGAACAGAAAACAGAGCATTTTATAATGCATTCACTTTGGGGTCATATTAACAAAACCCCATCCCACACCCTAGGCACTTCACTTTTAACAGTTATTAATTAGGCCATGTCTTCCAAACATTCAGAGCCTTTAATAGCTATTTGGCTACATCTTATATAGAGTTTACTACCTATCTCCATTTCTCCCCAAAGCCATTTATCAATGAAATGTATAGTTCTTTCTCTTGCCTTCCTTTTCAAAGGTGTCTTTCAAGGAGTATTTCAGTGAAACTTAATATTGTTATTGCTTATTAACTTTTTAGAAACATGTAAATTACTTATATAAGTCCTCTATATAACTTGTAAGTCTTAGCATTTTCTTATCAGTGTCCATAATAAGTAAGATCTTATTTTTGAGTTTTGTTCTGATCTATATTTGTTCTTTCAAGTGTTCTATCATTTTCATCAAGTAGTTACATATGTTTAAGATCGTACATATGTATTTCTCATGTGCTTTCATTCCCTTCATGGTCATTCCTTAGTTCCTTGTTATAATAAAAATTTGTAATTGAAAATTACAAAACTTGACCACGACCCTTTTGTTGCTAATTTTTACCTGAAAATGTTATTTTTGAGCTTTCAGGACCACGTGCACTTGGGCCAGTTGCTGTTTCTGAGATCTCTATTACCCACATTCTCCCTCCTACTTGTACTCAGGTCGCTATGCTGCTAAACTTTGTTATAAGCTCAGTCTGCAAGCCCTGGGTTATCTCAGAGAATCCTCAAGGATTATTTCCTTTAGACCTAATCAAGAGACATTTCTTGCTTTCATAATTATTTTATACCTCTTACTAAATATGTAAATATTAAAGAGATAGTAATTTGTAATGTAAAAAAAATGATAAAGGCTTGATTTGTTTACAAGTAAAATGAAATATTTTCATAAATGACTTTTTAGAAATTTTTATAACAGGAAGGAGTATTTTAGCAGAAAAGAAATAAACCGCAGTCTTGTTACAATCATTTTTTTGTGGCACTTTTAGTTTTTTTACATTCTTCACTAGGCTTACCCTTCCTTATCCCTTCCCACACACTTTTCCAACCTGGCTATAAACACCTACTATTAAACATAGACTCATTCAAGATGAACTTATTCACAAACTAAGCCGATAAGCATGGACATTTTTATACCCACTCACTTTTATTAATACCACGCTGAGGTAGAAGTCAAATTAGTAAGAGAATTTGATTTTGGCAGAGCCTGAGAGTCAGGGGAGTCTTATGTAAGAGAACTAGTAATGCTAAGGCCAGGAGGACAGTCCAATGAGGCAATGAGAGGCCAATCAGAGGCTCTATTTAAATTACAAAGGTAACTTGACTGAAAAAAATCTGCAGAATGGTAGCACACATGTTAATGAAATCCAAGTCTGAAAGGAGCTGAATCCCTTGCTCATATCAGTGAATGAAAGCCAAATTACAGGATGTGCCATTCAGCTATTAAGGGAAGAAAAATAACAGCTCATAGCTGTTCCTATGTCCTCAAATACCAAGGCATTGTTTCTAGAGATAGGCTTTCTGCCTTTTCCCACAGATGGTTTATTAGAATCTAATTCAAAAGAGAAAACCAATAACTATGGTGATTAATTAAACCTCATATTGATAACATATGCAACTCTGCAGTATAGGAGGATATTGTAATACAGTAAAAAAAAAAAGCTAAATTACATTTGTGAAAACCTGTCATTAGGTTTCATTCAGCCAATACTTGGGAACACTTCGTGCTAAATTGATAAGCAGTAATCATTTTCCTTCCTTTTAATAAAATGCAGCCAATTTTAGTTGGTTGCTTAGAAACATTAAGTAAAACACTTGGAGCCCATGTAAGATGAATAGGACTGTGGTGAGGACTGGTAGTATATTAAAATGTGTGTGAACTGTAATACAGTTATGTACAAGGGTGTGAGATTATCAGCAAAATTTTGTCATCTCACTATTTCTATTGGTTTACTTGTTGAAATGCTATATGGAGCTTTCTACAACTGCAGTAATCAGAATAAAAACTGACATTTTGGTTGGTCATATGAAGACTGTTCCTGCATAGCCAGAACAGGTGGTAAAGGGGACAAACAACCGTGTCTATGCAGACTGTGTGTTCACGAGATGGAACCTGGGTCTCTGTGCTGCCGACACAAAGTAATGGCATACGAAGAGTTTCTGCTTTTAATACACAACTGCAAAATATTATACTCCAAGTTTCATAAGTAATGGAAAAACACAAGACTTCAAAATAAGGGACTTTGGATCTATTGCTTCCTGAGTTACTCTGTTAACCTTAGATAGTTGCTGAAGCTCTTGGAACCTCAGCTCGATATAAAATGAATGAAATGATCAGTCATTCCTAAGATGGAGAACTTGAAAGGCCAACTTGGGTGTATAACTGAATGGACTGCTTGCCTGGGAGTAGCTCGCCCTGTCTTAAGATATCAGCACTTCAGGATTCTTTACATTGTAACCATTTGTTTACTGTCCCAGTTGGTAGCATGAACCTGGGAGAGTAGAGCCTAAAAATGAGGTGAACTAAGTCTCATGCAATAGCCAGCTTTATTCAGAGCATCAGACAATTTAGGGTTAAGTAGAGTCATCTGAGTAAAGTTTACAAGCACAAGGACAAGTCACATGTGGCCAAAAAAAAAGTTTTTCCAAGAGGCATATGGATTACAATAGCTGATGTAAATTCACTTCTATCTGATATACCTGGGAGAAGCACAAAAACACATCCCAAGAGCAATTCTGTGTTTTGAAGAAACTGAGGTCACAAAACTCATCTTGTTTTCTTGGAGTTTTCTTACAAGCACCCAGAATTCTCACATGACTCCATTCTTGGACTATGTTCTGACAACTATTCAAAAACAAAGCCGGGCGGTGGTGGCACACACCTTTAGTCCCAGCACTCAGGAGGCAGAGGCAGGTGGATTTCTGTGAGTTTGAAGCCAGCCTGGCCTACAAGAGCTAGTTCTAGGACAGGCTCCAAAGCTACAGAGAAACAGGACCTACAAAACAATCAAATATTTAAAAAAGTCTCTTATCACTGATTAGTATCACGATCTGTAATACAGAAGCTCAAGTAGCAAAGGAAAGTACAATGTATGCCACCTAAAAGCTGCATTTCAGGTACGGTGTCCTGCTCTAGAGCATGTTTTAAGGACAGTTTTTGAAGACTCAAAGCCCTATCTTCTTTTCCTAGTTCTACACAGCATATCCACAGATGTGGTCATTGTAAAATATGCCCATAGATTCTTCAATCACAAGACAAACTCTATCCAGTGGAGGGACTGGGACACCAACCCAGCAGTCATAACCTTTGACCTATAGTCTGTCCTGCCTATGGGATGTGCTGGGATCAGGGTGGTGCAGAGACTGTGCCCAAGCAATGATTGTTCTAGCCTCAAACCCATGCCACAAGAGTAAGCCACCTAACATTGCCTGAAGCCAAGACCCTGAGGCTGGATGACCCAGAGACCTAGGATAGAACAAACACTATTGTAGAAAAAAAATGTCAATGTAATGATTCTTAACAATATTCTACTATACTCAAAGATTGGTACCTAGATCAAATGTCATCAGAGAAGCTTTATCCAGCAACTAATGGAAACAGATGCAGAGATCCACAGCCAAACATTAGGTGGAGTTTAGGGAATCCTGCTGAAGAGAGGGAGGAAGGATTCTAAGACCCAGAGGGGTCAAGGACATCACAAGAAAACTCATAGAATCAACTAACCTGGGCTCACAGAGACTGAACCGATAACCAGGGAGCCTGCATAGGGGTGACCTAGGCACTCTGCATATATGTGAGAGTTGTATAGATTAGTCTTCTTGTGGAACTTTTAATAGTTGGAGCAGGGGCTGTCTTTGACTCTTTCTCTGGCTTTTGAGACCCTATTGGGTTGCCTTGCTCAGCCTTAATACAAGGGGGAACGCTTAGTCTTATTGCAACTTGATATGCCATATTTTGTTGATATCCATGGGATGCCCTCCCTTTTCTAAGTAGAATGGAGGAGGAGAGGATTGAGTGGGGAAGGTGAGAGGGAAGAAGGGACTTGGAAAAGAGAGAGGAGAAACTGCAGTCAAATGTAAAATAAATAATATTTAAAAATTAAAAATAAAAAGATGGAGTCTAGTTATCATCCATTTGAATATGGGCCAGTCTTAATGAATCCCTGTTAAAATGTGGTACACAAGTCATGACTTGATTATAAAAGACATGCAAGTTTTGTTTGGCTTTCTCATTCTGGGATATTCAATCTTGTAATTCAGATACTATGCTGTACAGAAGCTAGGAAGCCACATACAAACACAGTCCAATCTATAGTCTGAGACTCCAGGCACATTATTATATTCAGCAAGCCTTTAGGTGACTCTAGGTCCCTAATTTTTCAAGACAACTCATATGATGCTCAGGAGAAAAAGAGATCCCCTTTCAAATTATACATTTATGAATTAAATAAATATTGCTATTGTTTCAATTACTAAGTTTTGAGGTGGCTGTTATAATGCAAACAGATAATGGAAAATGTGACCTGTACATATCAAGTTATTTATCAGAATTTCATGTCTCATCTTTTAAACAAATAAAGGGGGCTGAAGGAATGATGAGTAGTTAAAGGGAACTTGGGGCTTTTGCAGAAGAAGGGTTTGGTTCCCAACACTCACATCTAGCAATCCTAACTTCCTGAGATGGCTCAAGGGGACCTGATGCCCTCTTCTGTCCTCTGTGGGAACTTGCATATGTGTGGTGTAGATATACATGTACATATTCATACATGTACACAAATACCATAATCATCATCTATGCCCCAGCAATGCTTCAGCATGCATGGGCAGCCTGTTTATGACAGTTCTCTAGTTGTTCCTAACCTGGGCAGTCCCAGATGCTTGTGTTATTGTCACCCAAGGTTCCACAGTCTTCCTTTATGCTGTTTATCCAGTTTTGTTTTTTTTGGGGGGGGGCCTTCCTCTTCGCCTTATCCCGTGCACTCTTCCAAGCAGTGCTATCTTCAGGTATCTGCAGTCGTTCATTCTCATAACATGACCGAAGTATCTCAAGCATTGTTGCTATATCCTGTAGTTTACTTCCTTCTGGTCTTTCTTTCTTTTTATTTTTTGTTTTGTTTTTTCAAGACAGGGTTTCTCTGTAGCTTTGGAGCCTGTCCTGGAACTAGCTCTTGTAGATCAGGCTGGCCTCAAACTCACAGAGATCCTCCTGCCTCTGCCTTTCGAGTGCTGGGATTAAAGGTGTGCGCCACCACTGCCCAGCGATGGAGGTGTTTCTTAATGTCATCATTGTACATATCTTCGTGTGACACCCAGAATCCTCCTGACACATGCCAGCTCAAACACATTCAGCTACTGTTCTGAGGAGCATTTCATTGGAGTTGTAAAGAAGGCAGCTCAAGACAAGTGTATCATGAACTTGTAGTTTAGTCAAGTTCAACTATATACATCTACACAAACATATACTTGGGTATACACATATATGCAGCATTTTTTTTTTAAAAAAGGAACAAATGGAGGCTTTTCAAGATAAATAGCCAATTGAGCAGCCTTTTAATTCCTCTCAAAATTCCACTAAAACTACAACAAAAGGTTCTTTCTTAGTTTCACAACACAAATCTGCAGATTCAAAAAAATAAGTCAAAAGGTTATATACTCAAAGGTAAAAAAGAACCCGTGAACACTGACTTACAAGAGTCAAGACACCTGAACACCAAGGCTCAATGTAGCAAAATAAACAGTGAGGCCAAAATAAGAACTAAATGAAAACTGCAGACAGACAGATCCCTAGTTGGTCTCTGTCTCTGGATCACCATCCCTCCTCCACTCCCACTCCAATAGAACTAGTCTTTGCAGAGATCTGTCTGTCTGACCTGGGTAAAAATGTCACACAGTTATGATAAGAACTGCAAGAATAAGGGTAGTAAGTAACTAATTACTAAACTCTAAAAATGATCAGTCAATCAAGAAAACCCTTTCACCCCTATCTTCCCAACAGATCACACACTCAACTGGGCTTCACTCCACAATGGCCTCCCTCTCCCCACACCCCAGGAGGAGACAACAGAGCTTTTGGAGAATCTAACATGCCTTAAAAGAAATTACAATGTTAATTCATCAGACTTCCCAAAACAGAAGCTAACGCATATTATCTTATGATGAAGCTTATAATAATCTCACCTATGTCTCAGATTTCAATGATTTAGTTCCCTCCTGCAAACGATAAGCAGAAAACTAAATATAAGCTTCTGATTGAATGCCTCCAATGTAGAAGATAAGAGACAGAAACAAAGACAAATAAAACCTGAATTAATCAAAGTCCATGAAAGGAGGCAGGGTAGAAACCTATCAGGATTCTTCTTCTGATGTATTTTTAAAAACCCATGACATAAGAAAGTTCTATAAAAAATATTTAGAGTGTGATAAAATTTCTTAATAACTAAAGGCACAATTAAATAAATTAAATACTCAATAGAAAGGACCTTTATGCTCACGAGCATGAGCAGCATGCCTATAATCCCAGCTATGCAGGAGACTGAAGGAAAAGAATCATTAATTGGGCTTAGTCTAGACTACTCTGTACAGTGAGTGTTTGCCTAGTATGCTTGAAACTCTATAGTCAATCCTCATTGATGGTGGGAGGGAGAGAAAGGGAGACGAGAAAATAAAGAATTTATAGAAATCTCCCAAAATACAGAACAACAAGTCATGGAGGAGAAGAGAAAGGTGAGGGAAGAGAAAAGAAAAGAAAAGAAAAGAAAAGAAAAGGGAAGGGAAGGGAAGGGAAGGGGAAGGGAGGGAAGGGAAAGGGAAGGGAGGGGAGGGGAAGGAAAAATAGGAGCTCAGAAAGTCTGGCTTTTTAACTACAGGAGATCTAGAGACAAAGGACAGAAAAATCAGAGGCAAGAAATAAATAAAAGTTTTATCTAGAATTTAAATACAGGAGCTGATAGACAGAAAGGGTCTACCAAGATTTAAAAGGACTCAAACCAAGGCACATTACGTTGCAGTTTCAAATGCTGAGAGACAAAGACATGGTTCCACAAGTTTTCAGAAAGCAAACTATGGAGACAAAGGCAAAACTCCAAAGATAGTTGTCTTACAAAAAGGGCCAGAAGTCATTGTGGCCCAAACAAGAGCTTTGTTCTGTACAGAGTAGACAGAGTATGCTAAGAATTAGTCATTTTTGACACCTGTCATTACCAAGATCTTGACTGCCTTTGTGCTCTCTTCAGGAACCAAGAGATTGAACAGAACCCTGCACAGACTCAGTTATTCTTGGTTGGCCTGCCAGTGTGCTGGTGAAGTTCCTGCATCCCTCACCCAGCTCCACCATCTGATGAGTTCATGGTACTCAGGTTACCTCACACTTTGTGCACAGTACCCTGGGCAGCTGAAAAGACCATGTGTCTGCTAGACATCAAAGGCATTGATCAAACCATCACCCATCGGATGTTTGAGAAGATGTTCGTTTCACAGGGTTCATGTGGAGGTATCTGTAGTCAAGGAGACAGTAGTGACCTCTGAAAAGAAGTGCACTACAGTGGAGTAGGCTCACCGAGACCTGCTGGGACTGTCTTTACTTGATTGAAGTGTTGGGCTTCAATTTAACCACTAGTATATTCAAAACTGTGAGAATTGATTTAAAAAATTATGCTCTCAGTTGCTCACGAAGTTTTCTCAGGTAAAATAAACTCTGCTCTATCATAATCCCTTCTACAATTCTGTACCATACAGATACATACAGATGTAAACATGTAGTGACAGGGAATGAAGCCTCTATGTCTGTAACATGAGGGCCTACTCGTTGGGGTTACTGTCCCACCCAGTACCCCACAGCTGGCAAGCCCCAAAGAAAATCACACAGAGAGTCTACATTAGGTTATTAACTGATTGGCCCATTATGTCGGGCTTCTTACTAGCTCTGATAACTTATATTAACCTATCTATGTTAGCCACATGGCTCGGTACCTTTTTTCAGCTGGGCAGCTTACATTGTTGCCTCTTTGATGGTCTGTGCAGGAATGCCAGGGAAGCTTCCTGCTTCCCAGACTTTCTCCTCGCCCTGCCTCTACTTCCTGTCTGGTTGACCCGCCTATACTTCCTACCTGGCCAATCAGCATTTATTTATAACATGATTGACTGAACAGACAAGTCTCCTGCACCATATGTCTGCTTTAAGTGAAATGTATAATAAAGCCTTTGTGTCCAGCCTTGAAGAAAATGTTTCAGCAAAGCCTTTGCTATGTTTGGTTTAATCAGTAGAGGTTGAGAAATCGCTTTAAGACTATTAAACCTTGAAGAAATGTTTCTCTGGAGAATCTGCATCTGGTGCTACACGAGAGCTCTCAGCTGCAACATCCTTTGTCCCAAGATACTACTGGCAGACCTGGAGTTCTTACTTTTGATTATGGCTAATCATAATCAAAAGGGACTGAGATTTGTGTGGGTTGTCTGCTCTCATGGGCAGCAAGAGCAAGGTAACTTTGGTAGTTGGAACCTTTCCTAGCCCCAATTAACCTTGTCTATGTTTCAATAAAGTAACTGGAATGAGCTATTTGGATGTCAATCTTTTCCAAGAAGGCTGAACCCCTCTGCTCCTTCAGAAAATAAAGGCTTAGCATCTTGGTGAGCTTCTCTTTCTACTGCAGTACCTATGGCAGACATCAAACAACATAAACATAAAAATTTATTCATCATTTATATTTGCTGAACCTTATAAGGCATGGAGCTGAATATGTTTTAAAGGCTTTCTTTTCATGTATATTTGTAATTTCACAGGATAGCTTTTTATTACTTCATTTTACAGATGGGAAATAATAGGATGAGATTAAGTAACTTTCCTATAATGGTACTTTGTATAATACAATGCCTGGTTTCAAACCTAGCCTGAAGATATATAAAATGTGTGTTATTTTCATTATTGAACAGTGGTCAATCTTCTATCAAGAATAAAGCCAAGTAGCAGAAGGGAGACCTTTTTGGAAATGGGTACTAATAAATTGTAAATATCAATAATATCACCCCAATAAAAACAAAAATATCCTTCAAAGATCAATCAAAACCAATATACTGGCAAATTCTGTCTTAAATATTATTTATATTATAAAACTTAGGTGCAGAAGACAGCTTGCAGCTCGCCACCCACAACTGCCCCATTCTATGACCACTAAACAAAGGCCTACGAGGGCTAGGTGATTAAGAGTGGACGGAGAGCTGCAGGTAGTCAGCTGACAGTGTAAGCACCAGGCAAAGCATCGAGGAACAATTCGAAGGTTCCCCCTTTCAGCTCAGCTCTTGTGCTACTTTTGACTCCTCCAGTTTTGGCACAAAGCAGAAACAGGGAAAGACCAGAGGAGATTAGTCATAACAGGTGGTGTTTATATCACTAACTATAAGAGTACTTTTCTGATCACTGAGCAAAAATAAAGCCAAAGGTGGGAGGAAGGAAGAAGGTGTGTGTGGGGGAAGTCTATAAGTCATAGAAGCTGAGCCATCAGAGCAAATAAAGCAGTGCATTCACTAGTTTTTGGAGATGGACTTTTTACCAAGTTCAGTGAAGTGTAGTAAAACTGTAAGCATGAATGAAATGCTCGTTTAAGACCCTCATCATAGACATCCAAGTCATTTTTGTAGAAGCTCATCTTTAATGACATAGCTACTTCATAGTAGATTGTCTTACAGAAAAGACTAGAGAAGGATTTGATACTCCAGGAGGGGGAAGAGGCCAGCCTAGAAAAAGTGCTTCCTATTCCTTTCTTCACTCAGTAAATTTATCCACTAAGTACAGACTATATGGATCATGGATGCTGGGCCCTAGAGATAGCTGGATTAAAAACTCAAAAAAAATTAGAAATACATATATGCCCAGATCTGACAGTCACACTTCCAGGAATATCTTACAAATATTTGCAGATGAACAAAATGGTATCTGCACAAAAAACTTGTGGAACTGTTTCTGCTGGAAAAAAAAAGGTAGACACAACTAATTTTTTAATGGGGTCTGAATGATGGTGTACATCTAACATAATGGAATATAGTTGTAAAAAACAAGAAAGATACCTCAAGTAAAACAACTGAAAATAACAACCCAAAGTGATGGACAATGTGCATGTAGTTGTCTAAGTAGGAAAATAATACATATGTTTATATTTATATAAAAGAATATAGGAGACAGAACAGAGCAATGTGATGGTGACACATATGACACCACTTATTTTTACAGCTTTTTAAAAATTCTTGAACAATTCTATTAACACTTAAAAGAAAAGCTCCAGGTCAGACAAACTATAAATCTCAGCAGCTGCCCAGAAGAGGAGAATGAAGAAAAAAAGGAAAAAGGCTGAGCTATCCGAGGTCAGCTGGAGGGTGGTAGGTAGCCACATGGCTGGGAGGGAAGGCTAGAGGAGGAGTGAAGAAAAGCGCTGGGGAAGCCCAGTGTGCTAGGAGGGTGGTTAGAAAAGAGAACAGGAAAGGGAACTTATTCAGAGAGGCAGGCAGACTTCGAAGCTGCTTGTCTGTGCCTGCTGTGGGGGTAGGAGTACACTATCTTGTTAAAGGGATGGCTTTCCTACCTTCTCTTTAGGATGGATTAAGGTAAGCCTACTTTTGAACCACATAAATGTGACATTTAAAAGGTTAATTCTGATCTAAAACAAAAGCCCCTTCTCTCTCCAAATATACACTTAAGGAGCAGAGAGTAGTAAAAACAATAAGTAAGCTAATGTAGCAAAATTATTTTCAGATACACGTTTCTTCAAGAATAGTTAAGAAAAAAAATAACTAATACACTTGTTCTGGTTTGGGGCAAGACAGTAGAGATTTAGTTTAAGATCGGTTCACGTTCAAAGGAAACCTGAAGTTCAGCACCATTTGAGGCCTTGCAGGCACTTCCAAGATAGAAATTCTAAAGTGGCTTATCCTTTGCTCTCCCCAGACAGAAAGCCCTGTACTGGGTTTCCTCTAACTGCTTATTTCAGTCTGCCCTTCAAATGCTCCTCAATGGAAACTCTGTACTATACCTGCAAATACAGCGTAGGACTCTCACACAGACCTAACCACTGAGCTAAGACCACCTTTTCTTTTAGCGATTTCAGAGGGACAAAGATGCATTTCTCAAGTAAGCGCTTAAGAGCTCAAGTCACACCAAGGCTCTACCAAGAATTAACTCATGAAATCAGCTCAGCTGGGAATAAAATACTGGCCTCCAGGTAAATAGAAGTTCATAGTCACTCTTTCCTGAAATACCAAGAAAGAAGAGATATTTCACTTCTTTTAAAGGTGTTTTATGTTTTTTTACTTTTTACATGTTTTAAGTAAGTCTAAAAGGGGGAAAGAAAAATACCAAAAAAGATTAAAAAAAAAAAAAAAGACTGTAGCATTACCCACACAACTCCACTCCTACTCCACTTATCTTCTAGGTCGGTTTTTGTTGCTGTTGAAGATGCATCATCTCTAGCATCTGTTACAGTAGGTAAAATGCCTACACTGCTCAGCTTTTTCAAAGGACAGCCAGCTTGACAGGCGTACCTAGTCAGGTGACCTAGAGGGAGGAAAGGATCCCTCAGCTGTTAGGTAACCCACGCTGGGCTTCCTCAGCTTCTCTAACACCACTTGGAGACTAGATGGCAGACAAGCTGTTAAGAGAAAAGCGGGCCATAGGTCCTGCTAACAGGAAAGAAAGAAAAGAAAAGGAAAACTGCTAAAAATAAAACTTTGGAAGAAATAATTTTATGGACAAGTGAGAGAGGCTTCTTAAAAACCAAAGCCTTATAAGAACACCTCCATAAAGAAGACTTAGTTTAATTCTCATTCAATAAAAGAATTCTTTCTGCAGCACCTGTGACATGACCAGAACTAAGTGCCCAGACGTCTAGAGAGACATTCTATTTAGAATGTTCTATTAAGAAGTCTGCTGAAAAACCTATTCATGGAGAGGGACATAAGCAAAAATTCCAAGGTGAGTAAGCCTGGGCTGAGTCCAGATTCCACAAGACTAGCTCCTGTTAGAGAAAAACAGGCAAGAGGTGGGAGTTCAGCTACGTGGAACATATTTAGAGTCAACGAATCCACTCAAAAACCTGTAGGTACATGAAGTGACAAGCTTAGCTCACAAATCAAGGTGTCTGTACAGATAAGAAAGATAAAAACAGGCATGCACATGGAACACAGACACACCTATACATAAAATAAATACCCATAAAATAAAAAGATATGATTAGGTACAATCAGAGAATGAAGAATCAAAGGCTAAGCAATTTAAACAAAAAGGCCAAACGAAGGTTACTGCTATCTACCATATTTTGACTTCCTATCACCCTCCATAGCACACATTTCAGTTTTCTTAAGGTCCACCAGGTCTCTGCTGTGCTGAACTGTATCCCTGTATCCTCTTAAATGATATGTTAAAACCTCCAGAAGTGGCCTTACAAGTGCCTCTCCATGGGCTGCAAAAGGCAAAGCTGAACAGACTGGAATCACAAAAAGATTCAAGAAAAGAACCCTGCAGTGATCTTGAAGGAACAAGCTTTGGTGTTACTGGGAAGACACATGGCAGGAACTGTCTGTCCATAGGTTGAGTCAGGAAAGGTTATGGCACTGCAGTCTTACAAACACAAACTGAAGAAACTGAAGGAACTTGGAAAAGAATATCTATGTAGCGTCCATCCCAACCAATGTCTTGATTTCAGTCCTGTAAGGATTCTAAGTATAAACTGAGTGGCCACCATCCAGACTTGTGACCCACAGAGATGTGAGCTATAACTGGGTGCTATTTTAGAACCATTAGACCATAATAATTCATTATGTAGCAAGAAAAAACAAATATGATATTTTACTTGACTATTGTGAGGTCCAATAAAAATTCTAAATTATATAGAGGTTATTATTCAATTGATATGTCTAAATAGAAATCATATTCAATAATTCATCTAATTTGTCCAATTTTCTGTATTTCTCTATTTCTATAATGCTACCACAATTATAGCTTTGTCCTATGGTGTTCTGGAACTGTAAAACACATACCTCTTTGGGAGAGAGCCCATGTGTGATGGAACGTATGTGTGAAAGTGTGGGTATAAACGCATCAGAGGAAGATGCAATCAAAAGCAGACATTAAGAAATGAAGTGCTATGGATCTAACCTCTAAGACTGTACAGTAGGTCTAACATTAGCATGCTCTGCCAAAAAGAAAATTTTGTAAGAATAATTTATCACAGAGATAGTTATTTTGTTTGGCTATAGTATGATGGGCAGGCATCCAGACTTCAAAGATTTGTTTTCATAGGGGAAGGGACACTGAAGAAAATGTAAGTTAATTTATATTTTCTATGATAAAATAAGTTACATAAGGCTGAGTGGTGGCAGCGGCACATGCCTTTAGTTCATTGATCTCCATGAGTTTGAGGCTAGCCTGGTCTATAGAGCTAGTTCCAGGACAGCCAGGGCTACACAAACAAACCCCATCTCAAAAAAAAAATGTTATATAAATAAACACTAACAACACATACCTAATCCTCCTGATGGTAACCATTAAAAGATGAATGAAAATCCTTACAGAAAAACCAAAACACATGCTCAAAGTATCAAAGGTTTCACCCACTCAAAACTAGTGGAGTTGCTGGCAGTAGTGGCACATGCCTTTAACCCCAGCACTGGGGAGGCAGAAGTAGGCAGATCTCTGTGAGTTTGAGGCTAGCCTGGTCTATAAGAGCTAGTTCCGGGACAGTTAGAGCTGTTACACAGAGAAACCATTGCCGAAAAATAAAAATAAAAAAACAAAACCTAGAGTCACAACCTATCTTTAATTTTATATTTGCTTCTTGTAACTTTATAATGTACTATGGGCATTTCTCCAAGTTATTTTATATCATTATCATATTCTTCTTAATAGAAGCACAGCATTCACAATACAAATTGACATAATTTAGTTAGCCAATCTGTTCCAAATCCTCCTATAAACAATGTATGTCCTTTCCCTTCTATCTTTGCCCATAGACAATGTTATTTCTTAGACTGAACTCCTACACATAGTATTACTAGATTGGAGAGTATTTCTGCATATTTAAAAATCTTTTGCATATTCTTTCAGTACTTTTATAATTAAAAAATTCAAACTATAATTTTGGGAGGTCTGCCAGTTGTTATAATTATGCTTTTTGAGTAATTGAGTACCATTTATGGCAATCTAAGGGCATGGGTCCTCCTACATCCTCTTGAATATTTATTCTTGTAAGTATGAAATTATTTTGCCAAGTTTTCCCAAAGAACTGTTGAAATTATTAAATAAGGAGGATAAACTGAATGATGCTTCTACAGGTTTTCCATTAAAACCTTTTGTCTTTTGATAGTTTCATATTTTATGTAAGTTTTGCTTATTTCCTTTTTGGGTTTATTTCCAGTATTTCATATATTTTCCATCATGTTTTCTAATAATTTGTTGCTTAAATATTAGCAGTATATTAAATATTTATAACATATTTACACGCTGTCATGAAACTCAGAATATGAAGTGCCCACACAAAAGGCCCATTTGTTGCATAGTGGTGGCAATAGTGAGAGGTGAATGGATAGTGCATGTGGGAATTTCATCAATCTATTAAATTCAACCATGAGTTTATACTAAAAGAACTATTAGAAGGTAGGGCAGAAGGAAGGTCCCTGGTAAATGACTTTTAAAGGTCTATCTTATGCCCAGTTCCTTCTTGCCTCTTTCTGCTTCTCAGGTGCCATAAAGTAATCAACTACTGTCTCACATGCCCTCCCACTGTGTGCTCTATCCCATCACAGGCCCTGAAACAGGGCCAAGTAACCCAAAAGTAAACCTCTACAACATAAATCCTTATTCCGTTAGGCTGTTTTTCTCAGGTATTTTGTTACAATGGTAGAAAGGTTAACTCATGTGTATCATATTCTACATATATTATAGCTCTCGATCTCTAATCAAAATTTACTATTCACTACTTTTTATTTTATTCTTACTCTAGATAACACCTATTACTTTTAGGTTAAAAGTAATGATTCTGTATCTTTTAATAAATATTTATATAGATTATTTCTCTTTTGTATAATAAGTAAACTTACCAAAAAAGTGCTAAATAATTAAAAATACGTATTAAATAGTTTAATACCATAACAAACTTCCAGCCAAGACACATGGACCATTACCATTCCTGATGTTAGGGAGAGACAGATGGGGAGGGGAGCTTCTGTTCTCAGCGGCTTCTTTCTTCTGGGTAACTGTCGAAACAAAGCTGCTGAAAGTGGGAATCTGGCCTTTGGATCCTCTGTCCAAGCCCTAAAAACAAAACATTTAAAATTGTAACATAAATTCTCCTAACCGTAGTTAAGTAATTTTATTGTAGAAATTGAAGTGTTCTCATAGATATTTAGATTTTATGATAGAAAGATGATGAAACTACTATACATGCAAATGACCAGATTCTCTTAGTAAAAGTGAGTTAAGTCAATAACTACTTACAAACTGTAAGGGTTAGAGAGGGGATGGCGGTAGTATACCTACTTAACAGTTATGACGGCTAACCAATTCCACTAACACTATTCCTTTGTACACAATATGTATTCCATAAATGCTATTTCAATTATTTATTTAGATAAAACTATTTTATGAGCTCCAAATCTATAAGTTTTAATAATTTATGGATTATATTATAGGTTGATCTACTTAATTTTTAATAATCATTTGATCTAACTTGTAAAATTCATGTAAAGTGATAAATCCTTTAGCACTGATTTTTTTCAAAACACTATAAATAAATTGTGGGTATACTAGGATTAAAAATTATATTTTCTAACAATGTAGCGATCCTTAGGTATAAACCAT
Source organism: Dicrostonyx torquatus (assembly GCA_028555095.1). NCBI lineage: Eukaryota > Metazoa > Chordata > Mammalia > Rodentia > Cricetidae > Dicrostonyx > Dicrostonyx torquatus. The sequence continues at coordinate 2,785,244 of JAQHUG010000199.1, forward strand.
AGAGCACCTAAAGAAGAAACCATCCATTAACACATTTTCCACACTAACAACTCCAAAAAATTCTTAAAATATTTAATTAACCTGTACTCTGTAAAATTATGCAGAGTACAATTAAGCAGTTCTGCTGACGTTAGGCCTTTTCTTAGTTCTTACATCTTTATGAACTTATATTCCAGATTTTAGGTTTTGTTTTGTGACAAGTCCTCACTATATATTCCTGCTGGCCTGAAACTTGGTATATAGATTAGACTGGCCTTGGACTCCTGTCTCAGCCTCCCCAATGCTGAGATCATAGATGTACAACACCACACCCCACTTTTTAGCTCCCACAATCTTGAGAATAGTAGTTAACATCTTAATCTATTTTGTTCACATTTTGTGTGTGTGTTGAGGTGTGTGTGTGCATGTGCCCATGTATATGTGTGCTATGCTACCCAAGTGGAGGTCAGAGGGCAGCCTTAGGGAATCTGCTCTTTCCTTCCACAGGATCCAATCCTGTGATTGAACTTAGGTCAGCAGTTAAGTGGCATGCACCTTTACCCACTGAACATCTTGTCAG
>JAQHUG010000199.1:2801078-2824303 GCA_028555095.1 Dicrostonyx torquatus
CTCATCTCCTGTAGAAACAAAAGAAAAATCTCTTCTCCAAAGTAACATATCTTTTGACTTCAATTTTGAAGCCAAGGTATTTTTAAAATACCTTCCTTGGGTTAATTCAGCAGCATTTACAAACAGAAGTCTTTTAGCAGCTGTTGTTCCTTCCTCAGCAGTCAAACAATTCACAGATTCGCTATGTAGTCCCGACTCTCCTCGAACTCAAGAGACTGGTCTACTTCCACCTCCCCAAAGCGTGAGGGTGAAAGCATGTACCACTACACCAGGTCACATATATTATTTTAAATCTGTAGTTCATTAAAATATGTGAGAAACATTAACCATCATTTAGAATATAACATATAAAAGGTACAAGAGTTTCCACATACATACACACAAACACACACTTTTGGAATGTTACTGGCAGGAATGACATATACACACACACACACACACACACACACACACACACGCTCTCCCCCACCTTTTTCCTTCTGAGAAACTTTCTCTAGAAAACTGTGGTTATCGTTGTTTGTTTTTGTTTCCCGTGTTAATCTTTCTTCTTCCACTCCTGGCACCTAGGTTCCACATTATGCGGACTCCTCTACCCTGTCCTGCACACTTCACGATTCCAATGGATGTGCATGAACCACAACCCTCCTTCCTCCACTTTCTTCCTCCCACCTCCTCCAGTCTAACTGTACACTACCAGGAATTTCATTATGTTGTTCCTCTAGTCAAAGAATTCCAAAGGCTTTCCCATTAACCACAGGGGAACGTGCAGACTTCTCCAGCCCTCATGCATTCTTACCTCCCACAAATCCCCAGCATGCTTCCACTGGGCTTCTTTAATTGCTCCCTAATTTTTCTCTTTAAGGCTCGCTCATGCTATTTTCCCCACTGTTTACTTTGCATCTTTTCTTTGGCTCATCCGGATCTTATCATTCCTTGAATGGTCAGCCAGCTTAAAAAGTTACCTTTATGTCAAGGCCTTTCTCCACAGTTCTGCACACGATGATCGCCTACATTACAAACTGTTCCTGTAGCTTATTGTGACGTTTACATACTGACTTGCTCTTTATCCATTAGCCTCGAATCACCTGAGGCAGGCCCTTGTAGGCTAGCTTTGACTGTGTCTTCTACAGCATTTAGTGCAAAGCTAACCATAAAATATTCAGTGACTGGTACTTCTATCTTGGCCCAGAGGGTCCAGCAACCCCATTAATAGAGAAAACAAATTTTTTCTTATTGTCCTCTATAAAATACCTTGCGTTTTCCCTCAAACGCTTCTCCTACCTATCTTACACAGTCCCTAGTCTATGGGCAAAGTGAAATTCTAAACTAGGGATGGAGATGTAACTCAGTGGTAGAATATATGTGTACAAAGTCCTGAGTGTTTAATCCTCAGCAAAACGCACACACATTCACACACGGGAGTGGGGGAGAATATATAAAATTTAGTAGCTTTCTTGAAAGAATCCATTTTATTCCTTGGTATATCCCATTCCATGGAGACTCTCTCTTCCCTGTCCAGTTCATTAATTATTAAAGCAATCAAACTTGTCCCAACTTGCCTGAGTTAATTCTGCTTCTCTGAGTATTTTCTCCGTTTTTAACCATGTTTTTCTAATATTTGTATTAATCAGTAATTAATTCATGCTATCCGCCTCCACTTCAGCCTGTCAATCAGTGTTTCCATCAGCAGCCCTTCATATGCACACACTACTTCAGATTCTTTTCTAGCTCAGCTCTGGCCTTGCACCCCGTCAACAGCACGAGGCCAAGTCTCAACGGCTGCCAGTGCTCTGACGGCTCTTTCTGGGGCTTCCTGGGCATCTCTCACGAGCTACTTTAACAGCCATTCCTTTCAGCATCCCCACGCTAGCATCTGCCATACAGCCACGTTAACAGCTGTTCCTAAGTAGACTTGGGATGAGGGTGTAGTTTGAAAACAGATTCTCAATTCAGTGTATGCAGAATCAGTTTCCACTCTTAGCTATACCAAGGAGTTAAAAAAATATATAATGTCTCCACTCCATTCTCTAAAATTCTGATTTAAAGAGCTTCTAATGTTTCCCAGGTGACTTTACTGTGGTTTCATCAAAGGCTGAAAACCCATGTGGGATGGGAGTCAGGACCTCAACATGCTACCAAAATAACTTGATGGTTGGTCTAGTTTGAGTCCTGTGCCAGGGATGTTCTGAATGGAACTGCACTTGGCAATGAGGTAATGCCAGGATTTATCAGTTTCTAGCATTCTCTCTCCCATCCTAGAGGGAGAATCTCATCCCCTTGTTAAACCTTCAGAATATAGCTTAAACTTTTTTAGCCTTATTTAAAATCAGCATGACCTAGCCTCTTCTTTATTTGGACAGCTGTCATCCTTGCTTCTTTCCACACTGTCATAACCACGGCACACCAATCTTCTGAAAAAGCCACGACTACTGGATCACTTGAATTGAAACACATGCTCAATTGGGAAAGACAGAGCTATTCATTTGGGCTAGAAGGAAGAATCACTAAAATGCCACCCAAAGTAACTGATGTCAAAATTAGGTTACTAAAGAAACCCTGAGTTCTGCTTAACCCGTGAGGAGTCTGAAAACAACCTAAGAGGCAATAAACTGTCTTTCCCTGTCCACCATATTCCATCAAGCCTTCCCGACTCCACTGGTGAGTTCAGTCATCCCAGTTGCTGGCTTTCCTGATCTACAGAGGTCAGTATATCTTTTCTTAGGCCCTTTATTGTGATGCCTCAAAATTTTTAGCTCTGAAAATACTCTTGACAAATACACAACACACGTATTGTTCCCTTAAAGTACCATTTAGAACTCCCACAGCAGTGCCAATGTTGAAAGATGAAAACGCTTTAGGGCACCACCAGAAACTGCCTTCCCAGTCCCAAGTTTTCTATTCCAAACTGTTCTCTCCCCCACTGTTTACTTAAGGTCTAAAATATCCTTAAACTATAGACTTTTTGACTAGTCCACAATCCTGAAATAAGTGCCTTTGCAATTCATTTGGTGGCAAAAATGTGACTCTGACTTAAAATGGCATGAGGCAAGTAAGTTTTTTAACCTTATTCTATTTAATATAATCAGACAACAAATTTTCTACAGTTTTAAATATGATTGATTTGGGGAAACTGGCTGGGACTTCACTGTAGTCATTACATGTACTATATGTACTTAATAACCTTCTTAAAATCTGAAAAACTTGAAATTACAAAGACCTATGGGCATCAGATATTACACCTTAGGCTTACATTCACACTGAATCAACTTCTGTGATTTTTCTATTACAAACCTTCCTTTCAGTTATACTGGTATAAATACAGATTTGGGGACGGGTACTTGACTTTAGAAACTAAACTCATTCATATAACTGCTTCTAAAAGCAGATAGGCTCCCCCCCCCCAATAACCACGTTAGGAAAAAACCCGCTGGGAGGCTGGGGAGATGGCTCAGCAGGTAAAATCACTTGCCTCTAGCTGTGGGGATCTGAGTTCACATCCTCAGAACCCGTGTAAAGATGGGCTCAGTGATGTGCGTCTGTGATTCCAATGCTTGTACAGATCAGTATCCTGCAAACCTGGCTTATGAAGATTCGGAAACAAGAGATCTTGTCTTAAATAAGTTCGAAGATTAGGGCTGACACCGGAGGTTCTCCCCTGACCTCTGCACAGCACACCCACACCCACACATTTCCGTACACCAGACACAAGCAGGCAGACTTGAGAGGCAAACAAACAAAAAAAAACCCAAAACACAGTGGTGTTGAGAAATCCTACACAATAAGCTCTGAAAACCCAGGGAGCAAGCAGCCGGAACCGGGACTGCAATTTGAATGACAACTTGCTTCAAAGCGTTTCCCAAGGTAATCCCTAAACCACAGCCTCAATTAACCAATCAGCTTGAGCTACGCTTTTAAGTGTGTCATTGCTGTCACGGTTTGCTGCATTGACTTAGGGTAAAAGAATTGTCTTTACCAGTTCTCAGTTATTACAGGCTTTAGACACTTCTCAGAGACCTACCAAATCATAATTCCAATACTAATACTTTATAAAGGGGAGTGAGCTATTTTAGTGAATTCTTAGTCATTTTAGAGGGCGGCTTCGAGAAACTAATTGCAAGTAGAAATTTAAAAATGTATAATCTCCTAAACTTTTACTGTTTTGTCATGTACAGATGCGTGACAAGTCATAACCTTTAAATTCACGAAAGCAAACTTACCCAAAGTATTTAAACAGTATGTCAAATAAAAATGTCAAAATCAGAGGTTAGTTATAAGCAACCAGACTCACAACCACCAGTACAAACAGGGGAAAGGGAAGAAGGGATGATGTCCCATGACATCATTTGGCAGTATGTAGTTTGAAGGCTGAGAGCGCCTTCCAAATAACCACTGAAAATCCAGTTGGCAAATTACCCCTACTAAGCTTTGACCACTGAGTTTTAAAGAAGAAAAAGCCCCTCTCCTTTAAGTCACATGTCTGTAGCACACGAAAACTAAAAGCATCAGGGATGAATCTAACCTCCCACTACCCTGACAGCAACGGAAAGGTCAGAATTAGGTGGAAACTCGCCTCGGAGTCTGTTCAAATCCGAAGGGAGAAAAGACAGAAAAAGCGAAGAAGAGAGAAGCGCTGCCTCGGCGCCCCCAGGGTAGGTTTTCCATCCTGGTGGAAAGCCATCACGGCCGCCCTCCTGACATCTCTGCTCATCCATGAGGTGATGCCGACCCTTCCGACAAAATAGACCCCAGAGAACAAGCAATCGCCCAGCGTCGGGCAGCGGACCACACTCCCCGAATGGGGCAGACAGAGCTCCCAAGTGTTCCCGCTTGCCCTCGAGGCGCGCCTTCCCCGGTGTGCCCTCGCCAGGCCGTCCTCACCCGCCACCCGGATGCCCCCCGACCCCCGCCGCACCTACCGCGGCTGCGCCTGCCGACACGATGGGCGGCAGCTTCTCGCGCTCCGGCTCTTTCCCCTTTTTCTCCTCAGAGGCGGCCGCAGCCCCGGCCGGCGGGGCTCCGGGCGAGGGATCCCGAGCCGCCTCACTCATGTCGGCCCGGGCGGCTAGGGCGCGAGGCGGCGGCGGCGACGGCCGGACTGCAGCCGAGGCGGGCGCTGCTGCTGCCGCGGCCGCGAGAGGGCTCTGGGCCGCAGCTTCCAACCGCCGCCGCCACTCCGCCCCCGCCTGCCCGCCCGCGCGCGGCTCCGCGTGCGCAGTCCCGGCCCCCGCGCGCGCCTCCGGGGGCGTCCGGATGTCGGCGCGCGCGCCCGCGGTTCCGCGCGCGCGTCCTGGGCCGACCGCTGGGTTCTGCCGCCCCCGCGCGCGCCCCGCTCGCACGCTCGGTCGCGCGCCGCGCCGCGGGTCGTCTAGGGCTCGGGCCGCGGCCTGGCGTCAAGAGCGGGGACCCGCAGAGGAGGCGGTTTTGAGGGGAGGTGGGGGGGGGGGAGGACACCGGGCCGCCATGTTGTTTGCGAGCTGTCGCTTGAGACGAGGAACCCAGGACCGTCCGGTGGGGTCTCGTGAGAGGGTCTGGACTCGGGAGGGTGACGGGCCCGCAGAGGGTCGGGCACGGACATCGACCCCGGCTTTCCTTCCGCTGAGAGCGGTGGGCGAGCCGGGGACCTGGGACCTGGCTGGTGGTCTTTGGTCTTTAAACGCCCCCGTGGAGCGCGCACGAAGCCGGCTCGGGGTCGCGGCTGCCTTTGGCCGTCCCTGCTCCAGTCTGCGGGTCCTCCAGACCCCGGGAGGCCGCTTGTTTGAGCACCCTTACGACTCAACCTTTCCCAGTTCGTCCTGCTGTGACCTCATCCTACAGAAGAGCCTAGGGTCGGGAGAGGACAATGCGGCGCCGTGCTCCCCTCCCACACACACAACAGGGCAGGACGACCAGGCCACACTTTCCATTTCTGAGCCGCGGTCCTTCATGACTTCCAATCCGCCTCTCCCTTCCCGTGCCCACGCGCCTACATTTCGCTCTCTTCCCCATCCTTCTTTCCCCCTTATCCCTTCCCCTTCCGTTTATAAGTTACAGATGGACATACCCAAACTGCTGAGTAATCCTTAATAAAACGTGTAATAAATTATGGGTAAGAACGTTGAAACTGAATTTAAATCATGAATTGCTTTAAATCATGCTGTTAAAATATCCCCACCTCCACCATTGAAAGACGTAGACAATTTCCTTTCTCCTCGCCCCCTCCTTTTCCTTTTATCAGTCTGCTGGAAAGGCAGAAACACCTGCTGATGGAGGGGCAGGGAGGGAGGAAGTATTCACTGTACCACTTACTAAAAATAGAGAATTTCTCGACATTGAGGTCTTGCGATTTTTAGTTGAGACTTCGTTATTTTATTCATGGTGAATTTAATTTTCTAATCCAAGAATACTCAGCTCCAAATACAAGGAACAAGAATATCTCTGAAACAAACTCAAAGGAGATTTGGAGGATGTCATTTTACATAATTCAGAGTCGACAGAACTAAATACTAGTTACAGTTCTTCATGGCATGGGGCTGGTTTTGAAGCCCAGAATTTGCAGCAAGCAATAACGCTACTACGATAGTGCCTAGTATATTTCTTTTGAAATGGTAAGTTTTGCATTCATTCATGGGAGGCTTTATGGTTTTAGTATACGTGCTGTCACCAAACATTTCCTTGTTAATTAACAAGAGGTGTGGAATAAGTATGAGAAAGCAAACAAAAATATTTCAGTACTAATTGTCTTTAGAGCCAAGTAATGACGTAGGCATTACTTTGTGGCATCCTTTTCCATTTCCTTTTTCTTGAATCTTTTGTTTCCAGATCTTTTAAGTCTCAGAAATGACCGAACAGGGAAAGAAACGATCATTCTTTTCTCTTAGCGGGTCAGCATCTTAAAAACTGGCAAATACTGTACCGTGCAAGATGTGCTGAGCTGCAGTGTCTAGACCGACAGACTAAATACTGAAGCGGTGCTGGCTTATCTTTCCTATTGTCTATAACTAAATTTAGCAGTTTACTATTAAAGCACTTGGCTGAGAAACGAGTTGGATGCCATGCCTTATGCTGCCACTTTTCATGTGTGAGACAAAATAAAAGTGTGTCTGTACATCTAGTCACACCAAACAGAACAAAAATATTTAGATGTTGGCCAAACCTGGTAAGTCAGAAATGTTCATTTCTACTGCATCAGAGGAGAGAAGTCCATGGGGTTGGTTATTCACCCTTTATATAGAAAAGAAGCAAAATGTTCAATTTGTTTCCACTCCCTACTAAAGAGATACCTCTCAATTTACCTAACCTAATGTGTCTTTCTTACAAGGCCTGGGTAGGAAATGGGAGGTAGACGTGTGTGTTCTTGGTAAGCTAGAAGCTTGAAAGACAGCTGCCATTAAAGACGCTGTGTGTGCCCAGTTTAGGGTTGGAAGCCACACAGAATTCTGGCTGTTCTGTATAAATGCATACAGAAGACACTTTTCAGCCACACCAAGTGTGATGGTCAAGAAGTGGGGACTTTCCTAAGTCCAGATTAATCAGGCTTTCCATCAGAATTTAGAAAGGTGAACTACCTAAAAGGGAACGGGTATGTGTTTGTGTGTGAAATGGGATTTAGAGATATAATTTCCAAAGAAGAATGTCAAAGATGGAGTTAGAAGGTAATGGAAAGTCTAACTTACAGAAACTTCTACTTTAACCACACACAACAATAATGTGCTAAACAATAACAAAATTCGTACTGGAAGAGCATTTAAGAATGGTTCATAACCAGCCATTATGAAACCATCTGGTCTATTTTAAATTTTCCTTCAGTCTTATTTTTAAGTTTTGTCACATTGATTTATTGTGTGTGCCACATTGCATATGTGGAGGTCAGAGATATTTTGTGTGAGTCAGTTCTATAGTGTGGGTTCCTGAGGATACAGCTCAGGTTGCCAGGCTGAGCAGCAGGTGTCTTAATCCAGCAAGCCATCCCATCAGCCTTGCAACGTATTTTTTCCATCACTTTCTATTTTACATACAAACCACAGTTTTCCCTCCCTCCACCTACCTCCTACTCCCCCACCTACACTTCCTCATCTCCACTTAGAACGTGGAGATCAACAAAGCATGATACATCAAGCTGAGGCAGGACCAAGCTCCTTGTCCCCTGCATCAAGGCTAAACAAGGCATCCCATCATAGGGAGTAGGTTCCAAAGAGCCAGCTCAGGAATCAGGAACAGGTGCTGGTCCCACTCCTAAGGGACCCCATAAAAGACCAAGTTACACAATTGTTACCCAGGTCTTATAGTTTTAAGGACAGCATCTTTTTCATATTCCTGTTAAATATTCTCCTGAAGTAATAAAGCTGGTAATTATACTTCTTTCAACCATGCTGACATATTTCCTTAGCTATAATGATTGTGACTTTTTGGGAGGAAAAAAAAACTAATCTATTTCATTACAGAAAAAGTAGAACATAGTGGCTCTGAACATGAAGCAAATAAGGAGTAAAGGTCCTGTTCCACTACAGAGATTCACTAAGACTCTGGTCAGTGCCTTTAGGATAGCTCCCATAACTATTTCTGTTTTCATACACAAAGATACGATGCTTCTTACTTGATTAAAATAAAACAAAACCTCAAAACTATACCCAGACACCGTATTAAATCCATGCAACTCGTTCTCTAGACAGCTTTAAATGGTGGGATAATAATGAAAGAAGAAAAGAATATGGAGTGGTGGGTAAGGAGATGGGGAGGATCTGGGGAAGAATATGGTCAAAATTTGTGGTATGAAAAAATTATAATAAAAGTGTACTGTAATAAGAGATGTGGGTTGTGCTCCCAGCACCTGAGAGGAGCACAGCCGTTTGTTCCCAGCGCCTGGCTCCCGGCTGCAGCCGCTAGCTTATGCCCAAAATAACCACAGGAAAACTGTATTCATTTAAATGTTGCCTGGCCCATTATTGTTAGCCTCTTCTTGGCTAACCCTGACATCTTAAACTATCCCATTCCTAATAGTCTGTGTGTCACCATGAGGTGGTGACTTATCAGAGGATTCTAATCTGCATCCATCTTGGGCCGGAGCATCATGGTGTCTCTCACACTTCCTTTCTTCCCCGAACTTTGTTCTGTCTACTCGGCCCACCTAAGGGCTGCCCTATCGAAAAGCCAAGGCAGTTTTCTTTATTCAACCAACGAAAGTAACCCAAAATACAGAAGATCCCTCCTACACCAGTGTATGAAACAGCCACTGATGGCAATAGGGAGTGGATTAGTGATGACTCACGGATGGAGGTCAGAAGGTGGGGGCCGGAGAGGACAAAACTGAGGAGTGACAAAGCTGCTTTTTTCTAGGACTAGAAGATGGATTGGCTCTGGCAATGGCTCTGTTCACCTGTGAAAAAAACTTGGAATGGGTGAGTTGCATACTATGGGAATATGTTTCACATGTATGGAACTCTCTAGAAAGAATACAGTACAGCAATTCAGAGCAAAGAGAGGATGGACTTTTTAACATGTGTACAGTGCTGCATAGACCCAAGACCGAGGAATGGAGTGGTGTTATCGCACTTGGCACTTTTGGACTGGATGCCCCTTACCACTGACTTTTCAGTACCCTAAACATCTTAAATCTTACTCTTCGCCTGCCTTGGGTCTTGCCTTCAGTTTCTTCCCTACTCAAATTGCCACCAGAATGACCTCTTAAAATATATAGAATTCTTTGCTTAAAAACACGTCACTAGCCTCTCAAAGCTCTTACAATAGCAGTTCAAACCCCCTGCTCTGGCATTCACCTGAATTCTTTGCAAAGAAGGATTTCCAGAATGCCCTAATTAGAGTCATTTTTTTCTTCCTCCTCCCAGAACACATTGTACATATTCACTTTGCATTCACAGACTACATTGCGTCTTTGTTATTTGTTCCACAATAAATTCAAGGAGAAGAGGGAAGCACCATGTCTAATTACTCCTTGAGCCCTGCAGGGAGCATACTACCTGGAATGTGCTGTTGAGGTAACTCAATAAGCGCAAATTAATAAAACAAGATGTTTCTTTAATGTAAAGGGGTGCTGATATTGTTCCCAAAGAGGAATTAGAAAAGTACCCTGCAAGGTAGGTTATGCTCACATAGAGGATTTGGTTCTGATATTGTTACTTTTTCATTTTAAATTTTATTTATTCATTTTGGAAACAGGATCTTGCTGTACAGCCCAAGCTGGTCCAGAACTCCCTATGGAGACCAACCTGGTCTCAAACCAAAGTCGGTTTCCCCATATCTGCCTCTCAAACCCTGGGGTAACAGATATGTGCCACCCTGGTATTAAAGACCTCAATATTAAGAACAAGACCATCAAGAGAACTTTCCATGATGCCGAGAATGGTGCATATCTGTACTGTCCCATGGAGCAGCCACTAATTTTGTTTCCTATATGAAGAGTCATGTGTGACTGGTGGGCACCATCAGAATAGCTTTTGGGTGTTATCTCAGCTACAAAAGAGCCCCTCTAGATTAGTGGACCCTCCACTCTAAACCTTATTTTTCAGAGTACATGCAAGCCAGTCTTTACCAAAATAATAAATGCAGATCTACAGGCTCTGAGATCAAGCCTAAGAAACTAAATTATAGCTTTTCCCAGGCGGCTGCCGAAGATGGCAGAGGGGCAGGTTCTGGTGTTGGACGGCCGAGGCCATCTTTTGGGTAGCCTGGCGGCCATTGTGGCCAAGCAGGTACTGCTGGGCCGAAAAGTGGTCGTTGTTCTCTGTGAGGGTATCAACATTTACGGAAATTTTTACAGAAACAAGTTGAAGTATCTGGCCTTTCTCCGAAAGCGGATGAACACCAACCCCTCCCGAGGGCCCTACCATTTCCGAGCCCCAAGCAGCATTTTTTGGCGCACTGTGCGAGGCATGCTGCCCCACAAGACCAAGCGAGGCCCAGGCTGCCTCAAGGTGTTGGAAGGGATCCCTCCACCCTATGACAAGAAAAAACGGATGGTGGTCCCTGCCGCCCTCAAGGTTGTGCGGCTGAAGCCTACCAGGAAGTTTGCTTACCTGGGGCGTCTGGCTCATGAGGTCGGGTGGAAGTTCCAGGCAGTAACAGCCACTCTGGAGGAGAAACGGAAGGAAAAGGCCAAGATTCACTATCGGAAGAAGAAACAGCTCTTGAGGCTACGGAAACAGGCAGAAAAGAATGTGGAGAATAAAATCTGCAAGTTCACAGAGGTCCTCAAGACCAACGGACTCCTTGTGTGAGCCCAATAAAGACTATTTGTGCCTCAAAAAAAAAAAAAAAAAAAGAAAAGAAAAAGAAAAAAAAAGAAACTAAATTATACTCCCTAACTTTTGTGATGTCTTTTAAGAACTATACTGTTTTTTTTTCACAGGAGTTTGAATTTATGGGTAATGCCAGTTACATTTGACTGCATCTTATATTTGCCTAAGGCTATGGAGAAATGATCTAAACTGAAAAGATTAACAGCGAAAAAGTGTCAAGATGGCTATACATGTTCTCAAGTTGATTTTAAATGGCTTCTTTAGGAATTCTAAAGGAATGCTTGCATACCTACACACATATATTGCACGTTACTATTAAAGGGTTCTCCTTGAATATCACATGTATAATTCTCCTAATTGTCTTACTTGTCTTTATTGATAACTTCTAAATCTTAGACTTAATTTTATACTCGTCTTTTTACATGCAAGATATAAAAACAATAATAAAATAATAAATGACACGTCAGAATTATCCTGCACAGGATATCCTATTTACAAATTTTCTGAGTTGAAACAATAAATATTCTAAAGTAGCAGAAGACATCACAACAAAGCAAGATGGCAGTCATTTTATTCACTCATCCTCTTGTTTTGTTAGAGATGCCCAATTAAAAGTGGTTCCTTCTCTGGTCTTTTAGCTAGTGGTGATCATGTGATATGATTCTGATGAATAAAATGTATTTTAGGGGAAGTATTTGCCACTGTTTTCTGTCTGAAGTGAGAATATAGTGTTTGGACAGAAGTCGGGACATTCCTGAGACTGTAACTGCTATAGCAGCTCTGACTGCTGGTATTTGGATTTCTTGTTTTGCTATTCAATTAATTCCTTACCTTGTTTAAATCCATGGTGAATGCCTCTTCCATCATTTGCCGTTAAATATATTTCTGTTATGTTCAACATGTGCATGCATGTGTATGAAGACATACACACACTTCACAAACACATATACACCCGTAAACACACGCTCCACAAATACATATATACCACACATACACACACGTGTAGTGATATGTAAAGGCTTTATGTCTGACTTTAAGTGAAATGTATAGTAAAGCCTTTGTGTCTGGCTTTGAGTGAAGGGTTTCAGCAAAGCCTTTTTCTATGTTTGCTTTAATCAGTAGAGGCTGAGAAACCGTTTTGAGACCGTTTGAACCTTGAAGATTTGTTGTCTCTCTGGAGAATCTGTACTTGGTGCTACGTGAGAGCTTGCAGCTGCCCCAATCTTGGTCCTAAGACATTTCTGAGAAACCTAGCTAGCCATAATCAAAAGGGACTGAGATTTGTGTGGGTTGTCTGCTCTCGCAGGCTGTAAGAGCAAGGTAACTTTGGTAATTGGAACCTTTCCTAGCCCCAATTAACCTTGTCTATGTTTGAATAAAATAATAGCTGGAGTGAGCTAGCTGGGTGCCAGTCTTTCCCAAGAAGGCTGAACCCTTCTGCTTCTTTAGAAAAAGGAGGCTTAGCATCTTGGTGAGCTTCTCTCTCTACTGTGGCACCTACAACAGACATCAAGCAAAACACGCGTATACATGCACACACATACATACACATACACTCTCTACATACACACACATATATATACGCCACAAACACATAGGTTTCTAAATTTTGTCTTAATTCACCCAACCATTCAGTTAGTTGAATTTTAACTGATAGAACTTGCATCAAGTGATGTCTTTAATTGAAGAAAATATCTTAATCTTACTGTTAGAGTTCAGGAAGTCTAACAACCTTGATAAATCAGCAAACTTCCTTCTTCAGAGTAAGAAAAAATGCCTATGGATTTAACTCCCTGCATTTGAAACAATAGTGTGAAAATTGCCTTTAGCTCCATCTCTTCTAATTGTTTAACTAGATTGCTCTTTGAGTTAATTTCCTTACACTTGAATGAGTGTTGTAGGAAAAAAAAAAACCGAGGAAGCATGCAAAAGGGCTTTGTGAGCTATAATGAATTTTAGTAACTGTAACTTGACGCTCACTGCTGGATACCAGAGACTGTGCTCAGCACTTTTGTGGATTGGCATCTGTTTTCCTCTCAGAAATCCACTTTAACAGGTATTTTTGTAGAATAGGACTTCTTTCATTTTATGGATGCGAGAACTAAGGAGTCATATCTGGCATACTGTGTGCTCAGAGTCATCTTTTTACTCTCCTGTTCCACTGAAGGATAATGTATTGAGGTAAGGTCGACAAATAATCACGAAGATTTAAGGTATATAACGTGCTGTTTTCACATGCATACACACGCGCACACACACACACACACACACACACACGCTGTGAAGAGACACCATGACCATGGCAACTCTTACATAGGAAAACATTTCACTGGGGCTGGTTTCCAGTGTCAGAGGCTTAGGCCATTATCATCATGCTGAGAAGCATGGCGACATGCAGGCAGACATGGTGCTGGAGAGGAGCTGAAAGTTCTACATCTGCATCTGCAGGCAGCGGGAAGAGACTGCCACATTGGTCATAGTTTGAGCACGTGAGACCTCCAAGCCTGCCTTCACAGTGATATACTTCCTCCAACAAGGCCCACACCTACTCCCAAAAGGCCACACCTCTTAATAATGCCACTTTCTAGGGGCCAAGCATCCAAACACATGAGTCTATGTGAGCCATTCCTTTTCCCCAAACCACCACAGGGTCTTTACAATTTTAAACATATACACACCAAATACAGGCATCACAGATTTAACCCAACACAAAAATAGTGGGTGACTTCATTAACCCACTCTTACCAATAACCAGGTCATTCTGACAAATACTAACAGAGAAATGGGAATTCAATGATGTTGTTGCTCATACTGACCCAATATATGTCTACAGAACAGTCTGCCTAAACACTACAGAATAGATATTCTTTTTGACAATGAAAAGAACTGATCTTAAAATACATCTTATAATAAGACATAAAGCATGTATTAACAAATATACAAAAATTGGAAGACTTTCTTATCTTCTTTCTGATCAGAATGGAATAAAACTAGAAAGCAACATCAAGAGAAACTACAGAACACACAAAGACTCATGGAGATTAAAGACTACACTACTGAATGATGAATGGGTCATCAAATAAAGCATGAAGGAAATTTTAAAAAATTTCCTGGAACCAAATGATAATGAAATCATAACACCCAAAATCTATGGATTCAATTATAGCAGTCTTAAGAGGGAAGCTAACATTTTTTTTTTTTAAAAAGTCAGATCTTAAATAAATAATTAAGTCTTTAAAGGCCTTGGAAGAACAAAACCAAATCATAATCTCAAACCAGTAAACAGAAAGAAGGAATTAAAATCATGGGCAATTTCAATGAAATGAAAATCTATAATATAAAGAATCAATGAAACAAAGAACTGGTTTGTTAAACAGATAAAAAAAAAGGTAGGCAAACTCTTACCCAAAATAACCAAAAGGAGAATGAGGGAAAAAAACTACAAATTAATTATATTAGAGATGAAAAGAAATGTAACAGAAAACCATGGGATACATTTTTAAATTTTATATTTCTTTAAATTCTTTAAAAATTTAGATTAATTTTCTACAAAAATTCAACAAAAGTAAGATAAATTAATTAAGCAAATATATAACAAGCAATGTGAAGTAATAATTAAAATATCTCCCAACCAAAAGAAGTCCAGGCTCAGATGAAGTCAATGCTGAATTTATCTGCCATTTAAAGAACTTCGGGCTGGACAGATGGCTCAGTGCTCAAGAGCACATACTACTCCTACAGAGGATTTGGGTTTGGATTCCAACATCCAAGGCAGGTGTCTTACAATTGCCAATCCAGGTAATCTGACACCTTCAGGACCTACGCGCGCGCACACACACACACACACACACACACACACACACACGCACTCGCACATGTTTAAAAACTGAAGAACTAACAGCAATCCTCTCAACTGATTCCATGAAACAGAAAAACACAGAACTTTTTAAATAAAGCCAGCATTACCTTGATACCCAAATTAGATAAAGACACAACTACAAAATACACCATACATCAACCTCCCTGATGATCATAGATGTAAAATTTCTCAATAAAATATTTACAAACCAAATACATGAACACATCAAAAAGATCATTCACCATGAACAGAGTGTCATAATTTTAGAGATTCAGGAATGGTTTAACATTTGCAAAACAGCCGGGCAGTGGTGGCACATGCCTTTAATCCCAGTACTCAGGAGGCAGAGGCAGGCAGATCTCTGTGAGTTTGAGGTCAGCCTGGTCTACAAGAGCTAGTTCCAGGACAGGCTCCAAAGCTACAGAGAAACCCTGTCTCAAAAACCCAAAACCAAACCAAAATATGCCAAAGGAGCAGGACCTGCCAGACTCTCCCTGGGGCTGAATGGGATGGTGAGTGTAGTGACTCAACCCTCCCTTCTGAGCACCAGGGAGAAACATACCCACTGAGTTGGGAGTCTGTCAAAGCAGGAACTCATTTAATGGTATAGGGTTGTGATGGGAGTGGAGAAGCCTGAGATGGGCCAAGGCAGAGCAAGGAACAAGGGCCAATAATATTCTGCCACGTTAGCAGTGGCTGGGCAGAGGCAGGCCTAGGTTGAGTAGCCAGAGACAGGTTTCTAAACTCGAGCTAGGCTCAGGAAGTTACAGTAGGCCTCACCAAACTCAAGTTACACTTCCTAACGCCTAGGCCTCATGAGGCCCAACAAAAACAAACAAACAAAATATATGTAAAACAATAAATGTAGTGCTTTACATACAAAGTACTGAAATAACATGGCCATCTCAATAGACACAGTAGAGTCTTTTTAACAAAATCTAATATTTCTTCAGAATAAAAGCCCTGAAGAGACTAGGAATAGAAGGAACATATGTTGATACAATAAAGGCTAAATATAATAAATGATAGAGACTTCTTATGGAAGCTCAGCCTTAGCTTAGGCTCATTTCTAACTAGTTTTTATAACTTAACCCATTTCTATTAATCTATGTACCGCCATGTGGCTCGTGACTTGTTTTTCTTTGTTTCTACATGTCCTGCTTTCTCTGCAACCAGCTGGCAACTCCTGCCCAGCTCTGTTTTCTCTTCCTCTTCCTTTCTTTCCGCCTGGAAGTCCCGCCTATCCATCCTGCCCAGCTATTGGCTGTTCAGCTCTTTTTTTTTTTAACACCAATCACAGCAACACATCTTCACACAGTGTAGAAATATTCCACAACACCTATAACCAACATTATACTAACTGGGGGGAGAGGAATCTCAGTATTTCCACTAAAATGAGGAACAAGATAAGATAATCTACTCTATCCACTCTTACTCAACATAGGTTTTGAAGTCTTAGCTGGAGCAACTAGAAAAGGAAACAAAAGGGATAGGCAGAAGAGAAGCCAAAATATCCTTACTTGCAGATAACATGATTCTGTAAATAAGACACCCTAAACATTCCTCTAGAGAACTTTTGAATATGATACATATTTTAAGCAAAGTAGCAGGATACAAAATCCATATCTTAAAATCAATAATCTTCCAAACACTACAGTAAACATGGTAAGAAAAAGCAGCAGGAAATTGTCCCATTCACAACTGCACAAAGAGAGAAAAAAGAAAGAGGGAGAGGAAGGAAGAAAGATGATAGCTAGCTAGGTAAATAAGTAGATAGATAGATAGATGAATTATAGATAGATAAATGATAGATGATAGATAGATAGATAGATGATAGACAGATGATAGATAATAGATAGATAGATAAATGATAGATGATAGATAATAGATAAATGATAGATAGATGGTAGATAGATAAATGATAGATAATAGATAGATAGATAGATAGAAAAAAAAAAAAAAAAAAAAAAAAGATAGAAAGAAAGATAGATAGATAGATAGATGATAATCTATCTTGGAATTAACCTAACCAAAGAAGTAAAAGATCTCTAAAATGAAAATATCAAAATATTAAAGAAATAAACTGGAGAAAAGACTAGAAGATAGAAAACCTTTTATGCTCATGGATTATTTCACTTAGCATGATAATTTTCAGTCTCACCCATTTTTTTCTGTGACAAACTCATTCTTCTTCAGAGCTAAACAAAAACCCACCCTGTATGCATACCATAATGTTTTATTTATTCATCATTTGATGGAGTCTGCTGATTCTGACCCTTGATATTGCGAATGGTGCCAAAATAAACACTGATGCTTCACATCGTTTTCTCTGAGAGTGTGAGAAGAAATGTGAGCATTGTGGAGTCTTCCTTAAATTGGTTTCTCCCCATCTCACATGCCCTCCTGCCGGGTTATCCTGCATTTTAGGGAAAGATGTCTCCATGTTTCATGTTAAATGTGAGTATGCTACTCATGGTCAATCAGTGACAGTTCATCTTTTATTCACAATGATTATTTCTGTGATGGGGCTTGACCCAACTTAGGTTAGCAAGAGGTAAGGAAGTCTTTTCAGAGAATGCTGCTTTGCATGGAGAACTTGCAGGAACAATCCCTCTCTCTCTCTCTCTCTCTCTCTCTCTCTCTCTCTCTCTCTCTCTCTCTTTCTCTGTCTCTCTCCCTTTCTCTCCCACCCCCACTGTCTCTCTGTTTCTGTTCCTCCCCCATTCCTTCCTGCTCTAATATGGTGGAGGTTCTGAGGGAATAAGCTCCAAGGATGACAAGCAAGGGAGAAAATAAACTGGGTTTTCTCATGCTCTTGATGACCCACGGAACTTAATTAATGACATCTTCCTCCTCATAAAAAATGGTGTATGCTTCTGTTATTATTATGTATAGTGAAATAAATCTTAGTTGGTATGATAACTTTGGGGGGCAGTAACTTATTTGTTTTAATAAGTGTTATAGGTGACTCTGGATTGGCTGGCAGTGGGCTTAGGACCACATTTTCAGACAGAATGCATTTTCAGGGAGCAAAGGTACTTGCTTCATTAACTAAGTTCTCCAAACTTTTAAGTAAAGTATGTAGGTTAACAAGAGTTTAACTGAATCACATTTAATGAATTGTATTTTGACAACTTAAGTCATTTGTCTATAATACATCTGCCAAAGATAAATGCTCTTGAAACTTAAAAATCATACATTTTCAGCCTTGCCGTCATAAATGATTTCATTGCAGCAACAATGACACCAATTTTATGCTTTTTATATAGTGAAGTAGAGAAAATGAGTCTTAAGTAGTCATTACCCAGTAAAAATGGAGCTGTCACCCCAAATTGTCAAGAGTCAGAGCAGAGAACTTAAACAAAATCAGCAGCTCCTATATTCTTCCTCTACACATGAGTAAAAAGGGCTGCAGAAAATTGGGAGGCATTGTTGCGATTTTCAGATATCAATAAATCATATCTCTTTATATTCTGCTGATGAGTTCATGAAATGCCAGCTAAACACAGACAGAAGGGCCAGTGAGATGGCCTTGTGGGTAAAGGTGCCTGTTGTGAAGCCTGAAGAGTTGAGTTCAAACTGCAGCATGCACAGAGTGGAAGAAAAGAACCTACTCTTGCTTGTCTATATGTGTCTGTGTTTGTGTGTGCATATACTGCTTATCCACACTTGTTTTTGTGGGTGTGTGTACCTCTGAATGCATGTAGAAGCCAGTAAAGGGCATCCGTGTTCTCCATCACTCTCTCACTAGTCTTTTGAGGCAGGGTCTCTTCCTGAACTTGGTGCTCACGTTTTCTAGACTTATTCTCCTGTCTGTGGGACAGCAGAGCTCAGGTTTTAGGCACGCATCAGATGCCTAGCATGTTGCGTGGATACTGGAGTTCAAACCGCAACTGGCCTCATGGTTAGCCAGTGTGTGTTACTGACTGCTGACCACCTTTACAACTTCTCCTAGGGACTAATGAACCGCCTTATACTGCTGAAAGGTATTTCTTGATTTAGGGGCTAGGGAGTTGGGGCAGCATTTAGGCTTGATGATAGGTGTGGGATTGGGGCAGCATGCGGGCTTCCCACCTTCAGTTAATCCTTTCAGGAAACACCCTTACAGACCTACCCAGAGGGATGTCTCTTAGTTTATCCTAGATCCGGCCGGGTTGACAACGAAGATTAACATCACAAAGATGCTGAGTGTTATTAACATTTTGCTTACTTAAGAAGATGGTATTTGGGGTTGGAGAGATGCCACAGTGGTTAAAAGCACTGACTGCTCTTTCATATGACCTAGGTTCAATTTCCAGCAAACAGTGCAGCTCACAGGAGATCCCACACCCTTTTCTGGCCTCCACAGGCACCAGGTCTGCACATAGTGTTCAGACATACATGCAGGCAAAACACTATGCACATAGAATAAAAGTAAAGAAATATTTTTAAAGGATGATATTTTATAAGGCTAAGACATGAAAGAGAGGGGTAAAAATAATCTTCAAATGGTTTCCGGGTCATTTCAACTTAAACTTTTAAAAGGACCTTAATTCCATTAAACAAATTAATCTGATATGATTCTAAAACCTTTATCCATGGCAGGAGTCTGGAATCTTCCTGTGTGGGCACAAAGGTCTCTGAATGACTTATTCTTCACAACATACATGTCGTTGATCATCAAGGTAGGCTGAGTATCTAAGTGGTCCTCAAACATGTCACACCTTCTTACTAGACCCTGTAATGTGAGCCCCCCGCCCTGTGATTGTGTTACAGTTTGGAGTACAATTGACTCAGGGTAGAGAGAGTGCCCGGGCAATCCTATCTAAACACAGGGGCCATGGAAACTGGGAACTGGCTGGCAGAAATCAGGGAGACTCACAGTATGAGAAGGGGAGCATGTGCTCAGGGTAGAGAGAGTGCCCGGGCAATCCTATCTAAACACAGGGGCCATGGAAACTGGGAACTGGCTGGCAGAAATCAGGAAGACTCACAGTATGAGAAGGGGTGCATGTGCCATTGGTGCCTGGATGATGGAAGCAGGGGCACAAAAGGCTGAATGGAAACAGCTTTTAAAGAGCTGAGGAAGGTCTCTGGACTTGCTGGAAAACAAGGATCTCAGCCTCACTATCACAAGGAATTGGATTCTGTCAACAGAGCTCAGTCAGTAGCCTCCTTGACCTGAGCCTTGTAGACTCTCAGAGAATTCAGTCAGGTCTGTCTCGACATCTGGCCAATAGAATTGTGAACTCATACACGACTGCTGTCTTAAGTGGTTAAATTTGTCCCATTTTTATATGTGTCTGTATATCTGTGAGGAGTGTGTGTGTGTGTGTGGGGGAAGGCGGAGGAGGGAGGGAGAGAGAGAGAGAGAGTATTATGCACACATGGGGGACAGTGCACACACTCCTGCACATGCAGAATCAGAAGAGGGTGGTAGGTGCCCTACCTTATCACTCATCCTGTTTTCTTGACAGAGTGTGTCATTGAAGCTGAAGCTGGCCTAGATGGCAAGAAGCCTCAGTAATCCCTGAGCCTCCGCTACCCACAACACTGGCACAGGCACGTGTGGTCATGCCTGGATTTGTGTGTGAGCTTTGGGGACTTGAGTTTATGTGGAACAACAAGTACTCTTACCCACGGAGCCATCTCCTCAGCATTGTGCTAAGTTTGACAACACAATAGAAAACTAATGTAGTCAAGAAAATTGTGAATAGAATATTCAAAGTAAGGGGACCTGAGAACCTCCATTTACAGGATTGTTAAACAGTGGTGGGGAGTAGATACTGTAAATTGTGTTAAAAACAAGCTGTTTCTAAATGTGTGTGTGTGTGTGCGCGCGCGTCTCTATGTGTGTCTGTGTACCACTTTGCATGCCTGGTACCCATGGAAGCCAAAAGAAGATGTCAGATCTTCTGGAACTGGGATTAGAGATGGTTGTGAGCTGCCACATGGGTGCTATGAATCAAACTTGGGTCCTTTGGAAGAGCGGGCAGTGCTCTTAAGCACTGAGCCATCTCTCCAGACCTTATTTCAAAACTTTCAAAGTCCTCCATTAAGTTGCACAAGTGTCAGAGACAACCTTCAACAAAAATACCACTTATCAGGGTAGGGGCATGGGGATTACAAAAGTTAGTAAAGACAATGAAGACATGAGCGAAAATAATAAAACAGAAATATAGAATAGTACCAGGAGGGAGTTCCAGTGAATACTGAAATCCCTGCGTTTGATTTTCCACACACTTTTATACCCCAATACAACAGGGGGAAGAAGACAAAAAAAAACCACTTTAACATGATACAAAGGACAGCTTGAACAGTTATTCGCTTCAATACTTTGAGCCATCAAGTCATTAATCCATGAGGAAAAGCATTCTGTTGTGGAGGGAGTAAACCCACCCTGCAACAAGTATCCTGAAGGCAGCCACTCCCAAGGTCAAACCTCCTGTTCCAAAAGAAGGAGCAAGAGTATGCTTGAATATACTGACCATTGGTCAGGGTGGAGTGGATCTACGTATATGGGCCATCTTATGTCAAAAAGACCAAGTAGCCACACCCTAGGTCAGGGTGTGTAGCCACACTTGTCAACAACTTTGAACAAGCTAAATCTCTCTGACCATCAGACAAGGTGGAGATAGGCTCACATTTTGGGCTTTCACACACAAGTATTGCCAAGTGTAGCCAGAAGCTTTCTCTGTCTTGCCCAGTCCCATTGGACCAGTTTCTCTCCCACCCACCAGTCCCTGTAGTTGTTTATAAAATAATTATTCAGAAACTTAATATTAATGATCCAGGCTGTTGCTGGCTAGCCCTTACATTTGAATCCACCCATTTCTATGTGTGTATCGTCACGTGGCTTCATGGCGTCACCTGCTCTCTTGTCCATCTTGCTGCTCCCGTGGCTCACAGGCTTCTCCCTCCACCCTGCCCTTCTTCTCCCTGTATTCAGTTCGGCTTCCCCACCCAGCTATATCCTGCCCTGCCACAGGCTAAAGCAGCTTTTATTCATCAACCAATGAAAACCACACATATTCACAGTGTAGAGAAGAGCATCCCGCATTAGCCAAGGGCTGCTGCACCGGCTCACTGCATCCTGACATATTGTGTGTGTGTTTGTTTTCATCTCTTCTGGAACACCAACACCACTTGGGCAGCAACCATTGCTCCTTTGTTCTCCCTATGTCAATGCCAAGAGCAGAGCTTGATTCCCAGTAGGCATCTAATGAACCTTTATAGAATAAACAAATAAATTATTAGGGCTAGAATTATATCAGCCAGCATTAAAACAACACTCAGCTGCCGGCAATTATTTATGCTTGAAGACTTTAGAAAGATTATAATAAGCTTCTTCGAATGTGCAAATAGAGTTAAATTGGCCAAAACATTCAGAATATAGATCCTGGGTGTGGTGATGCAAGTCTTTAGTCCTAGCACTGGGGAGGCAGAGGCAGGTGGACCTCTGTGAGTTCCAGGCCATCCTGGTCTAACATAGTGAGTTCCAGGACAGTCAGGGCTACCTAGGGAGACCATGTTTTTTAAAAGAAAAACAACCAAAAACAAAACAAAACTAAAAGGCTTTATATAAAATTATAAAAGGGACATTATCAATTTTAAATATATGTTTTTGTTTATCCTCTCTAAAAATACAGATGAGGGAACTGGAGGTTAGTAAGGTTGAAAATAGGTATGTAACTGCGAATTTAATTATGATGTTAGTTCGAAATGTTTATCAAGTTTTTCAATCATGTAAGAACCCACCCACGTTTAAGTGGTGAGCACAGCTCCTAAATCAAACGATGTAAAAACAAACTAGAACAAACAGAAGCCAAACAGGCTTCACATTCATAGTAGCTAGAAAATAAATTCAATTCCAACCTATTCACTAAAGAAAGAGACCATAGTTTTACCAGGAATTTACTCTTTGGGTTATAAATACGAACAAACATGCCTGGGCGTCCAGGGGTTTCAGCCTTGGAGGGGCACTGAGCCACGTAAAGTTCAATTCAAAGCTGAGAGCGGGTCTTGTCAGAAAGGTCAAAGCAAGGAACTATGGGAGCGAAACTGATGGAGATCAAAGTTTGTGCGGGTTTTTGTCTTGCTCTTTGTTTTCTTGGAAGTTTGAGCAGAGGTCTCTGGGCCAAGTATAGATGTCTCAT
>JAQHUG010000199.1:2826711-2838040 GCA_028555095.1 Dicrostonyx torquatus
GTATCACACAGCAAGTGACTGAAGAAGTGCATTTCCTAGATCCCAAGTATCCATTTGTGATCAAATGGGCCTTCAAGGTCATCACGTCATGCCTGTGTTCATTCCTTCCTACTTAGTCCGAGGTAAGTGTGTTTCGTAGCCCAGGCACCTGGAGTGTCTTTAAGTCATTGCCTCTCTCTAAAGTAACTTTGCTATGTTCCAGCCGGGAACAAAGCATGATCATTAGTTGAATCAGCAGTGTGAATTAGAGAAGGAATAATTGTTGCTGGAGGTGCTACAGCCACAAGTTTCATATGGACAAGTGTTTCCTGTCATAGGAAGTGCAAAGAAATGAGTGCATTTCCTAGATCCCAAACCTCTTCTGTTATTATTATTATTATATCATCATCATCATCATCATCATCATCATCATCATCATCACTGTTGTGTATTCACATTACCACGGCACCAAGTAAGAAGACAACTTTATGGAGCTTGTTCTCTCCTTCCACCTTTACGTGGGTTCTGGGGATCCATCTTGGGTTGCTGGGTTTGCATAACAAATGCCTTTGTCTGCTGGGCCATCTCATTGGCTCCAAATCTGCTATTTGTTTACTTATTTTGGAGCAATCGTACTGCGTAGCCTGGACTGGCCTGGAACTTGCTATGTAGATCAGGCTGGCCTCAAAGTCAGAGATTTGCCTGCCTCTGCCTCACTGGGTTTAAATGTGTGAACCCACAACTGGCCCTAAACCAGCTTTTTAAAGTGGGAAACAGCATTTTATTTGTTGCTATACAACTTTAGGTACACCGTGATGTTTCAGTCACTCTCCATCTATCCAGTGCAAGCCAGCTCTGCAGCAGATGTTCTTAGCAGAAAACAAAGGTCCAAGTATCAGTATGCAATTGCGAGGGGAAGACACAGCCAGCAAGCAACATGGTGGCTTCCAGGCAGAGCAGCAGTGTGGATGTGCTGAGGGCTGCTTAGATTTCTCCTCCTTAGTTGGACAGGGTTGAATATCCAGCCTTGCTCACTGGCACAGGCAAAGAAACAACTGCATTTTTAGAGTCTTCTCCAGGGTACGGGGTAATATTTGGTGTGTAGGACTTTTCCTCCAAGGCTAATTTTAGCCCTGAAAACTCATCAAATTATTTCAAATCCTGACAAGTTTCAAAATATGAGTGGGTGACTTGGGAAAGGTCTATTCTCAAGAAGTAACAATGGTGTCAGCGCAATCCAAGAGATTTGGAAAAGAATGTGCACACATACACACACACACACACACACACACACACACACACACACACTGAGTCACTTTTCTTTCTCTCCTCCCTCCACTCTCCTAGTCCTTCCCTCCCATTCTTTTGCTTCCCAGAAATTAAAATAGATTTAACACATTGAGAGTTTTGGGGGGTATTTCTTTCCAAAGCCAAGGAATAAGTTTACATTGGCATTAGAGCCAGACAGTTCTAACCCACAGAAAAGAGGACAGAGTTTAGGATTCAGAAATAACAGTGAAGCCGATTGCTGTTGACAATGAAACTGCTGTTTCTATTTGCCACTCGTTTCTTTCCTTTCCCCTGAGTCCTTCCTCTAACAGAACAGCACAATCACTGGGCTAGTACTGAATACATACCAGTCATCCTGTGTGGGTTTAGACTGTACGTTTGCAAGGATAAACAAACAAACAACACACAGACACACCCTAAAGGAGTAAGTAACCACACACTTGCACGTATAACTCCTCGTACCTCATATTCTGTCTCCTGTCTCCTAGGTTTGAAGAAGAAATGGAAGACACATTTTTCAGCAAATAACCTCTTTCTGGGTGGACTACCATTGACCTGATAGCAAGTAAATAGGCTTGAAGTGATAGCTCTAGCTCTGTGTATTTTACAGTCTGAGGTTAAGATCTGGCCATTTTCATGATAAAGGTTAATCCTTCTTCAAAGGTTAATCTTGATTCACAAGCCTGTCAAAGTCCTTTTTATGAGACACACTAATAATTCCCTAGCATTGGTCATTCGGGTCCTTCACTAGGGCCTCAGCTGGAGGTCCGCTTTTCCTTGTTGGGCAGCTTCCCGAGGACAGTGAAGGTTGTCAGAGCCATTGGGGATCGTTTTCCTCCTGACTCATCCCTTCCAGCGTTGCCCATCGTGGCTCTTCTAGTTTTCCTACTTCTGCAGGTTATTAGGCTCCTCTCTGTGATCGACCAGTATCTCAGGTAACTTGAGTTGAACTCCTTAGGCCTTTTTCCCTTCGGCCTTGATGCTCTGTTTCTTTGTGTCTCTGAGGAAGAGATCCTCGTCAGGGCGCTAAGGGCACAGTAGGCAGGAGCTTGCCCTCTCACCATAACTGAGTGCACCTGACTCAAAGCCGGAGCCTTGGCCAGACCAGACAACCTGCTTCTCCTTTTGAAACAGTAAGCAAGTGAGTTAGAGTCTGGACTGGTTGTTAAAACAACATATGTTCACTTTCTTTCTTAATCAAAAGTGTGACTTTGGCCTTTCTGTCTCTCTGCTTCCCTGGGATCTAGTAGGAGATACAAGGCCAAGGATGGAGAAAAGGTGGGCAGGGCTGGAGGAGGTGAGATAAGGAAGATAATCCAGACGCCTTGGATGCTCAACTCATCAGACTGGAGAGCTTGAGACGGTCAAAATCACACGTGGACAGTAGAGAGTGGAGTCTGTAAAATGAAAGCAGAACCCGTGAACTCTCCTGCTTTTCACAGCGACTGACCAGACAAACATCATCACAGGCCCCCCACCTCTCTCTGGCACAGCCTGGGCATCGCTATCCCTGCCCGTGCACCTGTGCTCTCGGGGAGGACCGAACATGGGATGGCTCAGATGAGAAAAATGTGTCCCACATGAAAGTGTAACAAACTCAAAAGTGAATACAACCAAGGATCAAACAGGAGGGAGTGAGAGAACAAGGTAAATAATTATTTAAGCGAATGTGGTGGCCCCACCTTGCTCTTATGCAGAATATTGGCACTCACAGAGTTGTCATCTTAATTAAACACCCGAATAATATACATAGGAAAGAGAGATTGAATAGGTTAGTATACAGTGGACCAGTTTGCAGGTTACAGGTAAAGAATACCAAGACGAGAGAGTCCCAGCATCAAATTCCCTTAAACGCAGTCAGCTTGTGTATACGGAGCATCTGCCCCTGTGGATTCAACCAACTTTGGGCCTCAAATTACAAAAACACTGTGTTAGCAATGCTTATTTTCAGACTTCTTGTTTCCCTTCTTGTCACTCTTCCTGAAGCCTGACATACAGGGCAGGTGAGAAAGAGAAGGCAAGAGGCGGTAGGATGGAGATCTGCAGACGGTCTTGGGATACTGGACCTGAGCACAGCTGGAGTCTGAGATGAAGTTTGTTAAGCTACAGAAATCCGAGAACTGTAACTGTGGCATACATAAATCTCACACACACACACACACACACACACACACACACACACACACACACTGTGTAGGAATCTCTGACTGTGGCAGTGAGATTCTGAGCCAGCAAGTGAGACCATGAAAGTGTTTTCCAGAGATTGCTCTTGTCAGGATGAGGGAGAACCCAGAACAGAAATCAGATCCTTCCCGTAGCTGGGGTGTGAGAGAGAATGAGGCAAGAACAAAGATGGTGGCGGCAGGAACTGGCAGGACACAAAGGCGGTGGGAATAAGGGTGAAACTTAAGTGGTGGGTTACTAAGGAAAAGGGCTGTGTGGGGCTGCCCCTGGTCTAATGACGGAAAGAGCTCAAAGGGCACCTGCCAGTCAGGACTGCTCCGGGAGGATGATTGCTCTAATCTAGTTCAGCTTTTCTTCCCTTCTTTCCCTTGAACGCTGTAAATGAACTTCAGGCGTTTCACAGGGCTATCGCCCTGGAAAACCAGCCCGCTGCCAAGACAGGCACAGGGTGACATTCACTGCCGTGACTCGAACCAAGAAGGATCTGGCATCAGTCCTGTTGGCAGAATGAGGGTTTCTTTTCCCCCCTTCTCTTTCCCTGGGGCATGGCACATACCCAAGTTCCCTTTGGGATCAGACGCGCAGTAAGCAAGGAGAAGAGAAAGGGGTCTTTTGTCAAGCCAGACCTTTGTCCACCAGCAGGGACTAGAAACTCTTGGAAATTCTTCTGTTCCAGGCAAGGAGAGAAAGAAAGGAAAGCAGATGGAATGGAGTGATTGGCAACATGGACCGGAAACTAAGGAGGGGAAGGGCTGTGATCAGAGATCTAGGAGCAGAGCAATTTAAAACACTAAGAGGTAGAAGGGAACAAAAAGCCTTCCATACAGGGGAGGGGCTCCCAGGACCCTGGGAAAGAGGTGACAGCGTGGGTGGCCTTGGGAGCTGAGAACAAAGGGCGGGCGGGGGTGGAGCCCTGGGAAGGAGAGCTGCTGCTGGGCTGCCAGCAGATGGTTTGAGCAGGAAGTTACTGTTCTGAACATTCTTCTGGACGTGTCGTTGCAGGAGATTGATCAGCTCGACTTTGTCTGCATCCGGAGAGAAGCTCTGCCTTTCAGGAGAAGCGCGTGGTAGCCAAAGCCACAGAAACCAGACGATGAGAGCAAGGCCAACGCATGGCTCTCTTAATGAAACCTATGGCGATATTCATGTCCTGAGTTACCTCCTTGCAGGCCAGCCAGGAGGGAAGTCTAACGATGGCCCAAGGGTGCAGATGAGCCCGTGACCGGAACAGAGGCAGCAGCTAGCTACGTAATCCACAACATAGAGGCAGCCTCCCCCACGGACAGTGTTTAACCGACTCCAGCAGCTTTTACAGCTCCGAACTTCCTCCTAGGCCACTGAAACTACCGGCATCCCGAGTCACTGGAGATCTGAAGTGTCCAGATAGCTAGGTGTTTTCCAGGCTTTTCTGAATCAATGTCTCAAGAGATGTCCCGGAATCGGGAATTTTAATGAACTCCGCACAGAATTTATGGCGCCTAAATACAGCTGCATGCTAACCATTCCGTTTCTTTTCAGTCTTTGAGTGCAGCACATTTATTTGATTGGGTTTGCTCCACTGCATTTATGATCTGAGGTCTAAAAAGCCCATCATTCGTCTGTTTCCTCCTCTGGGAACTTGTGCCTAGTAAACTGTTAATTTAAGAGGGGAAACAGGAGTCTAAGTGCTGGGTGTTGGTTTTATTTAACACTCTCTGGTCAGTCTGACTGATGATAGGACCTCCAAGCTCTCTAGAGCTTCTGCAGGCCTGAAGATGCGGGGAGAGAGGCCCTGCTTATGATTATGGAGACTTCTGGGGTGGGAGTTAGTGGGGGAGGAGATAGAGTTGGGTGTGAATGAGCAGGTCTAGAGGAAATAAGAGATAAGATCTTGGGCAGTTCTTGAACACGGTCAATCAGTTAGTTTTCTGTTACTATGATAAAACAACAGGACCGAACCAACTTAAAGAAAAAATAGTTTATTTTGGCTTCTGGTACCAGAGGGCTAAGAGGCCATGGTGGCAAAGGGAGGTGTGGTAGCAAGTTGCAGGCCTGGCAGCAGGATCTGGAAGCTGTGAGGTCTTATCATCACCATCCACATTCCAGAAGCAGAAAGAGCAGGCTGCAAGGGAGCTGAGACTTTACATTCTCAAATCCCACTACCTGGAACAGCGCCACCAACTGGAGACCAATGGTTTAAATACAGGAGCCTATACAGGACACTTCTCTATCAAGCCACCACCCATGATAGGCAGATAGGGTGGCCTCCTGGGTTGCTCTTTTTTTCCTTTTGTTTCCAAGAGGGTGACATTTGCTGAGTGTCCCTCTAGGATCACACTGAAGCTCTGTTTCTGTGAGCTACCCTAAACAGGTTTACATCTGACTTATCCAGGAAATTTTGACCCCTCTGAGGGTTGCATATATATCCTGCAGATCAGATATTACATTGCAATTCATAACAGCAGAGAAATTACAGCTGTGAAGTAGCAACAAAATAATTTTATGGTCGGGGGTCACCACAGCCTGAGGAACTGTGTTAAAGCGGTCACGGCATTGGGAGGGTTGAGAACCACTGCTTCAGGAGAAGATGTGGTTGATGTTGGTCTGAGAAAATCAGGGTGGTCTCACAGAGAAGTCCCTCTCAGGTGGCATAGGTGCAGATAATTGTACAGGGCACGTGGCAGTCTGTGGCACACGAGATGAAATAGAAGGGCATGGAGAGCAGTGGAGCCAAGAGACGAGGGACCTGAGAGGAGGCTGGAATGTGGGCAGGGGCACATTCTCATGTGTCCCTCACCATGCCACACTCAGAACTGAGACAATGGTTATAGAGTGCTTTCTGTGTATCTCCCATTGGGGGCATGCAAGGTAAGCTGCTGAGTGTTTTAAAAGGTTTTTAAGCACATTCATTAACAAAGACAACTATTGAAATGTTTGTAGTGGTTTTTTGTTTTGTTTTACTTTTTGTTTTTCAAGACAGGGTTTCTCTGTAATTTTGGAGCCTGTCCTGGAACTAGCTCTTGTAGACCAGGCTGGTCTCGAACTCACAGAGATCTACCTGCCTCTGCCTTCAGAGTGCTGGGATTAAAGGCGTCTGCCACCATCACCCGGCTTGTGGTGTCTTTTTATTTATTTATTTATTTATTTATTTATTATGTATACAATATTCTGTCTGTGTGTATGCCTGCAGGCCAGAAGAGGGCACCAGACCCCATTACAGATGGTTGTGAGCCACCATGTGGTTGCTGGGAATTGAACTCAGGACCTTTGGAAGAGGAGGCAATGCTCTTAACCTCTGAGCCATCTCTCTAGCCCCTTGTGGTGTCTTTTTAATGTAAAAAAAAAAGGAAATAAATGAACCAATTTGTTGTAGTTGGGGATTTGTAATATCCTCACTAGGCTGATGTGTTTGGACAGTTGGTTTCAGATGGTGGTACTGAGGGGCCTATGCTTTCCTAGGTCAGCAGGATGGAAACCTCGATGACACTTCCTGCACTAGTCCAAGAAGTTCCCCTAAACTTTCGCGGACCTCAGTGTAGGCTCAACTAGGATTTGTGGCTTCGATGATGAAGATAATTTCAGGACTTACTGGTATAGTGAGGCAGAGTTGGAACTTTTATTAAAATTATTATAATACAAGCTTAAGCAAGAGGCACTCAGAGGAAAATAAGACTCACCCAAGTGGTGGGATGTGTTTCCCAAGGGAGAAAAGATACATCCCAATGGTGGGTGCTTGTGGGCTCCTCAAGGGAGAGTAAGCAATGAATTGTCTTAGCCTTTAACCATAGATACCATTTTGACTGCTCTCAAGCTACATTTCCAGAGATTGCTAAGAAATCTCCCTGTCTCCCTTTTCTCTCTCTTTTGATAAGTGAGGTGGCTCTGAAGATGCCTTGGATGAAATTATAGTGTGATCAGGTAAATCCAGGAGCCGGTAGTGTCACACAGGGGATTTAGTACATTTCTTAACCCTGCAGATGGGTTCTCTGGTGAGATTCCTAGGAAACTGCTGGTTTGTGGCTGAGAAGAGAGAGAGAGAGAGAGGCCTCAAGCTGTGCTAAAGCAGCTGCCACCACCATGCCTCCTTTGCCACTGTGACTGTGTCTTAATTAGGGTTACTACTGCTATGACAAAACACCATGACCTGTAGACAGATTTTTTTCTTTGGGTTGCCAACTCACAGGAAATGACACAGAGACTTATTATTAATTATGAAAGCTTGGCTAATACATTAGGCTTGTTTCTAACCAACTCTTATAACTTAAATTAACCTATTTCTGTTCATCTCCACATGGCTTTTACCTCTCATCCTGTATGTCTTGCTTCCTCTGCATCCAGCTGGGGACTCACTTCTTCCCGTCATCCTCTCTGCCCCCCAAATCCTGCCGCTCTATTGGCCATTCAGCTTCTTATTAGACCAATCAGAGTGACACATATTCACAGTGTACAAAAAGATTATTTCACAAGAATGACCAAAGAAGCCTGAGGAGGAAAGAGTTTATCTGGCTTACACTTCTACATTGTACTCCATCACTAAAGGAAGTCAGGACAGGAACTCAGACAGGGTAGGAACCAGGAGGCAGGAGCTGATGCAGAAGCCATGGGGGCGTGCTTTTTACTGACTTGCACCTCATGGCTTGCTCAGCCTGCTTTCTTATAGAACTAAGGGCCACCAGCCCAAGGATGGCCCCACCCATAAGGGGTGGGCCCTCCCACATCAATCACTAATTAAGGTAGTGCCTTACAGGTGGGTCTTCTGGAGGCGTTTTTCTCAATTGACGTTCCCTTCTCTCAGATGGCCAGCACAGCCGGTATCTCCTGAGATGGTGAGCCCAAACAAACCTCCCCTCCCTTAGGCTGAATCTGTGGAGTATTTTGTCCAGTGATGACAAAAGTAACTAATATAGGTTTTAAAACTACAGTTTATAGGTTGACCTTGACTTTCCCACTTAGCCGACATATCCGTCACATACGGAGTATGAAGTGTCCTGAGAGTTAGGTTGAGTTAGTTGGGAGCTCCGAAACTCACAGAGGCTATGGCTAGTGTCTTTAGCCTTTGTTTGCTTTTACCATGTAACACATTGCCTGGAGAAATTTATATTGGATAAATGGATGTAAAATTGCTTTGTGTCTTAATTAACTTTACAAAGTGGGCATATGGCTTAAGACAGTCTTCCAAAGAAATTACAGTTTGCTTAAAAACATTTTTGCAAAATGGTCTGGGGTATAGACCGCTTCACAGAAAATGACTTTTAACCATATGTAGAACTAGTCTAACAGAGATAAATTCAAATTAACACTACAGTGATATGATTCCTCACCTATCAGAGCTGCAAAAAAAATCCAGAAATTTGACTCAATATTCTGCCCTAGTTATTGTTTATTATTGTCATAAAGAAACCATGACCAAAAGCAATATATTTGGCTTATATGTCCCAATCATAATTGCTTGTTGAGGGAAGCCAATGCAGGAACCCAAGCAGGGTAGGAACCTAGAGGCAAGAAGTGAAGTAGAGACTATGATGGAATGCTGCTTACAGGCTTGCTGGACCTGGCCTGCTCAGCTTGCTTTCTTATACTGCTCCAGCCCACCTGCCCAGAGGTGGCACTGCCTCCAGGGGGCTGGGCCCTCCTACCTCAATTATTAACCAAGAACACACCCTATAGATTTGCTCACAGGTGATCTGATAGACGCACTGAGAGTTTTCCTCCTAGATGACTCCAGCTTGTGTCGAGTTATCAAAACAAGCTAACTAACCAGGACAACGAGGTTCTAAATAAACCAGCCCTTTTCTACTCCAGAGGGAATGCTAAATGGTACTGTCTCTCAGAGAAGATTTAGGATATCTAGAATAGTCATATAAGTCTGATTTTGTCAAAGCAGATAGAAAGATAGATAATAAAAACAACAGTCATGTCATAAGAATGCAGGAATCAACGCAAACAGGTTAATGCTGGCCAGGTAGGGGACAGATTTATTTCAGTGAGAATCACAGATTCAGAGACTGAAGCATATCAAATAAGTCCATTAATTTATAACGACACAAAAAATTTGGTTGGTAAAATCGGGCAATTAGCAAAGAAAGGAAAATGGCAAACTGACATGTGGACTCTTTTAGAGCCTTTCCCAGTCCTTCACCAAGACGGAAATAATGATAATAATTACAGATGACACAGGAAGAGGAAAATACAAAGACTATATCTGAGATACATATTTAAGGATATCTACATCTATATATAGACAGATAGTGCAGTAAGACATTAACTAATAACAGTATGAAATATTAATGATGAAAAAATACTTACAATTATAAAACCAGCTATCCAGGAATTTCTGGTTATGATGAAGTAACATTGACTGGACTCTAACTCTTGAATTCAAGCGATTAAAAGGTACACAGGATATATGGGTTAGTTGTTCTCAGACATTTGTCAGGAAGCAGAACAGGACAGTGGGCCTTTAATAGAAACGAACAAAGTAGGCCCTGTCATTAACCAAGCTTCTTGTTCAAGGTTTCTGGACTGCTGGATATGGAGGAATCCCAAAGAGAAGCTGGCCCACATCTGCAACCTGAGTAACAGAGTTGAGAATTCATAGGGATCACAGTGGCTAGAAGTCACAGGAAAAATTAGCATGAATTTCTCCTTCAGCTCTTTCTTTAAATGTTTCTGATTTTATGTTTATTTCATTGAAATCAGTTTCTCAGTGTAATTGTGAATGCATATTATTTTTAAGCAGAAAAATACAGTCATATCACTACTTTTTCTGGCAAAGAAGAATAATTAAAATCTTGGAGATGGTCATTTTGGCTGGTAAAGACTAATTAGAATGTTTTGAACAGAGACAGATATTTTAGTGTTTGACTTGGCTCTTAGTTACTTGTGAAGCATTGAAGAACCTGGGATGAGACCGAGCTGTTGCAGTTGACACGACTCAAGAACCTGATCACCCATCCACACACTGTGTGGCCCTGGAGATGAGATTCACATGAAAACCACATCTAGCTGGGTAATAATGTCTTTAAAGCTTGGAACTAGCCGTGGTTTCTCAGAGCTCAGAAATGAGCAAGTGCACGTTTTATGGATTTGGAAACTGAGGTGCAGTGAAAAGAATTTGTTATTTGTCTAAAATGATTCAGTTAATTGGATTGTAGTTGTCGCACGGTTGTGTTACTTGCTAGTCTGTGAAGACATAACATGTATTTCCAGTAGTTGTGACATCCTCAAGGTTCCCTGTCACTATAGACAGCATAGACCATAACACCAGCCGAACCCATGGCTTCTCCAGTTTTGAATATACTTAAAACAAGCCAATGTTATTCTTTGTTTTCATAAATAAGGATATTTACTTGGTCTTAAAGAATTAAATAAACATGATATTTGAATAGCAAAGATAAAATTCTGACACACCCTTCTAGAAAGTGTTGTTGATTTGTCTATGATATTGGCATTTCTTCCCAGATAAACATTTGAAATCTGCATGGAATCAGCAGAAGAGACATGGAACCTCCCAATTTCTCCACGAGTACAGCTGGACTGATCTGATACCACAAGAAGAGCCTTTCTGGTCATCTGCTTCATGACCTCAGCCTGTTTCTTCCCCAAAATCTCCATGGATGCTTCCTGGTCTCAGTCTTGCTACATGTTCCTCTTCCACTTTGAACTTACTTCCTACAGAGTAGCATTATTCTCCTGCTTCAAATAGGAATTTCTGAGTCAGCCATCATCAGAAAAACACACACAAAATATGATTCCAAAATATTAATTCGCTCTTAGAATTTGTAATGAAACTTAGAGGCAGAAGCACAGACCATTTTTTTGTTTTTGTTTTTCGAGACAGGGTTTCTCTGTAGCTTTGGAGCCTGTCCTGGAACTAGCTCTTGTAGACCAGGCTGGT